>OY856409.1:1713048182-1713648182 GCA_963693085.1 Alisma plantago-aquatica | reverse complement strand
TGAACCCCGGCCCTTGGATCTGAGGCACACAAATCCCATCCAAATCGAACGACCTATGGACCATCTCCTACCTCCCATAATCAATGAGTATGGTAGTTGTGAGATTGAGTTGGTGTTTGATCTCAAAGCGATCCTAATTTGAAAATCAAATTAGATGGAAAACCACTCCTCACAATCCCATCCTCGACTGGCCTTCCCCCCCTCTAATAAGCTAGTTTCAAGAGAAACTGATAGCTTTCTCTCACGCTCACTGCTATGGATTCTATAGCCTTTGAAACCCTAAACCTATCCCTGGCACCCTATAAAAACCCCACATCCACCTTCATTCCTCACCCACAAACTCGACCGGCCCCCTCTCTTGCCCTCTCATGCTCTCTCTCTCTCTCTCATTCCCCTTTTTCTCTAGCCACCCTCCACAGTGGTGCCACCACGATGTGAGTGGTTTTAAGTAAGTTGTCCAGTAGAGGAGACCCAATCTCAACCATCCATCACGGTCCCTAGTCAAAAGGAGATGAAGATATTACGACTGTGACTGACAGGGCTCACCTCCCCTCTTTTGCAGTCTCACGTACATGCTCAGGTGGTCACCACCCCTCAGCCTTCAATTTTCCATGATGGTCAAGCTCTGTCCAAAAATCCGACAGCCATAGATTTTCTCACATATTTCTTTTAAGGTATTTTTTTTTCTTCTCCTCTCTGCTCAATATTCAATTAAATGGCCTAATCTTGTATAAATCATATCTTTTGATCCCTAGATCCAAATAAATCAAGTAAATAGTCGATTTTGATCAGAAAAACCCAAGGGATTTATTTAAAATACTTTTGTAACCTAATTCGTTATTAATATTTCTAATAGCCCTATACTTGAACTGTGATGACCCAGAATTTAGGATTCTGATACTCAATATAATATTTGAAATCATGTTGGGGTAAAATATTTAATGATGTACCTAAAGGTGTAATGTGGTCACATAATGAAAGTTGTACTTTTTGATCAAGAGTTGATGATGAATCGACTTGTATTTAAGGTTAATACACTTATTTATGAGGTTAATTAAAACAATTATTTGCATGGATAAATAATAGTCTTTAATTCTCAAACTTCAATAGAAGATAGATTAGGATTTTTTGAGCCTATGTCTAAAATTTCAGAATTTTTGGAGATTGCTACAAAGAGATAGAATTATTTGAAATTGGGGACATTGATGATATTTTTCTTGATCAGACTTTGGTCTTTAGATATGTGACATATTAATGTCACACTGCCTTTTTCAGCGAGGCACTAAGGGAACCAGTCATCCCTAACCCCCGTAAAGGGAGGAACAGAATGATTGAGGTGCCCATGTGATCCGATGAAGGTGGGGGTAGGCTGAGGAAATCTTGTTAGTAAACCCATGACCTACACAACACTCGAATGGATGGACCCTTCACTTTGACGTCGGAGACCCATAGTACAGGGAGACCAACCTTCATCTCCTTCTTCCTCCATTGCGGCAAGAAGTAGCCAGTCGTAGAGACAAGCAGATAGATCATCCCTACCTCCATGAGCCCAACCTCAGTCAAGAGGAAAGCGAATGTCTCATCCATCGCTGCCCTCACCCACCGAAGCAACCTGGAGGACACTACCTTCTTTACTGGAGGTGGTGCTTTGTTCTCCTACAGGCTGGGAGCCTCGGTGGCACTAGGGCTGGGACCGCCCAGCTAACAGGTTGCCTCCGCGCGACAAGGGAGGGCCACCATGGCCTCCATCGGGATCCAAGGGCTCTTCCTCTCCCTTTCCCTGTCCTTGGATGCAGCTGACGCCGTCGGGAGATTGTCGGGATGCTCTCTATTCGGCCCCTTATTTTGGGCACAGAAACAGGGGAATCCTGTAAGGGAGGTCTGTGGGAGGTGGGGGACAATGCTTGATCAGACGCTCGCAGTTGGAAGCGGGCACAGACGACCTAGATTCACACACAACCACATTTGAAGACCCAACTAGTGATCTGTAGATGATGGGAGTTGCCGACCACCGCGCACGGAGAGGGGCGGCCCAATCACAGACTGCTGCATAGCATGAAGGTGTGGGTGAGCCCTAGTCATCAGATCTAGGATCGACGGCCAACCTCAAGGCATAAATAACAGCAATGGTAATAACTCCCTCAACTATAGTTTTAAATGTTGATCTTAAAAAAAATGATAACTCCCAATTCCCTTGGCCAAATAGGGTAAATATATATACCATTTTTATCGTCTCGAAAAATATATACAACTTGGACATAATTGCAGACCCTAATTCCTTCGTTTGTTCTCTGTTTTTTCAAAAATGCTACCTTTCGATCTTCTTAACATATTTAATGCAATGTTATGATGAATTTTGGAACTTTGATGCATATATACCCACCTAAGTATCAAATCAGTAACTCTCATGTCCTTGTATCCCTATTTTCACATAAATGACTCCTTTTTGTGCATATGTGACCATATTGGGCTATAATGATGTACATTGCTCTTATAATCCTAACCTTGCTTCCTAATGACTCTAAATGCTTAACCAATCATGAAATCGGTATTTTATGCTCCTGGAACCTTTGGGAAACCTTATAAAATTCCTTGTACTCTTGATGACATAAGTGTGCTATTATGATAACTGCATGTATGAGTGAATGCTGGTGCTTCATGTTGATAGGTTGATGTCTAGACCCCGGTAGACGTCACCCTACTTTGAATGTGTTTCCTATGCTCTTTTCTTGCTGATCTAAAACCATCCCTTATGCTTGACTCTTCTTCCTTGATGATACTTGATCTCAGTTTCTCTATTGTGAGTCTTTTGACCCTAGAATGCATGTAAATGCCTTAAACCTTGATATGATCATAGAAAGTGCATGGAACATCATAATGACTTGAAACTTGAACCACACCTTCATGATGACCCCTAGATCAGTATAAGATCATTTAATGAACTTATAAGCAACTTGGAACCTATCTTGGACAAAACCCTAAAATGCTTCTAATTAGGATTAATGATGAGAATCTAATGCATGTATGTAATCTTGTTGTTAATCAGGTGATGACCAGATTATCTAGATGATCATGGATATATTTATATAAGAATCTCTGAACTCAGGTACGTGGTCTTATTAGTATAAGACTAGATTTCATGGTTGCTTGTGATAGGTAATATCATGAATGCTATTATTTGGATATTCATTGCTTGGTTGAACTATTATGAGTTATACTTCGCCAAAATCTAATATAACATAAAAGGATATGGATGGGTTGTAGCTACTAGTGCACCAAGCCTGGTATGGATGTATGTTGCCTAACATGGATGTATGATACTTTGGCTCGTGTTAGATGTATGATGATATAATTTTTTTCCATACTGGATATAAGTCAAGTGCAGATAAGTGTAGTACAACCGCATCAAATAAATATAATAAAAAGGATGTTTACCTGATTTTTGCTTTAAGAAATGGTTTTTCTCTCTTTCTTCCTTCTTCAAGTATTTTTCCTTTATGCAACCTTACTAGTGTATCTTTTACCACATACCAACTTTTGTTGATTTGTTTGTTTCACGTATGTTTTAGGTTCAGAGATAGCATGGGAGAAAAAGAACAGGGTGTGAGAAAGTTGTTCAGGTTACCTATTGTCTAGGATCCTGGTTAACATACATGTTTAGATTGTGTAATTTTCTATTTTTCAATATGTAAATGTAATCCAAGCTGTAATAATTCATGTTGTAAATATACATGTTATTGTTGAGAAATGTTATGGTTTTATGTTCATTTATGCGTATTATGCTTCCGCATCGCTCTCTGATATAATTGCTAATATTTACGAATTTGTCCTCTCAAGCCTTCTAAGTATCGAGACTGCACAATCTGGGGACGTTACAGTTGGTATCAGAGCATGAACAATAGCTACACCTAACAATTGCTCACAGGAAACATAAACCAAACTCACTTTACATTCCAACCCTAGAAACTTAATGAAATATCCTTGTGGACTAGGTTGATTTAGCCTCTAGGTTAGAACCTAGATGTTCTAGAACAAGGTGTAGACTTGTGCAATTTACCTCCCTAGACATATGATTCACGACATGTGCTTAGGGTGTCTACATAGGTGTGCACAATGTTCTTGCTAGTTCTCTAGGTTTCATGGTACTAGACTGCCTCATGAGTGTGGTAACTCGGTTTGGTTTTGGTTTTGTTCGAATGGAGTATGGTGGTTTTCATCGCCTGTTTCAACGTTGGAGAAAACTTATTTCAAGTATTAGTATATGTACATATGAAAAATGTTACCACATCTAGAAAGGTAGTGAGTGTCCATGTAACCTAAGAGAAAGAGATGTAACATCAAGTCTAGATGAGAGAGTTTAGATGGTAGTTGTAGTCTCTAGAGTTGTCTAGAGCCATGATAAAGGTTAGGTTAGTGAGTAACTTAGAAACCTAAGATGATGATGATGATTATGATAACGATAATGATAAATATGTTAATGTTTCTCTCGATGTCGATGTTGATGTTGTTAATGATGTTGATGTTGATAATGCTCAGGTTGTCCTTGAGAAGGTCAAGTAGGTTGAAAATATGAAATGAGTTTGACCATGCAACCCTAGCTAGACCTAGCACCTTGTTGATACATACGACTTGGTTGATGTGTTAAACATAGCTAGTGGGTTGGCATGTTTGCTTGTACCTAGTCTTGTGCGTTTTGAGATATGATATGTGACATATAGTTTGAGACCAACATGGGCCTCAATCTCTTTACAAAGGAGGACCTCTAGCATGGGACATATGAATAGGGTGACCCTTTGATATGAGTCGACCTTTCACGGGAGATGGTCAGAGTACCTATACTCCAAAATATATGTAAAATGTTGAAAAAATATGCATGATGAAATGCATGATAATGAGTCCCTAGCTAGACTACTTCTAAGTATATGAGTTGAGTGACCCAGTGTGTGGTTTCCTTAAAAGTGTTGAACCCTAGATGTCCTATGAAAATATCTAACCATAGAGGAAGAGGCAATTAAAAATTTTGATTCTTGCTATATAGGTGAGGGAGATGTCCCAAGACCCTAAGATGATGTATATGATGTGTGATAACCATGATAAGCCTCATACTCAGGCTAGTAGTTGTATATAAAGGAATCTAGTGGTTACCCTTGTTACCCAAAAGATGGGTAGACATTTTGTTATGGGTAGAAGTTTTGGTTAGTAGGTCTTATTGGAAATATATATGTCCTAGCTTGAGTGACATATGTTTGTTAATCTCATCATTAGTTGCAAGTGAGGTGATATATGAACTCTGGTTCAGAGAGTAAAATGCCTTGTGCATATAATACTCATCAATGCATGCCAATCCTCCTCCTTCTCCTTTCTCTTTCTATATATATATGATGTTAGAAACCTCACTTGAGCTATTTGGATGATCATGTATGAATAGTCACTCATATAAGCTTGACCTAATATATATATATATATATATATATATATATATATATATATATATACCCTTCCTATACCCTACATGTGATATTCAAGTTTGAATCATGATAAGATTGATTTAGTATATCCTCTTTCCCTTGACACTATTCATGAAACATATGAGTTTGAAATCATGACAATCTCGATTGAATATATTCTATTACTTCCCCTCATATCATATATGAAAGATATAAGATGAAACTATATGCTTGAAATAAAACACATTTTTGGATCACATATTACAACATCACTAGATTTAGTTCTCAATCCCCAATCTTCTAAATCTAAGCTTCTAGTTTGATGACAATTCACACAATAGGGTGAAGACCCTACTATGTAAATATGAAGAGCAATCCCCCCCTAATGATGAAATCCTCTAATATGATGTTGATCATAAAACTTGACATTAAGATGTTAAGTCCGATAATTTTGATAAAAAAAATATTATACTTAACCTATAAATGGTGGGGTGGGTACACCCTAAATGCTAAAACCCCCAAAGATGACAACCTAGGATGAATCAAGATAATGATACCCTAGGAACTTAGAGTGGTGGTTTAGAGACATCCACAACTCCTGAATATTAGCTTAAGAATGCAATCATTTGAATTTTGAGGACGAAATTCCATATACGGTGGGGTGAATATGATGACCCAGAATTTAGGACTCTGATACTCAATATAATATTTGAAATCATGTTGGGGTAAAATATTTAATGATGTACCTAGAGGTGTAATGTGGTCATATAATGAAAGTTGTACTTTCTGATCAAGAGTTGATGATGAATCGACTTGTATTTAAGGTTAATACACTTATTTATGAGGTTAATTAAAAAATTATTGGCATGGATAAATAATAGCCTTTGATTCTCAAACTTCAATAGAAGATAGATTAGGATTTTTTTAGCCTATGTCTAAAATTTCAGAATTTTTGGAGATTGCTACAAAGAGATAGAATTATTTGAAATTGGGGACATTGATGATATTTTTCTTGATCAGACTTTGGTCTTTAGATATGTGACATATTAATGTCACACTGCCTTTTTCAGTGAGGCACTAAGGGAACCAGTCATCCCTAACCCCTGTAAAGGGAGGAACAGAATGATTGAGGTGCCCATGTGATCCGATGAAGGTGGGGGTAGGCTGAGGAAATCTTGTTAGTAAACCCATGACCTACACAACACTCAAACGGATGGACCCTTCACTTTGACGTGGGAGACCCATAGTACAGGGAGACCAACCTTCATCTCCTTCTTCCTCCATTGTGGAAAATAGCAACCAGTCGTAGAGACAAGGGGATAGATCAGCCCTACCTCCATGAGCCCATCCTCAATCAAGAGGAAAGAGAACGTCTCATCCATCGCTGCCCTCACCCACCGAAGCAACCTGGAGGACACTGCCTTCTTTGCTGGAGGTGGTGCTTTGTTCTCCTACAGGCTGGGAGCCTCGGCGGCACTAGGGCTGGGACCGCCCAGCTAACAGGTCACCTCCGCACGACAAGGGAGGGCCACCATGACCTCCATCGAGATCCAAGGGCTCTTCCTCTCCCTTTTCCCTATCCTTGGATGCAGCTAACGCCATCAGGAGATTGTCGGGATGCTCTCTGTTCACCCCCCCCCTATTTTGGGCGCAAAAATAGGGGAATCCCGTAAGGGAGGTCGGCGGGTGGTGGGGGGCAGCGCTTGATCGGACGCTCACAGTTGGAGGTGGGCACAGACAACCTAGAGTCGCGCACAACCACATTTGAAGACCCAACCAGCGATCCATAGATGCTTGGAGTCGCCGACCACCGAGCACGGAGAGGGGCGGCCCAATCGCAAACTACTGCATAGCGTGAAGGTGCGGGTCAGCCCTAGTCATCAGATCTAGGATCGACGGCCAACCTCAAGGCATAAATAACAGCAATGGTAATAACTCCCTCAACTATAGTTTTAAATGTTGATCGTAAAAAAATGATAAATCCCAATTCCCTTGGCCAAATAGGGTAAATCTATATACCATTTTTATCGTCTCAAAAAATATATACAACTTCGACATAATTGCAGACCCTAATTCCTTCGTTTGTTCTCTATTTTTCCAAAAATGCTACCTTTTGATCTTCTTAACATATTTAATGCAATGTTATGATGAATTTTGGAACTTTGATGCATATATACCCACCTAAGTATCAAATTAGTAACTCTCATGTCCTTGGATTCCTATTGAAGGTCATATTCTCCCTATTTTCTCATAAATGTCTCCTTTTTGTACATATGTGACCATATTGGGCTATAATGATGTACATTGCTCTTATAATACTAACCTTGCTTCCTAATGACTCTAAATGCCTAACCAATCATGAAATCAGTATTTTATGCTCCTGGAACCTTTGGGAAACCTTATAACATTCCTTGTACTCTCGATGACATAAGTGTGCTATTATGATAACTTCATGTATGAGTGAATGCCGGTGCTTCATGTTGATAGTTTGATGTCTAGACCCTAGTAAACATCACCCTACTTTGAATGTGTTTCCTATGTTCTTTTCTTGCTGATCTAAAACCATCCCTTATGCTTGACTCTTCTTCCTTGATGATACTTGATCTCAGTTTCTCTATTGTGAGTCTTTTGATCCTAGAATGCATGTAAATGCCTTAAACCTTGATATGATCATAGAAAGTGCATGGAACGTCATAATGACTTGAAACTTGAACCACACCTTCATGATGACCCCTAGATCAGTATAAGATCATTTAATGAACTTATAAGCAACTTGGAACCTATCTTGTCCAAAACCCTAAAATGCTTCTAATTAGGATTAATGATGAGAATCTAATGCATGTATGTAATCTTGTTGTTAATCAGGTGATGACCAGATTATCTAGATGATCATGGATATATATATATATATATATATAGGAATCTCTAAACTTAGGTACGTGGTCTTATAAGTATAAGACTAGATTTCTTGGTTGCTTGTGATAGGTAATATCATGAATGCTATTATTTGGATATTCATTGCTTGGTTGAACTATTATGAGTTATACTTCGCCAAAATCTAATATAACATAAAAGGATATGGATGGGTTGTAGCTACTAGTGCACCAAGCCTGGTATGGATGTATGTTGCCTAACATGGATGTATGATGCTTTGGCCCATGTTAGATGTAGGATGATATAATTTTTGCCCATACTGGATGTAAGTCAAGTGCAGATAACTGTAGTACAACCACATCAAATAAATGTAATAAAAAGGATGTTTACCTGATTTTTGCCTTAAGAAATGGTTTTTCTCTCTTTCTTCCTTCTTCAAGTATTTTTCCTTTATGCAACCTTACTAGTGTATCTTTTACCACGTACCAACTTTTGTTGATTCGTTTGTTTCACATATGTTTTAGGTTCAGAGATAGCATGGGAGAAAAAGAACAGGGTGTGAGCAAGTTGTTCAGGTTACCTATTGTCTAGGATCCTGGTTAGCATACATGTTTAGACTTTGTAATTTTCTATTTTTCAATATGTACATGTAATCCAAGCTGTAATAATTCATGTTGTAAATATACATGTTATTGGTGAGAAATGTTATGGTTGTATGTTCATGTATGTGTATTATGCTTCCGCATCACTCTCTGATATAATTGCTAACATTTCCAGATTTGTCCTCTCGAGCCTTCTAAGTCTCGAGACGGCAGAATCCAGGGACGTTACATGAACTCTTTCTTAATTAGTTTATCAAATGATTCAATAATGATGTCTAATCTCTGGAAACCCTAGATTTGGAATCTAATGATTATCTTGTAACTGAGATATAATCTAGTTGAATCATCTACTCTTGAAAATGAATCATTAGTGATCTTAATCTATTTACTTGATTCAATCTTGATTATAATCTTTATGAATAATGAGTAATCTTGATATATCTTAATCTTGCAAAACCCTTGATATAGTTTTGACCCATCAATCTGATTTTGAATTACAATTATAATAAGTATCATGATGATGAACTAGAAATTTTATGATGACTTGGATAATGACCATAAATTAGGGTTAACACATATGATCCTAGAAAACCTAAGTCATTCACACTCGAAAATACTTGACACTTGAAATAATGTTGGACATATTGAAATATTGATTTATTATAAGTGAATGACCCAACCCTAAGGTTGACATAGGAAAAGTGTAACCCTAATATTGAATATTGAAACATGATCTCCATATATTATGATCTTGACCCTTGATCCAAATATTGTGGTTTAGGATCAAACTTGAAGGGTTGACTTGTACTTGTTGATCTATACTCAAAATCCTTAGTGAAAGGTATTCTATTATATAACTCCTCCTTGATTGTGTTGAAGATACTTCTATGTATCTCTTGACTATATACTTAGCTACTTACTTGGATGAGCTATTGTTCCCTATGATTAGTCTACTATTTTTCTATACTATATTTTGAAAAACATGAAAACATGAATTGCATGCCCATTATGACTGCCCATATATTCATAATGATGATGATGTTGATAATGTTGATATTGGGTGCAAGCGACCCCTCTCATTGAGAGGTGAGACTTGTACATTGTCCTCCTACCCCATATGGATAAAAGGATCCCAGTGACTTCTCCCATCGTGTTGGGGCAGTAAAGTCACAAAAAAATATATAAGCATGCTTCTCAAATTATAGCATAATGGAACTCGTAATAAAAATTGAATCGTATGAAAAACTTGTCGAATAACTTTTGGTTCTTGCAAATTGCTTGTTATACTTTTGAAATATAAGTCTTGCCAAGTACAATTATTTTCTTATAAATTGTTTTACTTGATTTTTATAATGTGACGTGCAATTGAATGATTGAGTCTCGATTTTCTTGATTTTAGGCAATACAAAAGGAATACTAAATAAGATCGCTTCTGCACTCTACATACTCTAATGACAAGATTTATTGAAAAAATCTCCATATTGGGTTAGTTTGTTCTTTATATCCCCAGTTTTTCAGTTATTATTTCTTATTGTATATGCCAGTGTGATAGATCCTATCGAGCCACTTAGGGACGGGCACTTCAATCCTTTTACTACTATCTAGGTAGTAGGATTGGGATTGGGGTAAGAATGGTTCTGTGACAGTTGCTATCAGAGCTTACACACTCCCATATACTTTAAGTAAATAATTTATCAAGTCTCTTACACCCAAGAAACCTAAAGTCCATAATGGTGAAAATTGAGGTGTCAAGGCTCGGGGTCCTGACATAATTTCTCCTATCTATCTTAACAGTGGCTGAGATCCCCCACTCTACCTAGCCTTAATTGATCTAGAACTGGACCTAAAGGTTCTCTTATGAAACCCTAGAGAGTCTTCTAGCATGTCATATCATCTTTAAGGACTACCCAAGTCATCCATGTAGATGAAAATTAGGTAGTTTTCTCATCTCCTCATGTGGTCCTTCTCTTGTGACGTTTTGCCACATGACGTCTTGATTTTGGGTAGCTTATGAATGGGAAAAATGAATATCAATTGAAAATTTTGAAAGTTGATACCATCATCTGACCTTAATTTGAAAACTCAATTTTGATCAATGAAATTTGAAACCAAAATACCCATGATGACCCTAATATCATGCAAATGTGGTTTAATCAAAACTAGACTATCTGTTTTCCATGTTGAGGTAAATTTTGATTTGGTTAAATAAGGATGACTTATTCCTTATACCTCATTGTTGATAAGGTCTTTATTTGATTAATATCCATGTTGAACTATTGTTTATTAAACCACAAACATAGTTAAGCAAACTTTTTCCCTATTTGATGCACACCTTGACCATGCCATCAAGTGACTAAGTCTAAGAATCACAAAATCATGATGTAAGACTATGATGCAAACAATAGTTTTCCTATTGAACATTGATGCCTTTTTCAAATCACTATTTTGATATGATAATGATGGGCCTAGATTTTGCACTATTACGCTCTAATTCCTCAAATTCCAAATTGAAATCCTTGATTTGCAAATTATACCACTACATTGATCATGAAAGGAACGGAATGAAAATATTAACTTGACTTTGTAGGATTATGACATGATTGCCCTATTATGATCTCAAATTTTGATCTCTTGACCTTATGGAATATGATTTAATCATTGATACTCTCCCTATTTGGATAAGTTCAATGGATAATGACTAATGTTGGTTATGTGCAAGATTAGGGTGGTAGTTGACTCATGACTCCCCTAACCTAGGTCACATCCCTATTATGACTACCTTTAAATGTTCATCTTATTGATTATTTAGAGTTTGCAAAGGTATCCCCTTTCACCCGATTTGGATTGGTTGACCTAAACCTAATAGTTTAAACCAAATGTTGATACTCGATCTTGAATATTGATTTGATAATGGCCATGATATATGACAATGTTGACTATAGCTTGTGGTTGACTTCCTAGATAGACCTCGGTCTAGATCATTCATCAAACTTGTATACAATGATAATAAAATCTTGATATGTTGCTCGAATATTGATTGAATATTGTTCATCAAAATTAAATATAGATGAGTGATCTCCACTGAGATCTAAATAGGAATCAAAACTCTAGCTTTGGAATATTTATACATATGATATTGATGTCTAAACTTCAACTCTTGATATTGATGTACAAAATCTGAAAACATGATATGGATCTTGAGACCATGCTCGATATATAAATAGTGACTCTCATAATCCCAAAATTTTGAAATTTTGAAATGATTACTATGTTGAATCTCTCAATTTTTGACTCAGGGTTTAGCTCTCATTAGTACTACGGTGGGACCTCCCATTGATATTGTGCTCAAAATTTTCATGATATTGAAAGTACGATGTTGTTTTGAAATGTTGAAATATTAAATCTCAAATCATGGATGTATAACCCCACCTATACAAATGTGGAGTCTAGGACCCTTAGATATTGGTATTGAAAGTCACCTTGTACACTTGAACTCTATTTGTTTGACCTAACATATGATCCCTTTAAATTTGTGATCAATACGATGCTCTTCATATTTGTGACTCATGCAATGACTTTGAATAATATATGCATTGACCTTGATACTAAATTGCTCAATGATGAAACGATGTTGGTACCAAGTTGGTTATGACATGGGACATGGAATCCAAATTATTATTATTGGAGTATTTGAACTTTGAGGATATAATTTTGATTATATAGTTGACGACACTCAATATTTGAGGATATGGTATGGTTTTTGATAATCCCAATTTTGAGGATGTTTTTGAATTTTGGGGACAAAATTACTTTTTAAGGAGGGAAGGATGTGACAAAGTGAATTTTATCATAAAAATGAATTAATTACTCTTTTGACCCTTGTACATTATTTTTTCCTAGCTTCATAATCAAAATTGATACTCAAATCCAAAATATGGTGATCAATGTAAATTGTATACACTTTGTGACACCACATATTTGATTTATTTGTCACCTTGTCCAATGAAGTGAATTGGTTCATCAACTTCATCATATGGTACCCAAACTTTTATAAAAATTCTACAATTTATGTGAAACATTTGCTCAAATTTCATTGCAATTGGACGTTCCTACCATTTCCTATGATTTCTTGAAATTAATGTATACAAAATCCTAACTTTGTTATACCCGTTAATACTTTGATTAAATTATTGATCATACATATTTATTTTGATTTGGAATTTTTCACACATGTTGTAGACTCTATCATGAAGCATTGATCCGAATTTGATTTCATTTGCACACTCATACGATTTTATATGAGTTTTCTCATTTTTGCTTCCCTTTTTGCCCTAAATACCCTCTTTATTCCTTATTTTTTCATTTGATTGGCCCGACCCAATCGGTGTTCGGCCTGACTCGGCCAGAGAGCATTTAAACTGGGGAAATCCCCCTCCTTTTCTTAGTGAATTGGTCTAGATAGACCTTATGATCCAGGGCTTGCTTGAGGATGAACCCCGGGCCTTGGATCTGAGGCACATAGATCCCAGCCAAATCGGATGACCTGTGGCCCATCTCCTACCTCCCGAAATAAATGGGGAAGGTAGCTATGAGACTGAGTGGGCATTTGACCTCAAAGTGATCCTAATTTGAAAATCAAATTTGATGGAAATCCACACCTAACAATTCCATGCTCGACTGGCCCTTCCCCCCCCTCTAATCTGCCAGTTTCAAGAGCAACTAAGAGCTTGCTCTCATGGACACCACCATGAATTCGATGGCCTCGAAACCCTAAACCTAGCCATAGCACCCTATAAAAACCCCACATCCACCTTCGTCCCTCACCCACAAACTCGACCAGCCCCCTCTCTTACCCTCTCGTTCTCTCTCTCTCTCTCTCATTCCCCTTTTTCTCCGACCACCCTCCACCGCGGTGTCGTCGCGGTGTGTGTGGTTTTGGGCGAGTCATCCAGTAGAGGAGACCCGATCTCAACCATCCTTCATAGTCCCTGGTCAAAAGGAGACCAAGATCCGATGACTGTGAGCAGCAACGCCCACCTCCCCTCTTTTGATGTCTCATGTACATGCTCAGGTGGTCACCACCCCTCAGCCTTTGATTTGCCATTATGGTCAAGCTCTGACCAAGAATTCGATGGCCATATATTTTCTCACATATTCCTTTTAAGGTATTTTTTATTCTCCTCTCTACTCGATATTCAATTAAATGGCTTAATCTTGTAAAAATCATATATTTTGATCCCTAGCTCCAAGTATTCAAGTAAATAGTTGATTTTAATCTAAAAAAGCCAAGGGATTTAATAAAAATACTTTTAGAGCCGAATTTGTTATGGATACTTCTAATATCCCTATACTTGAACTCTTTCTTAATTAGTTTATCAAATGATTCAATAATGATTTCTAATCCTTGGAAGCCCTAGATTTGGAATTTAATGATTATCTTGTAACCTAGATCAAATCTAGTTGAATCATCTACTCTTAAAAATGAATCATTAGTGATCTTAAGATATTTACTTGATTCAATCTTGATTACAATCTTTATGAATAATGAGTAATTTTGATATTGATCTTAATCTTGCAAAACCCTTGATATAGTTTTGACCCATCAATCTGATTTTGAATTACAATTATACTAAGTATCATTATAATGAATTGGAAATTTGATGATGACTTGAATAATGATCATAAATTAGGGTTAACACTTATGATCCTAGAAAACCTAGGTATGTCATTCACACTCAAAAATACTTGACACTTGAAATAATGTTGGGCATATTGAAATATTGATTGATTATAAGTGAATGACCCAACCCTAAGGTTGACATAGGAAAAGTGCAACCCTAATATCGAATATTGAAACATGATCTCCATATATTATGATCTTGACCCTTTATCCAAATATTGTGATTTAGGATCAAACTCAAAGGGTTGACTTTTACTTATTGATCTATACTTGAAATCCATGGTGAAAGGTACACTACTATATAACTCCTCCTTGATTGTGTTGAAGATACTTCTATGTATCTCTTGACTATATACTTGACTACTTACTTGGATGAGATATTGTTCCCTATGATTAGTCTTCTATTTTTCTATACTATATTTTAAAAAACATGAAAACATGAATTGCATGCCCATTATGACTGCCCATATATTGATAATGATGATGATGATGTTGATAATTTTGATATTGGGTGCAAGAGAACCCCCTATTTAGAGGTGAGACTTGTACATTGGCCTCCTACCTCATATGGAGAGAAGGAGCCCAATGACTTCCCCCATCGCGTTGGGTGATAAAGTCACACCAAAAAAATATAAGCATGATTCTCGAATTATAGCATAATGGGAACTCATAATAAAAATGAAATCATTTGAAAAACTTGTCGAATAACTTTTGGTTCTTGCAAATTGCTTATTATACTTTCAAAATATATGTCCTTCCAAGTAAACATATTTTCTTATAAACTATTTTACTTGATTTTGATAGCGTACCATGCAATTGCCTGATTGTGTCTCAATTTTCTTGATTTTTGGCAATACAAATGGAATATTGAATAAGATCACTTTTGCACTCTACATACTCTGATGACAAGGATATATTTTAAAAATCTCTATATTGGGTTAGTTTGTTCTTTATATCTCCAGTTTTTGAGTTATTATTTCTTATTCTATATGTTAGTGTGATAGATCCTATCGGGTCACTCAGGGATGGGTGATTCAACCCTTTTGCTACTGTCTAGGTAGTAGGATTGGGAATGAGGTAAGAATGGTTCCGTGACAGTTGGTATCAGAGCTTACACACCCATATACTTTAAGTAAATAATTTATCAAGTATCTTACACCCAAGAAACCTAAAGTCCATAATGGTGAAAATTGAGGTGTCTAGGCTCGGGGTCCATACATAATTTATCATATCCATCTTCACAGTGGATGAGATCCCCCACTCTACCTGGCCTTAATTGATCCAGAACTAGACCTAAAGGTTCTCTTATGAAACCCTAGAGAGTCTTCTAGCATCTCATCTCGTCTTTAGGGACTACCCAAGCCATCCATGTAGATGAAAAATAGGTAGTTTTCTTATCTCCTCATGTGGTCCTTCTCTTGTGACCTTTTGCCACATGACGTCTCAATTTTGGGTAGCTTATGAATGGGAAAAATGAATATCAATAGAAAATTTTGTAAGTTGATACCATGATCTGACCTTAATTTGAAAACTTGATTTTGATCAATGAAATTTGAAATCAAAATACTCATGATGACCCTAATATCATGCAAACTCTGTTTAATCAAAACTAGACTACATGTTTTCCATGTTTAGGTAAATTTTGATTTGGTGAAATAAGGATGACTTATATCTTATACCTCATTGTTGATAAGGTCTCTATTTGATTAATATTGTTAATTAAACCTCAAACATGGTTAAGCAAACTTTTTCCCTATTTGATGCACACCATGACCATGCCATCAAGTGACTAAGTCTAAGAATCATAAAATCATGATGTAAGACTATGATGCAAACAACAGTTTCCCTATTGACCATTGATGCCTTTTGCAAATCTTTATTTTGATATGATGATGGGCCTAGATTTTGCACTATTATGCTCTAATTCCTCAAATTGCAAATTGAAATCCTCGATTTCCAAATTATACCACTACATTGATCATGAAAGGAAAGGAATGCAAATAATAACTTGAGTTTGTAGAATTATGACATTATTGCCCTATTATGATCTTGAATTTTGATCTCTTGACCTTATGGAATATGATTTAATCATTGATACTCTCCCTATTTGGATAAGTTCAATGGATAATGACTAATGTTGGTTATGTGCAAGATTAGGGTGGTAGTTGACTCATGACTCCCCTAACCTAGGTCACATTACTATTATGACTGCCTTTAAATGTTCATCTTATTGATTATTTAGAGTTTGGAAACGTATCCCAATTCACCTAATTTGGTTTGGTTGGCCTAAACCTAATAGGTTAAACCAAATGTTGATACTCGATCTTGAATATTGATTTGATAATGAGCTTGATATGAGACAATGTTGACTATAGCTTGTGGTTGACTTCCTAGATAGACCTAAGTCTAGGTCATTCATCAAACATGGATACAATGATATTGAAATCTTGATATGTTGCTCGAATATTGATTGAATATTGTTGATCGAAATTGAATATAGATGAGATCTCCACTAAGGTCTAAATAGGAATCGAAACTCTAGCTTTGGAACATTTATACATATGATCTTGATGTCTAAACTTCAACTTTTGATATTGATGTACAAAATCCTAAAACATGATATGGATCTTGAGACCATACTAGGTATATAAATAGTGACTCTCATAATCCTAAAATTTGAAATTTTGAAATGATGACTATGTTGAATCTCTCAATTTTGGACTTAGGGTTTATCTCTCATTAGTACTAGGGTGGGATCTCCCATTGATATTGAGCTCGAAAATCATGATACTAAAAGTATGATGCTGTTTTGAAATATTGAAATATGAAATCTCAAATCATGGATGTATAACCCCACCTAGGACAATGTAGAGTCTGGGACCCTGAGATATTGGGATTGAAAATCAACTTGTACACTTGAACTCTATTTGTTTGACCTAACATATGATCCCTCCAAATTTTTAATCAATATGATGCTCTCCATATTTGTGACTCATGACATGACTTTGAAAAATATATGCATTGACCTTGATACTAATGTATATGCATTGACCTTGATACTAAATTGCTCAATGATGAAACGATGTTGGTACCAAGTTCGTTATCATACGGGACATGGAATCCAAATTAGGACATGGAATCCAAATCATGATTATTGGAGTATTTGAACTTTGAGGATATAATTTTTATTATATAGTTGAGGACACTCAATATTTGAGGATATGATATAGCTTTTGATAATCCCAATTTTGAGGATGTTTTTGAATTTTGGGGACAAAATTGCTTTTTAAGGAGGGAAGGATGTGACAGTCGATTTAGAATAAAAATGAATTAATCACTCTTTTGACCCTTGTGTGTTCATTCATGAACTCACATTATTTTTTCTTAGCTTCATAATCAATATTGATACTCAAATCCAATATATGGTGATCAATGTAAATTTTATACACTTTGTGACACCACATATTTGATTTTTTTTTCACCTTGTCTAATGATGTAAATTGGTCCAATAACTTCATCATATGGCACCCAAACTTTTACAAAAGGTTTGACACTTTATGTGGAGCATATGGTTCAAATTTCATTTCAATTGGACATTCCTACCATTTCCTATGATTTCTTGAAATTATTGTATAGAAAACCCTAACTTTGTTATACCCTTTAATACTTTGATTAAATTATTGAACATACGTACTTTTTCAAGCATATTGTAGACTCCATCGTGAAGCATTGGTCCAAATTTGAGATCATTTGCACACTCCTACGATTTTATATGAGTTTTCTAAGTTTTGTTTCCCTTTTTGACCTAAATACCCTCTTTATTCCCTTTTTTTCGTTTGATTGGCCCGGCCCAATAGGTGCCCGTCCTGACTCGGCCACAGAGCACTGGAACTATCAGATTTCTCGCATATTCCTTTTAAGGTATTTTTTATTCTCCTCTCTCTCGATATTCAATTAAATGGCCTAATCTTGTATAAGTCATATCTTTTGATCCCTACCCCCAAATAATTCGAGTAAATAGTCAATTTTGATCAGAAAAACCCAGGGGATTAATTAAAAATATTTTTGGAGCCAAATTAATATTTCTGATATCCCTTTACTTGAACTCTTTCTTAATTAGTTTATCATATGATTCAATAATGATGTTTAATCCTTCGAAACCCTAGATTTGGAATCCAATGATTATCTTATAACCTAGATCTAATCTAGTTGAATCATCTACTATTGAAAATATTTCATTAGTGATCTTAATCTATTTACTTGATTCAATCTTGATTACAATCTTTATGAATAATGAGTAATCTTGGTATTGATCTTAATCTTGCAAAACCCTTGATATAGTTTTGACCCATCAATCTGATTTTGAATTACAATTATACTAAGTATCATGATGATGAACTAGAAATTTGATGATGACTTGGACAATGACCATAAATTAGGGTTAACATGTATGATCCTATAAAACCTAGGTAAGTCATTCACACTCGAAAATACTTGACACTGGAAATAATGTTGGACATATTGAAATATTGATTGATTATAAGTGAATGACCCAACCCTTAGGTTGACATAGGAAAAGTGTAACCCAAATATTGAATATTGAAACATGGTCTCCATATATTATGATCTTGACCCTTGATCCGAATATTGTGATTTAGGATCAGACTCAAAGGGTTGACTTTTACTTGTTGATATATACTCCAAATCCTCAGTGAAAGGTATGTTATTATATAACTCCTCCTTGATTGTGTTAAAGATACTTCTATGTATCTCTTGATTGTATACTTGACTACTTACTTGGATGATCTATTGTTCCCTATGATTAGTCTCCTATTTTTCTATACTATTTTTTTGAAAAACATGAAAACATAAATTGCATGCCCATCATGACTGTCTGAATATTGATAATGATGATGATGTTGATAATGCTGATATTGGGTGCAAGCGACCCCTCTAGTTGAGAGGTGGGACTTGTACATTGGCCTCCTGCCTCATATGAAGAGAAGGAACTCAGTGACTTCCCCCATCGTGCTGGGGTGATAAAGTCACCCAAAAAAATATAAGCATGCTCCTCGAATTACAGTAGAATGGGTACTCGTAATAAAAATCGAATCATTGGAAAAAATTGTCAAATAACTTTTGGTTCTTGAAAATTGCTTGTTATACTTTCAAAATATAAGTCCTGCCAAGTACACTTATTTTCTTATAAACTATTTTACTTGATTTTGATAGCGCACCGTGCAATTGCATGATTGTGTCTCAATTTTCTTGATTTTAGGCAATACAAATGGAATATTGAATAAGATCTCTTTCGCACTCTACATACTCTGATGACAAGGATATATTGGAAAAATCTCCATATTGGGTTAGTCTGTTCTTTATATCTCCAATTTTTGAGTTATTATTTCTTATTGTATATGCCAGTGTGATATATCCTATCAGACCACTCAGGGACGGGCGCTTCAATCCTTTTACTACTGTCTAGGTAGTATGATTGGGGTTGGGGTAAGAATGGTTCCATGACATTATCACAACATAAAAGGTTACTAATCCTTAGTCCATCATAAGGAGGATTACACCTCCACCAGGGCTCAAGTTTCACCAAAAGGCCATCTAGACCATTCACAATAATCCATGCAAGAACGTCATTATCGTTCAACACTTTGTAGAGGGTTCAACATTCCACCAATACACTTGTTGCATAAACATATGCCCAAGGTTTCATCAATAATATAAGTTATGATAGTATCATGAGTAATATATGAGTGTTACCTATTGAAATATGAGTGTGACTATTCATCATTTCAATTACCAATAAGAAGATAGGAGTATTAAGCCATCATTAACTAGCCAAATCACCAAATCATAACATATAGATAACCCATTGATTCATTTGTCACGCCTAGGCAACCCATCGAATCATTAAGGGACTTAGAAAAAATATCATGTTATTGATTTTATCATAACCATCAATTGATGATGAGCAATAAAAGCCATTGGTTCTTTCATAGTCTTAGTGAAAGTTATAGGTTTATTAACTAGGTTGAACCATCATTTCATTAGCATACATGGGTGAGCCATTGACTCTTTAACACTCATGGCAATACCATCAGTTCATTTCTAGAATTAGTTAAAAACACAAAATCTTATACCTAACATGCCGATCTATTTGTTGATGTACTTGCCAAGAATAAGACCATCGGATGAATGTTGTACTTAGACAAAAGAAAACCATAAAATTATTTAAAGACTTAGTCAAAACACATTTTATGTATCAAGTATAATCATTGGTTCAATTGTTATATAGCACCATCATTTCTTTACTTAGTGAAAATCAACAAAACATAAACTAGACAAGCCATCGATTTCTACACCAATGAAATTAGTTCTTATTTGTTAAGTAAAACCATTGTTTTTCATTACCTTCAATATCAAAACAGTCAATGTCCATCATAGAAGAGGGAGCATACATATGATCAAAGGCTACTTTCACAATGTAAAACTATTTTTCATGTGTATAAAATAATGTACAAAGGATTATCTTTCAGCAAATTTCTAAGGTCTAGGGTATGATCTATATTAAGCAAGTTAAAACCAAGCAATAAAATGGTTTGAAGATGGACGCCAAAACAACAAGATGACTCGAAGAGATAAGATGGGCATCCAAAATAGATCCTCTCCTCAAGAATAAGGTGAAACTAGGTCAAAAGAGAGAAGAGAAGGAGATGTTCAACTCCATATGCATAACTTCTCATCAAGACAACTAGGGTTTTTCTAAGGAAGAAGAGAGAAGAGAGAAAATAGCAAGTAACTAGATAGAAAAGAAAAACTTACTCAGTTAGGGCAAAAACTAGGGTAGTAGTCTTCAATCAACCCTAAAGGGACTTGATCAAAACCCTAAAGAAGCATGCATCCATGATCCACCCAAGTTTCAGCCTTAAAGAGCTCTCCCTTCCACAAACTATGGGTTTGGTCTCACTAGCAACAAGAATAAGAGGGAGAAGGGAAAGTTTCATTTGGGAGAGAGTTGAAGGGTATATATACATACAAGGAGAGAAGGAAAGGGATTAAAAGGTGGAAAACTAGCTTGCCAAGTGTCAAAAAAGTAGAAATCCATATTTTCCATGCATATTAGAACTTCCATCGAATCTTTACTAAGGGTTCTCATCGGTTCATGCCTTCGTAAACTCATCAAAGTGTATTATTAGTGAACCCATTAAATCATTCACCATACTTAGTCATTTTGCCAAAACTCACCATCCATAGGATCATGCACTAAAATTAGGTTATCCATCAGTTTTAGGGTATCAAGAGAAAGCCATAGGACCTCAACTACAAGGAGGAACCATCACATTTGGTTCCTAATGAATCCATAGGATCATGTCCATACTTAGCCATATATGCAAACCATAATCGACCATAGGTTGGTGAGAGTATTACATGGAAAAAAACATAGTTTTTTAGCCTCTAGAGAAAACCATCAAATCCCATGATACAAAGGAAAACCATTGGATCCCTAACATACTTAGAAAAACCATCAACATACTTAGGTGAAAACCCTACTTTTCCAACCTACCAAGGGACGAGCACAAAAATTTGATGGTGCATCTAGGTGTTTAAAGGTGCAACTATAATAAACATTAAGGAGAGTATTGTGAAGCACAACATACATAAGAGAAAATTACAAATAAAATCCTGGAAATGGAAAATTTTCATAAAGGTCCATATGAGCACATAAATTGCAAAACTTTAACAAAGTCTTATTTTGATCAAACATGAAACATAGATTTATAAAGTGAATTAAAAACATAAATTGGGGTGTGATAAAGGAATTTAGAACCCAATTAAGTTTATTAAGTATGTTTATCCATAGAGCTATGTCAGGGTCGTACAACCATAAACTGCTAACTGGTATTTCGCCCCTAAAATCCTAAGAAAATAAGGACAAGTACTTCCTATGCATCTCATCCTCTGATCCCATGTGTCTTCCTCTATGCCACGGTGATGCCACAACACCTTCACTAAGTCTACTTCCTTCTTCCTTAGTTTCTATACTTGCTTGTCTAGGATCAACATAGGACCCTCAACATAAGAAACATCCTTATCTAACTGAAACTCTACTAGTTGTATCCTTTGCTCTGTATCTGGGTGGCACTTCCTCAACATGGAAACATGGAAGACATTGTGTAACATGTGCAACTCTGATGGTAACTCCAGCTTGTATGCCACCTTTGCAACTTGTGCCAAGATAGGTTAAGGTTCCATAAATCTAGGATCCAACTTACCCTTCTTTCCAAACCTCAGCACACCATTCCAAGGGGAAACCTTGAGATACACACGGTCCAAACATGGAACTCTAGTGGCTTGTGGAAGTTATCAACCTATGACTTTTGTCTATCTTGTGCTTCCTTCAACTATTACTGGATCACTTTGATCTTTTCTATAGTCTGTTGTACTAACTCAGGTCCCAACCAATAATATACACCTATATCGTAACAACAAAGAGGTGATTGGAAATGCCTTCCGTACAAGGCCTCATATGGTTTCATGTAGATGCTTCTCTGATAGTAGTTGTTGTAGGCAAACTTGATCAGACTCAGGTGCACATCCCAACTTCCAAGAAATTGAAGAGCACATGCTCTCAGAAGATCCTATAATGTTTAAATTTTCCTTTCTTGCTAACCATCTTTCTGTGGGTGAAAGGTTGTGTTAAACCTCAACTATGACCCCAAATCTTTATGCATACATTCTCAAAACTTTCTCATGAACTGAGATCTCTATCAGATAGTATGGTAATCGGTATGTCATGGAAATGAAGTATCTCATAACATGTAAATTGTGTCAATTTCTCTATTCTATGAGTTGTCTTAATTGGCTAAAAGTGAGCTGAATTTGTCAATTGGTCGACTATCACCCAAATGGAATCATGACCTTTGTCTATCCTTCGAAATCCAACCACAAAATCCATAGTTATATGATCTCATTTCCATTGTGGAACTGGCAAAGTTTTAAAGTCCCAATAGGCTTGTGACGCTCCACCTTGACCTGTTGACAAATCAAACACTTGGCCACAAACTTTGTTACATCATGCTTCAGACCTGGACACCAGTGCAAATCTTTCATACTATGATAAAACTTTATACTATCAGGATGCATCATGTACATTGAGGAATGAGCCTCTTCAAGTACCACCTCCCTCAGACCTCTTGGTGTTAGGTACCACTATTATTTTATGGAAACATACTATCCCATCATCTAAGTCATGGAATCCATCATGCTTCCCACTGCCAAACTCTAATATGATATTTTGTATTATCATATTATCCTTTTGTGCATCTCTATCTGTTGTATCAATGTCAACTTTACATGTGCCTGTGCCAACAATCATGTCAATAAAGATATGTCTAGCTGCATGTTCATCTATCGCAATTGCACTAGTTGTCCCACTTGTGACATGCCATGGAATGTGCCTATGCTTTATCTACAAATAATGACAAAAATGACTTCCTTCTTACAGCATCAACCACCACATTTTCCTTCCCCGAATGGTAGTGTATCGTTAAATCATAGTCTTTGATTAGCTCCATCTATTTTCTTTGCCTCATGTTCATGACCTTCTTTGAGAAGATATACTGAAGGTTCTTGTGGTCAGTGAAGATTTGACACTTTTCCCCATACAGGTAGTGTCTCCAAATATTTAGAGCAAGAACTACAAAATCTAACTCCAAGTCATGAGTTGGGCATTTTTGCTCGTGTTTCTTTATTTTTCATGAAGCAAAAGGTATCACATTCTAGCCCTGCGTCATCACACATCTCAATCCATTCTTTGAGGCATCACAGAAAATGATGTAGTCTTTCCCTTGCTTTGGAAACACTAACACTACAACACTCATCAATTCTCCTTTAACAACTGAAAAGAACATTGGCACTTGTCATCCCAGACAAAATGAACATCCTTCCTATTCAACTTGATCAAAGGTAGGATAACAACAGTGAAGTTCTTAATGAACATCATGTAGTAACCTACTAGACCTAAGTCAGTGTTTTGGGCTGCTCCCACTCTCACTGACTCCAACTTATTTGGGTCTACACCAACACCCTTCACAAATATGATATGACCAAGAAAAGACACCTCGGTCGACCAAAACTCACACTTACATAACTTGGCATACAACTGGCATTGCCTCAATAACTCTAGAGCTTGGAAAAGAGTTGCTCATTCTACTACCTGTCTCTGGATTATATCAAGATATCATCTATGAACACAACTACAAATTGATCATGGTATGGTATAAATATTATGTTCATCAAGTTTATAAAGGTTTTTGGTGAATTGGTTAGCTTGAAGGACTTAACCACAAACTCATAGTGACCATACCTACTCCTAAAAGTGATTTTAGAAAATATAACATTTGCCTTGATCCTCAACTGGTGATATCCTAACCTCAGGTCTATCTTGGAAAACACTATATCACCTTTCCATTAATCAAATAGATCATTAATCTAGGGTATCATGTACTTGTTCTTCACTGTGACCTTGTTCAATTGTCGGTAATCTATGCAAAGTGTCATAGAACCACCATCTTCCTTGCAAACAACATTGGACTACCCCATGGGAAATTTATCGATTTTATAAAGCCCTTCTCTAGCAACATTTACAATTATTTCTTCATCTCATCTTGTTCCACCCTATAGGGTGCCTGAGTAATGGGATGTGTTCCAAGAACAAGATTGACTTCAAAGTCAATCTCTCTAAGGGGTGGGATACCAGAAAACTCATATGGAAATATGTCTTTGATGTGCACAAATCATATCACATTTTCATGCCATTTTAGTTGCACATTTAACTTAATATAACCATATCTTGACTCTGATTCATGCTAAGATGTTTGTTTCTTGTTGGTCTTACTCATGTTATTGTTTGACTTGTAGGTACACCATATTCCACTTATAATGAAAGAAAAATTCCCAAAATCCGATCTATTTGGCATCTCCAAAGTTTTCTCAAATTCTAGACATCATTGCTCAGCATACAACCTTTCACACGGTGTAAGGACCCTCCCTCGTGATGTGTGACTCTTAGACAACAAAATTTTCAGCAAAGTCCCCTCACATCGTGTGGAAATCTCTTATGATGTAAGGCAGAAAGATCAGATTTTAGGAATGTTCCCTACGCCTATGGACTATTCCACACAACATGCCATAGAACAGTAAAATTTTCAGCAAAGTTTCGTTATGTCATGTGGACCATTCCACATGTTGTGTCACTTGTGAACGCAATTTCTAAAGTGAAATATGAACCTTACACGTTGTGCCAACTTACTTACATGCCGTAATGGATGTGTTTTCTATAAAATTCTTATTTTTAAATACTTATTTAGAAATATAAAAGAACTGCCACCCATTGGGAAGTAGATCATGCGTCATTTTGAGCGGTTAGAGATTCAGAACGAGGCTAGAGCTCTAGAGAGGTGATCTAGGAGAGAAAGTTGGGGCTTCTCAGGAGAGAATCCATTCCTAGCCCCATTTCTGTTCTCCTTTCCTTCCCAAAGATGAAAAGAGAAGGTTGTAATTGTTGGAGGACATTTCCAGAGATGGATCTCCAACTTTCGAATGAATACTTCATATGTTCTTCACTCCTACAGATCCATTTGTTATTCCTCTCCCTTTTCTCCTTTTTATTTCAATGACTTATCATTTGTACATGTATTTCCTCACCATGAGTGAGTAAACTCCATTTCTTAGATGTGGAAGAGTATCTCCCACGTCATAGCTCAATGTGACTTGAAATTCATATCTAATATCAGTTAATCTTCTATTTCAAAATGAATTATGGTGTTTATTTCCTTATTTGCATAGTTGGCCATCATGTTTACATGTTATATGCCTCTTATTATATATAGAAAGACATATTAGGAGGTAAGGAATAATCACTTTGACAGCACATCCTTGACCATGGGAATGGCTTGGATTTGCTGAAGGTTTTAGGTTGTAGTTCAATTATGGATGTATGCATGGGCAAGGTAGAACTATCTCATGTCATCAGGAGATGTATTAGATGTTATCAACCTACCTTAGAAGATTTTGTTGGAATTTGTTGTTAATGTTGAGTTATGATGTGAAGATGAAATCCCATATCCAAGATCCTCATAATCTAATTTTAATCCTTCTTCAAGTTACATTTGTATTCAAAATTAACAATTTTAATCCCATTTCTTATTTATTTTCAAAATTAAATTGATATGAACCAACCTTTTTAATTGTAACTGGTCTAGATTGTATAAAGTTAACAATTTTTCACCTAACTAGTCTAGCTCCCTGTTGTTTGACCTTGACTACAATTGATCCCATATATGTGCGGGTGATTGATGAGTTTAGAAAATAAATTATTTTAAAACTCATTTACCTTTAGCAATCAACATTCTTCAAACTCATAACAGGTACATCATGGATATTAGGACTCGTCTCCTTGGTATCCATAACATAAGACAAGTACGCCTCACATCCCTGTCTCATCAAGTTCTCTTGTGTCATAGCCGCCATCAGACATGTACGAAGAGTCTTATTATCACCTTGGAAAATACACAAGACATGCCCATCACAAAACATTGCAACCTTGGAACTACATTCCAAAACAACCTTATATTTCTCCAAGGCATCCATCCCTAGGATCACATCGAATCCACACATGTCAAGTGGCATGATATCCACTTGAATGTTGTGTCCCAAAAAAGAAAGAATGCAAGATGGACACACCTCCCAAATATAGTGGAACTAGCTAAAGGGGTTTCTAGCAAGAGACTATCATATCTACTACAAATAGGAATGTTACAACTACTTATCACCTCTTGGGAGACAAATGAGTGTGTCGAACCCAGGTCAACTAATACAAATGCAAAAAAAGTAGTTAAGTCAGAATGAAAAAGTTTCATATAACCTATCACAACTCATGGATTGACCACTCATTCTGACTAACTCATAGCATAGAATCTAGTTATTGCCTATTTTCATCCTTGTCCTCTACTAGATGGTCATGACAACCCTATCTAGGATGTCTACCCATGACCTCTGCTACCACCACTACCAAACTAATGTTGCTACTATGAGCCCCATTGACTCTGCCTCAGTTGTTGTCTCACCTCCTTGTCCTTCATAGGACAAGACCATCTCACGTGCCTGACTATTACACACTTGATTCATGTATGAGAATCATACTAAGGTCTGGATGGCCCTATCACTGACGTTGAATATGAATTATTTGCCCTTGTCGAAAGAAAATGGCGACCTCTTCCCTTATTGGGGGACCATTGTGATTGAACTTGTGCTCTTGGCTCAGAAATGGTCGACCTTTGTTTTGACTGTTGATATTGTGGTGAAGAGAACCATGGGTTCTTAAAGATACCAAATTATTTCCCTGGGAACTTGGTTGGCCACTTTTTAGGATTTGGCTTCCCATATATCCGCAACTAACCATTCAATCCTCCTTATCAATTCCATAAAGGTGGAAAGCTTCTCTCGCATCTTCAAAGCAGATGTTGTTGTTTACAACTTGCCATTCAAACCCTTCTAGAACCTTCAGATCTACTCTTTATCTATAGTCACCATATGAAGATAGAACCTCAACAGTTACATGAACCTTTCTTCATTGTCGTTGATTGACATCCACACTTCACACATTCATTCAAACTAGGCAATCATCCCATCCAGATTTGTCTCAGTGAAGAAATTGCTCACAAACTCCCACCAAAACTCTTCCCAACTCACTACAAATCCTAGTATCTTCTCCTCCTTTATGGCCCACCAATTGCAATCACTTCCCTTCAAGAGGTAAATTGCAAGTTTCACCTTGTCCTCATCTAGGACGTTCAGGATCCTAAATGCTTTTTCCAACTTCGTCAGTCACATGTCAGTGTTTGCTGGGCTGCTATACCCACATACTCAATGGCTCCCAAGTGCTTCAACCTCTCAAAGGTCTTCCCTAGACCCTGAGATTTTGCATTAGGTACAAGTGCCCTTTGTTGACGTGCAAGCGCCCTATCCGCTAAATGTGAAATCGTCACCATGATTTGTTCAAAGATAGACTAGAAGGTTGGATTAGTTGTGATTGAAGGGTCAAATGGAGGTGGGATGGGTTGTTCTAGCCTCATCTCGGGTACTCTTCATTGAGATATCAGTCTACTACCGCCACCTCCTGGAATGACATAGCTACTCTTTGCATGTTCTTCACATTCTCCAGACATATCTTCATAATCATAGACTATGGATAGATATGTTGGATCATGCAAAACAGACACAAATCCCTTAGTCATATGTCCATGTAGACTCAGTAAACCCTAAGCTCTAACACTACCAAATGTGGAAACCCTCCACACAAAATGAGATTACTCAAACCAAAATTAGATCATCATTAATTAACCACATCACTGAAAAGAGGAATAACTCAAACAAATTTAAACATCTCAAACATTTTAAGGACATTTACATATAGGTCCAACATCTTGCATATAAGTATATAAAACACCAAGTATCGTTCCATGTGTCTAGTGGCCTTAGCCACAACTTGTATGCAAAAGCATTGTCTACATATGTGCATTAGGTACAAACATCATCATATTGCCAAAAACTCGAGTTGATATACATCATCTAAAAAAACTTCCCCGCCTGGACCTGAGAGTACAAGGACAACTGTAAGACATATTAAACATCTAGCCAACCTTCTTCTTCTACTGATCTCCAAGTTTCTCCTCACTATCATGAGTCTAATGAAATTGCTAACAATCACCTAAAAAGATGTGGTGACCCCCGAGATGAGACCCATGTCAACGAGAGGTACAACTCACAATAATGTTTGTTGCTTACAACAGATAGTATAGTTAAATAGATAAAGCATGAATATTGCATAATTGAAAGATTAAACTAAGTAGTTAAAGGAACAAATAGAGATAAGATCATTATTATAGTAGATTTCTCGTATTACATTATACATTAATAGAATATTATAAGAAACAAGGCAAGCATTATCAACCAATGTGAATCGTCAAGTAACCCTAATAGATATGCCACAAGATTGTATTACACATTTTATTAAGACATGGGGAGTTTGAGGCATACCACTCAAACTTCCAACTAACCATTTCAAATTTGTAATCGGTTCTGTATAAGATTTAGGAGAGCCGGAATCCTAAGATCTCTTCCCCTCGGTCAGCACAAGTCCACCACAGCGACATATAAGTCAATCTACAATCTTCCTAGTATGCCCTTGGTACATAGGCCATGACACTATAAACTAGGGTACTAAACCCTACCATCTGAGGTACAACCACAAATGTCCTCAATCATATATATATATATATATATATATATATATATATATATATATATATATATATATATATATATTAATCTTAATATATGGCCTAGACAATTCTCCATAACCTATGGATCAGGATCACAAGGATATATCCTCCCTGCACCTACATATACTCAATAGTATATGAATCTAAGTTTCCCTTTTGATATACTCATTTTACTATCCAGCAAGTCCTGACATTGGAATAGTTCTACGAAATATGGCACTACATGATTAGGGTTTCACTTAATTAGTTAAGCTAATTGGGTGATTTTAGAAAGCATCAATCAAGTTACATACAAATCCTAAAATGCTCTGCAAAATCATTGGTATATAATAACTCTAGAATATATAAAACGTTTGAGATATATTCATTATCACAACATCATAGGGTATTGATCATTTGTCCATCATAAGGAGGATTACACCTCCACTAGGTCTCAAGTGTCACCCAAAATACATTTAGTCCGTTCACAATATTCCTTACAAGAACAACATTATCGTTCAACACATTGTAGAGGGTTCAACATGCCACCAACACACTTGTCACATACACATTTTCATAAGGGTTCATCAATCACAATAGTTATGATATTATCAAGAGTAATATATCAGAGCTAGCTATAGAAATGTGAATGGGACTATTCATCATTTCAATCACCAATAAGAAGATAGGAGTATTAATCCATCATTAATTAACCATTTACAAGAAGGTTCAAAGGTGTAGGTTGGATTTGTATCACCAAATTAGCATTTATAGCTAACCCGTCAATTCATTTGTCACACCTAGGAAACCCATCAGATCATTAAGGGACTTAGACAAAATATCATGTTATCGATTCTATCATAACCATTAGTTGATTTGTGGACACCAAGAGCCATTGGTTCTTTCACGGTCTTAGTAAAAATCATAGGTTTATTAACTAGATTGAACCATCGTTTCATTAGAATACATGGGTGAACCATCTATTCTTTAACCCCACATGAAAAAACCATCAATTCATTTCTAGACTTAGTAAAAACCCCAAAATCTGATATCTAGCATACCCATCAGTTTGTTGATGTACTTAGCCAAGAATAGGACCATCGAATGAATATTGTACATAGCCAAAAGAAAACCATGGAATCACTTAGAGAGTTCATCAAAAATTAGTTAATGTATCTAGTGTAACCATCAGTTCAAGTGTTATGTAGTACCGTCATTTCTTTTCTTAGTGAAAATTAACAATACATAAACTAGAGAAGCATCAATTTTTACACTAATGAAATTCATTCTTCTTTCTTAAGTAAAACCATCATTACTGTGATGACCTAGTTTTTAGGTTAGCCATGACCAATTCGATATTTGAGGTTAAAGGATGATCTTGGTCGGTTAAAACCAAATTAGGGTGACCTTTATTCAATAATGGACTCTTTTGACCCATAACTATAACTATAATGTTAGTAGAGGTAACTTGAGGAATTTGTGATTTAATTGTTGACTCTTTTCACTCAAAAAGTGTAACCGGATATGCAATTGATGATTAGAACATCAATTTAGTTCAAGTATGATGAATAAGTTTAGGTAATTGATTTGTACACATATGAGTCCAAGGGACCCATTTAATAGTACCACTGGACTCGAGTGATATATTAGTGAACTTTGAGGTATTAGTCTAATAACAAGTATTTCTGGACTTGTAGAATCAAGATATTCTAATTATTTGAATTGAATTCAAGGTTAATACACCTATTTATGAGTTGTTTGAAGACTTTATTCGAATGGATAAATAATAGACTTTGAGTCTCAAACTTTGAGAGAAGCTACCTTAGGATATTTTAAGCTTGTGTCAAACATTTCAGAATGTTTGGATATTGCTACAAAGAGATGCAAGTATTTAAAATTGGGGACAATGATGATATTAATTTGATCTGATTTTGATCCTTTAGGTATCTAGTATTTAGGTCTATGTTAATTTTTGTCACGCGGCCAATCTTTCAATGGTATCAAGAAGCAAAAGACATGTTTAATATGATCCATCTCTAGTATATCTGACAGTGGGGACCTCATCCTCAACCTCTAAAAACTACGGTGATGAAGGAGGACCAGGCTTGTATACTTTCCCAAATGCCTGGCACAGAGACTGTAGATCTGGGAAAAATACTAGTGGTATTTTTGGTCGTGCCTCATCGAGACCTACCTTTTGACCCCTCATAAATGATTTTGTTGCCTCTAGCAAGAGACCTAGGTCTATCTCCCCCCCCATCAGCCTCCCCATTGTGCCATATAGAAGGATAATGGAAGGAGGGTGGAGAAGAAATGGAGACAGAAGGAGCTATCTTTGGGGATTTGACATTAGTTGAGCCATTGGAGGTCTCCAGTCATTGCTGGAAGTATATGGTAGCAAGATATGGAGCTCGACCTGGACTAATCAGAGCCATTTTGGGGAAATTTTAGGAGGACTCAGGAGAGGAGTTGATGGCCTTGAGGGAGCATTCAGAGGCCAACGTCGAGTCCATGGAGGCTTAAAGCACCTGACCGAGGCAATGCCAAACATGAAGATGTAGGACATAGTTGTCCCCTTTCATCCCTACCACGACGGTGCCAGTCATGGCCACTGGGTCTAGGGCCCATCCAGGGGTGGAGCCAGGGGCAAGCATGGGCCATGCCTCCCCCCCCCCAAAAAAAAAAAATCAAAAACTTTGAATATATGTATACATATGTGTGTCTTTATAAGTATATGTATAATATATATCAATTAGAACACATATTTTACAACAACTTGTACTGGTTAAGTGGTCCATTGTTGGCTATTTGGATTGTAGAACATGAGTTTGAATCTCACTGTATCCAGGTAATACTTTTTCACAATATGTTCATACAAACACGTTTTAAATATATTAGAAAACAAAGCAATGAAGACATAGAAATAAATTGGTGCATCGGTTCCTTGTGTACAACTTGAGTCAAAGGACGTGAGTTCGAATCTTGGTCTACACAACTGTAGCTTTGTAAAAAAAATGGCCCCTCTAACGTTTACAAACTGGATCCGCCACTGGGTCCATGAGGAAGAGCCTCACCCATCAGCCAACAAGCGGGAGACGTAGAGGAAGAGCCACCGATCTTAGAAAGGCAGTACTTTTAGCTGAGGAGGCAGGGATACCTGACTGTTGTTGTTCAAAGACTCCCCTTGCTATGGAATTGGGAGAGAATGCCTCTTCCAGTAGATCTACCTAAGGAGCCCAGATGTTGATGGATTTCCTAGATGTGCAAGGAAGGTGGGATACTACTTCTTCTTTGAGGAGAGTGATACTAACCATGGGGGTCCTCACTACAAACTCGATCATAGATCATGGCCATGGTGGCACCGTTATTGAGGACTCAGGAATGGAATCAAGGATGAGAATGTGAGAGGCAGGGGAGGCTGGAGGTTTAGACTTCCAACTCAATGAAAACAACCAATTCATCTGGATCTACCTAAGGACCAGAAGGCCCAACTCAATCCAGCAGGTGGGTTGCACACCCACATGATGTTATGTGGCACCCTATCAGTCATCAAATCTAGAGAACATCACATAGAATCCACGGCTCCACAAATTCCCTATAGGTAATTTTTATTTTAAAATCTCAGAAATAGACATAATCTTACATAATCGGTTATAAATAGCTCTGTTGGCCAATAAATGCCTCAAAAATATACTCAGACTCAAAAAAATGTTTCCTCTATTACTAGATCCCTAAATTTGACTTTTGAATAACATCATATGGTTGTTCTAATATAGATAAAATGTCACAAGAACGAAATGTTTGTCATCATTAAAACAAAGGGATTATAATAATGTATAATTTAGCCAACAACCTAATCTCACTCAGGATGTAATTGTATAATGTATATTCAGTTTTCAAGTTTCATCAGCACTTCCCCATTTGTTCTCTAAGTACATATGTTTTTACTGGGAGAACTGTAGTGAAATGCTATTGAAATTTTCTTGAAATTTGAAAACATACATTATACACTTACTAGTGAGATTAGGTGTTCAAGAATGGGATAGGTGGTACACACATTCATTATTGAACCCCAAACCCTATTTTTTTACCCTAAACCCTAATCTTTAAACCCCTATCCCTAAATCTAAAATAATAAACCCTAATCTATTTGTAAATCCTTAGCTTAATATGTAAACCCTATACCCTAAAACTTGTTTTCTCTTTGATCATAGAATGGATAGATCATGGTTGTCCATTCTAAATCATTGCACCCCAGAGTTTATTGCTGGTCATGATCAGTTTATGAGATTTGCGGAGGAACATAGGAAACAACCTGGAGATAGGTTCTATTATCCATGTAGGCATTACAGTAACAACTTGAAAGTCAGCACTGGTGATGAAATCAAAAGTCATGTCATGTGCAATAGGAATTGCTATCGATGATCCTACATATGAAAAATGGTCAGTTGTTCTTCATGGTGAAAAATAGTTCATTGAAGATCCTATAGATGAAGAAGTGTACTATGGTAAGTATGATGACTCAAATCCATTCTCAGTTGGCTTGATAACACCAAATATTGAAGTTAATGATGATTTGTATGTGTTTGGAGATCACACTGAAGGAATGATAATTGATAAAAGATCTCAATATTAGAGGCATGCTTTTAATTTTTTAAATATTGTATTTATTTGAATATTAGATCAATTTTGAACTTTGCAAAAAGTTATATTAATTTCATTAAATGTTAAATGTTTGGTTGTTTTTTATATGACCCTTTTTCAGATGGATGACCATGAGTACGATGATCAGGATGATCATCACCATGAGGGTGGGGTGTCATGTCACAATGTAAGTTTTACAATATATCTAGCTATGTCCATTTATAAGTTAGATCCTATATGTGCTTTTTTTCAATTTTTAGGCTGAGGATGTACCCCCTGATGACCTTGTGCTACTTGATTAGCAGCATAAACATACTAAACAAATTAGGGGCATCACTATGATGAACAAGTTACTACAACAAAGGGGCAATGGACCAAAATTGGCTATGGATTTTGGTATGAATTTGAAAGAACTATAGATTGTTTGCTTCATATCTTGGGGTTTTTACTCGTGGCCATTGTAGTGTAAATGCAAAATCTTGGCATACAGTTGCTAAAAGAAAGAAAGACTTCATATGTAAAGAACTATGTATGATATATTATCATTTGCAATTATGTTTTAAAGCTATTTACAATTCTATTTTTTAGAATACTCTATTAAATATATTGAATTTTGCATAGTATATTGAACTGGATGAAATCCTACATCATAAAAAGGTGATGCAACGCTGTGGGAGGGTTCTAGAGAACTATAGGACAACTCTCAACCGACAATATATATGAGAGGTTGATAAGAGGAAGAAGTCAGCCACTGAGCAATGGAACTACCTAGATCCCACTGAGTGGGAGGTGTTTGTTGCCAAGAGAAATAGTTATGAATTCAAGGTATTAAGCATCACTTTCAATTCAATTTGTCTGCATTTTTGTGAATTCATTATTTTATGGTAGACCATTATTATTACTAACCAATTTAATGTGTTTACTAACAAGGCTATCAGTGATGCTCAAAGAGCAAGGTGTGCACTGAATGTGCATGAACACACGATGGGTCCAAGTGGATATGCATCCCTTCGCTAAAAACTACAGTCATCTTCCATTCAACAGCCTACAACTCCTACTGTTGATATTATTGAGTCCTCTAATACTGCCACACCTATCCATCACCATGATGTTTGGATAGTTGGAGACAAAATAAAAAAGGAGATATAACCAACCCCACAACTGTTGAGGTGAATGCAAAAATGGTAAAATTCAACTCTCAAAGCAGTTAGTATTGATGATTGTTATGTTTACTTACCAATTTCTATTGATGATGATTAGTAGGAGCTTCACGAGAAGAGGAAGCAAGGCTCGTTCATCCCTCAGGGCATAAGGGATGAATTGACAATTTCTCTCGGTAACCCAAAGCATCCTGGATATGTTAGGGCTGTAGGTGCTGGTGTGGGCCTAAGAGCGTTCTTTGGGTCATCACATCGCAAACATGTCCAAAAAGAGGGATTTTCAAAAGCTGAGGTAACCTATTCTTTTTTTATAATGTTATTGCAAAGGGAATTTAGGAATCAAAGAGTGTTTCTTTTAGCCATGTATAGGTAGATGAGTTAATTGATAAGAGAGTCCAAGAAGCAATGAGAAAGTGGTAGGCATCTCAGGCTACAAATCATATAGTACCTATGTCGTGCCACTCTTCCTATATGATGGAGGTGGCTAGGAGTAATCTTGTAGACCCACCACCTAGCATGTCTTCTGTAAGTACTTTTATGACATAGTGGCTAGTCTTTTTAAGATGATATGTTTAGGCATATATATAACATACTCTATGTAAATTTGTAGGGGTTGAGGCCATGCCATCTAAAATTACAAGAATACGTCATTGCAAAGGGTGAGGCTTACCCACGCCTTCTAGATAACACAATTCATGGCACTCCAGTACTCGATGGTGTGGTTCTTGTGAGCCTGAGGTTTGTCTTCCCTGCTTGGAGGTAGCATAAATTTCCATATTCCCACCTAGATGCTGACACACTTGGTGAAGCAGAAGGTAGAGTTGTCTTGTGGCTTGAAGCGGGAGTCATCTATGTTGATCATGTATGGTAAATTTACATTACATTTATTTGTATATGTATATACACGACAATTGATATGAAAATATATATGCAGGAAAAAGGGAAGAAATCCACTACATCTCGTCCTCCACCTCCACCTCTTCCTAAAGTACCTAGTTGGCTTGCAAAGGATCTATTCGGCTCAATAGGTTCTCAATGCAGGGATATGGCAATATGGATAGGCAAACATCTCAAAAATTCACCTATTCTTGTTTCTATTGTGGAGGATGATATTGGTCAATCATATGATAATAATATATTTCTACACGATATTTGGAGTTGTTTCATTATGCTTAGCTGAATTCATCTATGATAGAACCATGAATATGGTGAGATCTTATTTATATATCTATATACCTCATTTTATATATGGTGATCTATTTTCTTATTTACTAATGCATACATGATATATGTTTTGCAACCATTTACATAGGGTTCGTGAAGATTTTTCAATGACCCATGTGGGAATTCTAGTTTCATCCTTGATCAGTCTTGTAAATGAAGACCCTACATCAGTTACCTTATGTTGCTCTATCGCTTTTAAATATTTTGGTGAAGCAAACAAGAGTGTGGTAATAGCTCCATATAATGTTGGGTAAGTTTACTTTGCTTATAATTTTGACTTAAGAAAATTACATTTCATAGTGGATTTTGATTTATATATTTTTTACTTTCTTATCACTAGAGCTAAGAATTGGGAATTACTAAATGTTGTCCCTGAGATGTTTACTATTTATTATCTAGATCTGAAGGGGGACAAATTAGACCATTCAGGACACAATTTAAAAAGGCCATTGTACATGTGAGAACATTTTTATATTTTTATTTGTGAACATCTATTATTATATGACTATTAGTCGGCGAGCAGTAGCTCAGGTGGTCACAACACGGGGCCCCTAACGAAGGTTCCCGGGCTCGAATCCCCCTGGTGGTGTTGTTTGGAATTATTTCTCCCGTAGTGCAGCCAAACTCTGTGTGACTTAATGGGCTATGCTCCTTACGGGATGGGGCTGAGCTCCTCAGGTTGGGCTCAGGGAAAGACTTACGGGTCTCTTGGGTTACCAAAAAAATTTATTACATGACTATTTACTAATGCAATTCAATGTGTTACATTAACATATAGGGCTTTCAAAAATTTCAAAAAAGCTAGAGGAAACGTGGACAAGAAAAAGAAAGCGATAGTTTGGAAGAATGTGGATGTAGTTTTCTGACTCCAATGCATAATATATTAATGTGAACTATGATTATTTTTATTTATTAACATTATGTTTGTTGAAATTTATAGTATGTTGTACAAGACAATGGTTGGGCATGTGGATACTACATGATGTGGTATATGGGTATAATTGTCAAATATGTTGCACGCAACATTGAAAACATACAACACGAAATATATAGTCTTGATCATCATAAGTATATAGCTAGTCTCATTAGATAATATGAAGATATCAAACTTATTAATTATATATATACGTCATTCTCTTTGTGGGTGTTTAAAACTAATGTCTTCAATACAAGAGAAAATCTATTAGATATACATATGCCCTATACGATAGAACAAATAGATGACATAACTATACAATGGGCAAAAGCCTTTAAAAGGGAGGTAATTTTTTATTATGATTGGGGTACTAATGATTAAAGAATGAAATTTATAAACTTGATGTCATTATTTATGTATATATGCGGTGCTTATATATACATGTGTGAATGACTTTTTTGGAATTGTCTTACTGAAAGTTGATCTATATACATGTGTGTGAATGTGAAGATGAATGAATGAATTGTGTTTCTGCATGTGTGTGAATGTGAAAATGGATGAATGAATGGAACTGCATGTTTCTACATGTGTGTGAATGTGAAAATGGATGAATGAATGGAACTGCAGGTTTATTCATGTGTGTGAATCATGTGAATGAATGATTTGTGTTTTTACAGGTGTGTGAATGTGAAAATGAATGAATGAATGAATGGAACTGTAGGTTTCTACATGTGTGTGAATCATGTGTATGAATGAATTGTGTTTCTACATGTGTTTGAATCACATGATGTATATATAGTCTTGATATATAGATAGCCTTGATTATCTTGTTATTGTAGGTTTTTGACCTATTGTTAGGTTAAAATCACAAGATGTTGTAAACCTACAGTTCAAACCTGAAATGCAGGTTCTGCATCATGTTGACCATCCAGACATCAGGCCTGCAAGTTGATATCTTAAGAAAAAATGATACTTAGTCATCATTTATTTAAAACAATTGTAATTGTAAGTCTATGTTGTCGGTTGTTTATAGAAAATTGACGATTATGTCCTAACCCAAGCCAAAAACATTTCGGGTATGGAGATAGGCGTTGGTTTTTGAAATCATAATCGATGACAATTTATAGATTTATTTCCAATTTCACTTTGAACCGAGAACTATGAACCAACTATGAGATCACTTTTTTGTTTGGAAATTGAGTTAGTCATCGGTTTTTACTAAAATAACTGACGACTATTGTAACAAAGTGGTTTTTGGATTTAATTTCGAGGACGAAATCTTCCTTTAAGGCATGTAGGATGCGACAGAGTGAACCTTTGGAGTCTTTGGACATACAATGACATAAGTATATCATGAGTTTGAGTTGTTTAAGATTTATAAGTGCTTGATGAAGTTTTGAGGTCAAAGGATAGGTATATTCTCTAAATGTTCCTAGGTATACGTGCCTCCTTGAAGGATTTATTTGACCAATCATCCTGGATACTTTTGATACCAATGTTATATGAACGGAATATTGAGATATGAGGAACACTTAGTTCAATTTTGGTGATATTCTGATGTCCCTAATTGAAGATACCTTGGTTTGAATATTTAGGAAAGTATAATTAAGTCAAGACAATAGACTATGGTTGGTAATGATCAACTTGTGATATGTATGTGACACGCAACCTTGATTTCACGAGAATGGCTTTCTTATTTAGTTACTGGATGTTGGTCATGGGTTGTCCTTTTGTTGGACTAGATCCAGACAATTGGTGGTAGATCTAAGGGCCCAATATACTAGTCTTCAACCCTGACAGTTTGGGACTGAGCGCAGGATGGTCACTCTCACCCACGATGCCATGACTACCAGGATGTGCGTCGAGGAGGGAACTTGTGGGGTGGTTTCCTTCATTTTAAGAAGTGAATCGCAACGACCTCTCTTTTGGTCCAGATGGAACTGAGGTAGATGAGAAAGAGTAGCAGCTTCCCCTACTCTCCCCACTCAACGTAGAAGACCTAGTATCCATGGAGGTCTGGCTGCTCACGGGAGTGCAACAACGGCGGCAGGTTCTGCAAACCGTGAGGAGAGGAGGCAGTGGTGTAGAGTGGCTTCGACCTGTCAAGAGAAGAATGTCAGGAGATCGACATCCCAATGGAGGTTCAAACCACCAACGGCGCAGTGATCAGACCCAAGCAATCGACGACGGCGTCTCGAAGCCGGGAGATGGGGGAGTCGAAAGAAGGGTACTGTCGAGAAGGAAGGAGGAGAGGTCGGAGCCCACGGTGGCACCTGAGTGCAGGCGGCAGTGAGCCTGCACAGGTGGCACCCAGAGGTGTGGTCGATCTTGCAAGCAACTACAAGAGGCAGGAATGAAGGCGACGACCGATTCGTTGCCCGATTCATCACTTGTAGCGGCGCTGAGCATGTAGTAATGGCCTCCCAGAGGCACTGCTGCTTGCTCGCGTCAGATCCAGCAGTTATAGCACAGATCGCTGGAGGACGGCCGGTTCCTCGCTAGCTGAGAGCCGTGTAGCTCCGACTGGAAAACAGGTGGGCGGCGGTCGTGAAGCTGAGTCCCACAGACTCACGGATCGCTGGATCGCGTGGAAAAGAGAAAGGAAAGGAAGCGGGTGGTTCAGATGGTGAACCGGGCCCAAGTACCTTAAACCGACTGAAGTTAGTGTTGACCCAGACCAGTCGGCCCAACTTCTAAGTAGCGCCAGCCAGTGGACACGTGGCGAGCTCCTATTCACCCAAAAAGGTAAAATGCTCAGTTTTTTCAATAAATCATAGAAATTCGCTCGAGCATCGGAAAAATACAAATAAGGTACCAAACTTCTCAGAAAAATGAGCAGAACAATATGAAACTATAATATCAGGCTTTTGATGCACGAATATCAGTGATATCTTGTTAGTTGTGAAATGCTTAATTGATGGATAATAAATATCAAACGTTGGCCTAAAATTATGAGAAAATACCAATAAGTCACAAATCATATCTGTAATCCATCTGATGTCAAGTAATCATGATGTTGATGCAAGAAATCATATAATTTTCTCCATATGTCTAATTAGGGCTAATTATCCTAAATAAAATACAATAAATACATTGGTGATCAATAAATGACAAAATTTACAGAATAAGTTCATATCAGTAATTGGAAGATAATATGTAGATCTGAGATCAGTTTTGTACACGAAATTCATGTTATATGAAGAGAATCCTTAATACAAGTGATGTAACCCTAAGATGGTTAATAAAAGTGACATAATGTTATGTTCACATAATAATGTGACACATGGGTATATCCAGTTGATGGACTATAATCTGGAATATGACATCAGTAAGATAAATATAAGACAAGAATACAAGTAATAAAGTACATACCCTTATGAGATAAGCAAACCCTAAAATGGATATACTTAGGGTTAAGATGAGATGTAAGATGATGAGAATCTGATGATAGTATATGATCTTGTCTTAATCAGGTTTAGTAAAGTTATAGATGACATGAGGAACATGTGATTAAAATGATCTATCTCTTTGGAAGGTACACCATTACCTCTTACTTGGCTTATTATACAATATGCTTGTGTTATATGTGTAGTAAAATACTTGGCATATGATATTGGATGAAATGATTGTTCTTGTATAATATGTTGCATGATTTTCCATTATTACTGCTATGAACACATCAAACATAATATATTTGTTCCATTATATGAAAGCACTAACTCTTTGGTAGTGTGCTTGGAAGTGACTTAACTCTTTGGTAGTGGTCACATTGTACATATGACCTAACTCTTTGGTAGTGGTCTGACCTAACTCTTTGGTAGTGGTCACCTTGTACAAATGATCTAACTCTTTGGTAGTGATCATAAAGGCCTTGGAATATAATGGAAAATAAGCTTAAAATATGTGTTCTCTTTTGTTAATGAACATCTTTGTGCAAGTATATGTTTTTCTTATATTTCTTTATAACTTCCAAGTATTAGTTTTATCTTATTGCCAAGATATGCTAAGAGGTAAATAAAAGACACGTAGGCGTACTCAGTACAATATTCATGAAATATTGTGCTGACGTGTACAGCATGTAATCTTTTGTTTAGGTTGTGGTTATGTTCTTGAAGATCCAGTTTAGTGAGAGTTGTGTGGCGAGCTGATGTACAGGTGGACCTGTTGTTTTAAGATCCTGTTGTTTAGTTGTAGTACATGTATATGTAGAAGTTTGTTGTTCAATATGTAATATCAAATGTTGTAACAATTCATGTTGTAATTATTATTTGAATGGTGAACATGTGTTTTGGTTTGTATTTCTGTTCATGTGCATGTGCTACTGATTGTTTCCTTCTGACTCCCTCGATTTTCTTCTTCTTAGCCTAGTGTGTGGTGCTCAAATTGGGATTCTCGCTGAGGTGAGGGTTTCAGTTTGGACGTCTCACATCAGATTAAGTTTTAGAAAATCCGGGGACGTCACAGGTGGTATCAGAGCATGAACAATAGCAAAGCCTGACATTTGCTCATTATGCAACTCAAAACTAAAGAACCTTGAACTTAATAATCGTGTAGGGTTAGATTAGTCATCTTTTAGAGACTAGATCTGACCTAGACTCTAGGTTAGCACCTAGATGTCCGAGAACTAGGTCTAGACTGGTGCTTGTTGAGTAGCAAGTCCTTAGATGTCGTTCTTTCCTTGTAGTGCAGCGGTATGGGACGTTGCAATATTTGGAAATGATGTGCATCAAGGGAAGAGTAACCCTAGACATATTGTGCACATTGTCTAGAGTAGCTACACTAGTCTACACCATGTTCTCACCCTTTTCACTAGTTTTCATGACACTGGACACTCTACTATGTGTGGGACACTCGTTTCTGGTTTTGGTTTTTGATTCCAAACGAATCGAACCTCGATAGTTTTCTCTGACGCTTGTTTTATCGGAGAAAAACTATATAATATTTTAATATGTATATGTATTACAAAAATGTCTCCCCACACATGTACGAGTAGGAGGTGGTCATGCAACCTGAGTGAAAGTGAATGACATCAGTCTAGAAGAGAGTGTAGTTCTAGATTATATGTCTAGAGCCTTGTTTGGTATATGTTAGATGGAATAGATGATATAAGTTTTGATGACATGATGTGAGTCTTATATAGATGATATAAGATGGTTTATGATGATTTATGTTTGTCTTTGAGGACTTAAGTTCAGTTTGAGGATTTGAGATAAGTTTTGATGATGCAAGTATGAGTTCTCTTATGAGACAAGATAAGCTAAGCTGAGACAAGGATGTGAATCAGCAAGAGCCTCAATCTCTTTTACGAAGGAGGACCTCTAGTGTTAGGACCAGTTTCGGGGTTAACTCCAGAGAGAGTGAGACCCATTGGGAGAAGGTTAGAGAACCTAGACTCCATGATATGAGAAATATGAGATATGTGATATGATATGTCCTAAACTAGACTACTCCTGAGTGATTGATTTGAGTTGCTTTATGTATGATTCTTATAGTTTTGTTGAACCCTAGATGTCCTTGGGAGGACCAAACCCCAGAGATAGAGAGAGGCTCGTTATATGTGCATATGAATATGGATATGAGTGTCTGCCATCTGGGTGAGGGAGAGAGAGCCCAAGACCCTGGAGGAGGTAGCTATGTTAGTTTCTGTGAAGCCTCATGCTCGGGTTGGTGGTTTCCCACATAGGAATCTAGTGGTGTATATAAGAAAGTTTTGGGTAAGATGTTTCATGGGTAGAAGACATATGAAGGATATGTCATAGCATGTTTTGGTTTGTGCTTATGTGGCTAGAGCTTGTAAGGCTATCTCTAGTGCCAATGAGGTATACCTGAGAATCCTAGACCAAGGAGGGAGGATAAAGTATGTGCATATGAGTTACTCATAGAGTTGAGTTAGCTCAGAGAGACTGAGCATGGCACTACCCTCATGATATGGGTCAGGAGAACCTCAGCTGGACTAGATGAAGTTTTGATATATGTTTAACATGTCACTCATATAAGTTAGTTTAGCACAACCATGACATAATATATGTAAAAATGTGATCTAATCTCAAGATGTGATATATAGACATGATATAATGGAAACCTAGAAATGGTTTAATACATATTGATGCATATATGGTTAACCATATACATGAATAATGATGATAATGTGAAATTGTTGGTTAATCTTAGGATGAATTCATTAATAAATGCTGCAATTTATTACGAGCAATGAAATAAGATCTTGTGAATGAAGCATGTTACATGATGTGTTAATCTTAGTGCATAATAAAGATGAAATATATAGTTTGATAATTAGCACAACATAACGTTTATGACACCTCGATATGATCTAGATGGATAAAGTGGGTTAATTGTAGTTAACCCCCTTCAAAAAAGGCATATGTTAATGTTAAATATGTTTAAAATATTAGCTCAATAAAATGTTGATGACACCTTGATATAATGGGTTAACTTTAGTTAACTCCTTTAGAACATGGTAATATGATGATGAAACCCTAATTCATGGGCAAAGATAAGGATGAAACCCTAATAATGAGATATGTTATGACCTAATCAGAGTTTCTAAACCCTTGTTTGAGCCTTCTATGAAGGGGTGTTTCACCTTAGATGTTTTAAAACCTCCTAATGATAGTTTGGATATGGCTATGGAGCTTTGTTTTTAGATATATTGCACCTAAGATAGTTTCCTACCTAAGAAGATCCTTAGTTTTTCCTTGGAGTATGAGTATGGTTTACTTTCGAAGACGAAAGTTCTTTTAAGATGTATATGATGTAACAAAGTGGTTTTTGGATTTAATTTCGAGGACGAAATCTTCCTTTAAGGCATGTAGGATGCGACAGAGTGAACCTTTGGATTCTTTGGACATACAATGACATAAGTATATCATGAGTTTGAGTTGTTTAAGATTTATAAGTGCTTGATGAAGTTTTAAGGTCAAAGGATAGGTATATTCTCTAAATGTTCCTAGGTATACATGCCTCCTTGAAGGATTTATTTGACCAATCATCCTGTATACTTTTGATATCAATGTTATATGAACGGAATATTGAGATATGAGGAACACTTAGCTCAATTTTGGTGATATTCTGATGTCCCTAATTGAAGATACCTTGGTTTGAATATTTAGGAAAGTATAATTAAGTCAAGACAATAGACTATGGTTGGTAATGATCAACTTGTGATATGTATGTGACACGCAACCTTGATTTCACGAGAATGGATTTCTTATTTAGTTACTGGATGTTGGTCATGGGTTGTCCTTTTGTTGGACTAGATCCAGACAATCGGTGGTAGATCTAAGGGCCCAATATACTACTCTTCAACCCCGACAGTTTGGGACTGAGTGCAGGATGGTCACTCTCACCCACGATGCCATGACTACCAGGACGTGCGTCGAGGAGGGAACTTGTGGGGTGGTTTCCTTCATTTTAAGAAGTGAATCACAACGACCTCTCTTTTGGTCCAGATGGAACCGAGGTAGATGAGAAAGAGTAGCAGCTTCCCCTACTCTCCCCACTCAATGTAGAAGACCTAGTATCCATGGAGGTCTGGTTGCTCACGGGAGTGCAACAACGACGGCAGGTTCTGCAAACCGCGAGGAGAGGAGGCAGTGGCGTAGAGTGGCGTCGACCTGTCGAGAGAAGAATGTCAGGAGATCGACATCCCACCGGAGGTTCAAACCACCAGCGGCGCAGTGATCAGACCCAAGCAATCGACGACGGCGCCCAGAAGCCGGGAGACGGGGGCGTCGAGCGAAGGGTACTGTCGAGAAGGAAGGAGGAGAGGTCGGAGCCCACGGTGGCACCTGAGTGCAGGCAGCGGCGAGCCTGCACAGGCGACACCCAGAGGTGTGGTCGATCTTGCAAGCAATTGCAAGAGGCAGGAATGAAGGCGACGACCGATTCGTTGCCCGATTCATCGCTTGCAGCGGCGCTGAGCATGTAGTAATGGCATCCCGGAGGCGCTGCTGCTTGCTCGTGTCAGATCCAGCAGTTATAGCATAGATCGCTGGAGGATGGTCGGTTCCTCGTTGGCTGAGAGTCGTGCAGTGCCGATTGGAGAACAGGTGGGCGGCGGCCGTGAAGCCGAGTCCCACGGACTCACGGATCGTTGGATCGCGTGGAAAAGAGAAAGGAAAGGAAGCGGGTGGTTCAGATGGTGAACCGGGCCCAAGTACCTTAAACTGACTGAAGTCAGTGTTGACCCAGACCAGCTGGCCCAACTTCTAAGTAGCGCCAGCCAGTGGACACGTGGCGAGCTCCTATTCGCCCAAAAAGGTAAAATGCTTAGTTTTTTCAATAAATCATAGAAATTCGCTCGAGCATCGGAACAATACAAATAAGGTACCAAACTTCTCATAAAAATGAGCAGAACAATATGAAACTATAATATCAGGCTTTTGATGCACGAATATCAGTGATATCTTGTTAGTTGTGAAATGCTTAATTGATGGATAATAAATATCAAACGTTGGCCTAAAATTATGAGAAAATACCAATAAGTCACAAATCATATCTGTAATCCATCTGATGTTAAGTAATCATGATGTTGATGCACGAAATCATGTAATTTGCTCCATATGTCTAATTAGGGCTAATTATCCTAAATAAAATACAATAAATACATTGGTGATCAATAAATGACAAAATTTACAGAATAAGTTCATATCAGTAATTGGAAGATAATATGTAGATCTGAGATCAGTTTTGTACACGAAATTCATGTTATATGAAGAGAATCCTTAATACAAGTGATGTAACCCTAAGATGGTTAATAAAAGTGACATAATGTTATGTTCACATAATAATGTGACACATGGGTATATCCAGTTGATGGACTATAATCTGGAATATGACATCAGTAAGATAAATATAAGACAAGAATACAAGTAATAAAGTACATACCCTTATGAGATAAGCAAACCCTAAAATGGATATACTTAGGGTTAAGATGAGATGTAAGATGATGAGAATCTGATGATAGTATATGATCTTGTCTTAATCAGGTTTAATAAAGTTATAGATGACCTGAGGAACATGTGATTAGAATGATCTATCTCTTTGGAAGGTACGCCATTACCTCTTACTTGGCTTATTATACAATATGCTTGTGTTATATGTGTAGTAAAATACTTGGCATATGATATTGGATGAAATGATTGTTCTTGTATGATATGTTGCATGATTTTCCATGATTAATGCTATGAACACATCAAACATAATATATATGTTCCATTATATGAAAGCACTAACTCTTTGGTAGTGTGCTTGGAAGTGACCTAACTCTTTGGTAGTGGTCACATTGTACATATGACCTAACTCTTTGGTAGTGGTCTGACCTAACTCTTTGGTAGTGGTCACCTTGTACAAATGATCTAACTCTTTGGTAGTGATCATAAAGGCCTTGGAATATAATGGAAAATAAGCTTAAAATATGTGTTCTCTTTTGTTAATGAACATCTTTGTGCAAGTATATGTTTTTCTTATATTTCTTTATAACTGCCAAGTATTAGTTTTATCTTATTGCCAAGATATGCTGAGAGGTAAATAAAAGACACGTAGGCGTACTCAGTACAATATTCATGAAATATTGTGCTGACGTGTACCGCATGTAATCTTTTGTTTAGGTTGTGGTTATGCTCTTGAAGATCCAGTTTAGTGAGAGTTGTGTGGTGAGCTGATGTACAGGTGGACCTGTTGTTTTAAGATCCTGTTGTTTAGTTGTAGTACATGTATATGTAGAAGTTTGTTGTTCAATATGTAATATCAAATGTTGTAACAATTCATGTTGTAATTATATGTTGAATGGTGAACATGTGTTTTGGTTTGTATTATTGTTCATGTGCATGTGCTACTGATTGTTTCCTTATGACTCCCTCGATTTTCTTCTTCTTAGCCTAGTGTGTGGTGCTCAAATTGGGATTCTCGCTGAGGTGAGGGTTTCAATTTGGACGTCTCACATCAGATTAAGTTTTAGAAAATCCAGGGACGTCACAACTATGGCCATAACATGGGCCAACTTTTTGTTCTATTATGAAGATAGTCGTCGATTTTCTATAAATAATCGACGACTATGGCTCCTACCAGTGTTAGTTCTTTTTTTTGTTGCAATTGGGGCCGACTTTGTGTCATTAGTTTTGGAATTGAATTTGTAGGCATCTACCTTTAATGTTTCCCACTTGGGTGTCGTATGGAAACTAACGTAAAATGTTCATTTTAACCGACATAAAAGGTATCTGTACTAGTGCCCCTTACATTGGTGAGTGGAGTAAATGTCAAAACTATGCCATCATTCCTTCTCCACTTCAAAATTTCTGGATTTGTAGGATTAATATCTTATAATTATTTGAATTGAATTCAAGCTAAATATACCTATTTATGATATTGTTTGAAGAAATTTGGATGGATAAATAATAGACTTTGAGTCTCAAATTTCAAAAAAAATTTACCTTAGGACTTTGTGAGCCTATGTCAAAAATTTCAAAATGTTTGGAGATTGCTACAAAGAGATGCAAGTATTTAAAATTGGGGACATTGGTGATATTAATTTGATCAGACTTTGGTCCTTTAGGTATCTAGTATTTAGGTCTATGACAAATCATGTGACACGGACAAGCTCTCAATGGCATCAAGAAGCAAGAGACTTGGTTTAATCTGAGTCATCTCTAGCATATTTTACAGTGGGAACCACGTCTTCAACCTCAAAAAACTAGGATGATGGAGGACCAGGCATGTATACCTACCCAAATGCCTAGAGCGAAGACCATGGATCTGTGCACAATACCAATGGAATCGTTAGCCCTACCTCACCGGGATGTACCTTTTGATCACAAATGCTTTTGTTGCCTCTAGCAAGAGACCTAGGTCTAGCTCCCCCCAGCCTCTCCACTGCACCATAGAGGAGGATATCAGAAGGAAGGTGAACAAGAAATGGAGACAAAAGGAGTTATCTTTGGGGATTTGACATTAGCTGATCCATTGGAGGTCTTGGTTATTGCTGGAAGTACATGGTGGCAACCTATGGAGCTCGTCTAGGCCTAATCAAAACCATTTTGGGAAAATTTCTAGCTGACTTGAGAGAGGAGTTGCAGGCCCCAAGGGAGTATTCAAAGGCCAACGCACCTGACTGAGGCAATGCCAAATGTGAAGACAAAGGACATATTTTCCCCTTTCATCCCAACCATGACGGCACTAGACATGGCCACTGAGTCCAGGGTCCATGAGGAAGAGCCTCACCCATGAGGCAACAAGTTGAAGACGTAGAGGAAAAGCCACCGGATCTTGGAAAGGAAGTACTTTTGGCTAAGGAGACAGGGAGGCTCAATTGTTGTTGATCAAAGACCTCCTTGCAGTGGCACTGGGAGTGAGTGCCTCTTCCAGTAGGAGACCCAACTAGTAGATCTTCCCAAGGAGCTGATATGCTGACACATTTCCTATATGTGCAACAAAGACGGGCTACTACTTCTTCTTTGAGAAGAGTACTATTAACCACAAGGGTCCTCGCTACAAACCCGATCAAAGATCATGGCCATGGTGGCACCACTGGAAAGTACTTAGGCATGGAGTCGAGGATGAGAATGTGAGAGGTAAGGGAGGCTGGTGGTTGAGACTTCCAACTCAACAGAACCACATTGGGATATCTACCTAAGGATTGGATCCAGCAGGAGGGTCACACACCCACATGCTATTATGTGGTGCCCTATCAACCACTAGACTAGAGATCTTCACATAGAATCCATGTCTTCGCTAGTTCCCTATAGGTAAATTCCATTTTAAATTCTCAAAATAGACTTAATCATACATAATTGACTATAAATAGCTCCGTTGGCCAATAAATGCCCCAAAAACACCCTTAGATTCAAAAAAATGTCCTTAATAGACCCTTAAATAAGGTTTTTGAATAACATTATATGGTTGTTGTAATATATATGATAATGCTCCATTTTAGGGTTCATTAACCTCAAATATTTGCAAATGATGGACATAAACTCTGAGAAAAATACTTATGAATCCTAATATTATGTGGAAGCTAAATATGGATCGTGATTTGATTATTATGTCAAAATATTAGGTCTTTCTCTGTTAATGACCAATAAGATGCTTTCAATATCATATTAACTCAAGAAAATAGATGACGCATCAAAAAATTGTAAAAATGGAACCGGACATAAATTATGATCTACATATCATAACAAAAGTATCATGGACCACATTAAGTTCAGTTTGACCCTAGGTTTGGCTAAACCCTAATTGGACCTAAAATAACATGAATATGATGTACATGTCTTAATGATGGTTAATTGCTATTAATCAAGTGATGTCCAGATATCTAAATGATCAAGGATCATTAGGAATCTTTGAACTCAGGTGCGTGAGTTTTATTCAAGTATATGACTATGGTTTTTTTGGTTGAAATCATGGTATGTATGTATGCTCTCTCTTATTTGCAAATAATGAATGTAGTATGAAAATAAGTACTCATTGATTTGTCTCTTCAAACATAAATTATGTGTAGATGTTTTGTAGTTATTGAAGGTGTTCATTATCCCCCTTACAAGGGAATGGATTACGGTTGACTAGTACACCTCCCTAGAGCATACAGTGCAAGGGGAGTTTCCTTGAGTACTTGGTACACGAGATAGGTCCCAACATGTATGTTTTGGCACTAATCCATCTTGACAATGCAAATCATCTAGAAAAATGAATAAAATTGGCGTATTTCACTTATTAAAGAATTATTTTCTATGATCTTCTTTCTTTCTTTTTGCAAAATTTTTCAAACTATGAAAACCATAAATATACGTATCTTTCTACCCTTGTGCACAACACATTGTGTTGATTCGTTTTTTCAAGTATGTTTTAGGTTTGGAGTCAGCATGGGATAAAAGATAGTATGTGGATAAGTTATACAAATTGTTCCAATTGTGTAGATCCTAATTAGCATACATATTCATAGACTTGTAAGTCTTCTTTTAGTATGTAATTGAAATTCATGTTGTAATAAGTCATCTTTACATGTTGAATATTGAGAAATGTTATGGTGTATATTATGGTTTTATGTTCATGTATGGGTATGTCACTTTTGCATCACTTTCTAATACAATTAGCTAATGTTTTTGGATTTATCCTCTCCAGCCTTCTAAGTCCCAAGACAGAAGAATTTGGGGATGTTACTATTAGTATCAGAGCATGAACAATAGCTACACCTACTAGTTGCTCAACATGTAATAGAAAACTAAATTTCACCTTTCAGTTGAAACCCTAGAAAATTAGTAAGTTGTTCTATAGGATTAAAGTTTGACTTAACCTCTAGGTTAGAACTTAGATGTCCAAGAATTAGGTTTATACAATGGTGTGAAACCCTTTCCATATAGAGCTAACATGTATTGGGTAGCTACGCTGGTCTGCACTTTGTTCTCACCATTTCACTAGGTAACATGGCATTGGACTCTCTACTGTGTGTGGGACACTCATTTTTTGATTTGTTTTTTTTCGATCGGCTCGAGCCTTCATAGATTTCTTAGACATATGCCTTCTCAAAGAAAAATTATATAATATTTTAATATATATATATATATATATATATATATATATATATGTGTGTGTGTGTGTGTGTGTGTGTGTGTAAATATGAAAATGTGTCCCTCACACAGGAGAGTAGGAGATGTTCATACAACCTAAGTGAAAGGGAGTGACATCAGTCTAGAAGAGAGAGTAGATATAGATTAGATGTCTAGAGCCTTATTTCATACATGATAGTTAGAGTAGATGATTGATTTATATATGAAATAAGCATGTGGAATCTTGTCTACGTTTGATATATGATCGTATAAGTATCTTATAAAGATTTAATTTGTATATGAGTCAATACAATTTTAGAGAATCTAAGCTAAGTCTTGATGATGAATGTAAGGACCCTGACCCACATTTTGGTATAACCCTATTCCTTTTTCTTAAGTATGTTGCTTAGCTCCTTGATCTAATCATCTGAGATGTAATTAGGGCATGTTGGAGGCTTGAATTCCTTGTTTTAGATTGTTTGCCTGATTCTTGTGTTTTTGGAGAGGTTTTGGTGCAAATTGTAATTTACCCAGAGTAGGGGTTGATGTGCAAGTTTGCCAGTATTCCTTCTCTCTCTTGGCATCATCTAGAGGAAAGAGAAAGATATTGGCATCTTTTTTGGGCCTTAGTTGTGTGGTGATATCCTTGGTGGTGTTTTGGACACATGTTTCATGTGTGCCTTGCACCTAGGAGTGTTGTCTCGGGCTTGAGAACCTTGGAGAGGCCTTGTATCGGTTGTGGGTGTCTTGAGAGACATCCTATCAGTTTTGTGGTGTCCCAATGTGCATCATATCAGTTTGTGGTACCTAGGGTTTACCCCTATCGGTTTGTGTGAAGGATAGATGTGTGTTTCTGCCTTTACCATCTTAGGTGACCTAGTGAATGAGACATAGATCTTATCACCATGTTGCATGGTGTTGCATGTGGCTCCTTCTTCATGGACAAGTGTCACCTAGGGTTATATGGTGGTGACACCTTCCCCTTACTCTCTCTTTCATCCCTCTCATATATATACCTCTTTCTCTCCATGCAAGAGAAGCCTTTTGGTTATCCTTGCATTATCTCTTTGGTCGATGGCCTTGAGCTAGAGGTGTTTCTCACTTTGATCTTAGAGGATGAGCCCATGCTCGTGGTTCTCTCTTCATCCTCTACCTTGGTAAGACATGGTCCTTAGCTTTCTTTCTCTCTTACTTTCTTCTTCTCAACCATGGAGCTTGGTTACTTCTTTTCCCTCTCAAGCTCTCTTAACATTGGCTCCCTCTTCTTCCTTTGAGGTGTTGTGGTGATCAAGCTTGGAGGATCTTCTTCTACCTTGAGCTCATGGAGCATGGAGATTTGTGGTGATCCTTGAGGCGGGTTATATAACTCTAAACTCTCTTCGTTATTATCATCCATTTACTTGATATCTTGATTCTCTATATTTGGTTCATTATCCTTTGCATTCTAGTGGTTCTTTCTTGGTGGCTTTGGGTTCTATTTAAGGAGAACCTTGCTTAGTTGTTGCCTTTGTGTTGCACCTTCTTTGCTCTTACTTTGGCCTTGCTTGTAATGTCATTCTAAGGTTGAAGATGTGGAAACCAATATGCATGGTTAGGCTGCTATATATGCTGACTGATAGGCATGTAGTCCGATATGCCTTGGGTGGTCGTCATGACCGGTGGTGCCACTGACCGTCACCCCTTTGTGATAGGTCATCACGATCTTTAGGAGACCTAGATCGACGTGCTTTATTGATGGCCATCATGATCCATGAGAGTCCTTAACTGATATGATAAACTATAGGCATTGTTGGAAACAAAATTGCCCATTATGGCTTAGCCGTCACGACTTGATGCATTACCCTTGGAGGTGTTGTAGCCTAAAAACCCCAACATTTGTCACCCTTCGTGATGTCTGTAAGACTTTCATTGCTTGGTATTTTGACAATCTATCACATCTTGATGAGTTGTTGAACCCTAAGTTACTCAAGAGGAATGTGTTGCTCGTTACCCTGACATGTGTCACATCACGTGATGGCATTTCTAGATAGGGTAGGTTAGCTGATACCCTTAAGCGTTGCTGCCCAACACACCATCTTAGATGATAAACCAATATGCCATGTGTTCTAAACCATTACACATCCTAGTTGGCAGGCCGACACCCCCTTCTTAGGTGTTGTTGTCTGACACCCTTATGATGATAAACTGAGAACCCTCTTGGTGTGGTTGCCCGACACATCTAGGATTAACTCGATAACCTATGTAGTAATGCTAAATGAAATCTTGTGGTGGTGACTGTGATACAACATCTTGATGATAGGGTGATATGAGATGATGTGAGACACTTTGGGGTGGTCATATGTATGATAATAAGGATCATGTTTTTATAACCTTTATCTTATAACATGTGTCATAATGATAAGGAAAGTGATGACCTGAGGGTGGTTGTTGATTCAACCTTGTAAACCCTAACTGAGTAAAGAGAAACCCTGATTTTAATGATGTGAAATGATGGCATGAGTCCTATGATATGATGGTGTTGATGATGTATTTCTTTCTTGTTATTAGTTTCTAACCATGCATCCAACACTAGTTGATATACACAACCAAGTATGAGCTATGGTGGTTATGATGTTGTTGAATAAGCCTTGTGAGGCACATGTGATGTGGTAGCTTAGAAAAAGGAGGAAATGGTTGTATGACTAGATGATGGCTTTGTGCCTTGTATAACGATTTTCGTAGTGATGAGAGAAGGGGTTGTCACCCCAAGATATGTAGTCCTTGTGATGGACACATGTTGAAAGATAGGTAGGAAGTGATGATGTGATAAGATCACACCTTATATGTTTCAGTATGTTCTGGTGATGAGTTATTCCCTTGTTTATGTAGTTATTGTTTAGAGGTTGTACATTGTAACTTGATTGATGCTAAAGATTTTTAAATTCTTGATTAATAAAGTGAAATATAATATCATAGTTTGCTCCATTCAGTGTCAGCATTTGTTTTATGGTCAAATGAGTTTAACTCAGAGTGCTTATTTTTTAATATGCAGGGTACAAGTTGAGTAATTCCTTGTATCCTTAACTACAGGATGTGTGAGATGACCATGTGTGAGTCGATCTTGTTTTGGTATGGATGTCCATGTGTGAGTCACTCCTTCTTGTTAGAATGGCCATGTGTGAGCCTATTCTTCTAGTGTCATACATGTACCAAGGTGGGTTAGTTATAATTATATTTGTGGATGGACATGTGTGAGTCAATCCCTAAATTCGACTATATTTCATTGTTGCAGTTGACTGATATGTCACTATGGTGTTTTCTCTTATGCTAACCAAGAGATGTGGTGAGGTCGTGGATTCCGGCTCTTCCATTAGACCGTGTATGGCACTGATTTCGACTTACCAAGTGGTCAGTGGGATTTGGATGGTATGACTCCAATCCTCAGGGCATAAATAAAATGTGTAATCATCCATTTAGTATAATTGTATAGGATCAAAATATAGAAACACTAGATCAGGCCTTTCTTAATCTTTATACAATATTGTTGATAGAAAATATACATGATCTTCGTATTCCTTTCAGTTATTAAGATGTTTCATAATTCAACAGTAACTGCTCTTCCTATTAATGATCATTACATGCTTCACTTAGTTGTAATTATATTGTTTCTTAGTTTAGCTTACCTATGATAATAATAGAGTTGGTGGTGAGTTATATCTCCCGTTGAGATTTAGAATCTCACCCCATAGGTTTCCCACACAATTTTTAGGTGGACGAGCACAAAGAGGTAGAGAACATGCAGTGAAGGTTGAGGAGCAGCAAGAGGTCCAGTAGCTAGCGAGGTTGGCTATGTTGCTGGATGACTTTTGCTGATAGAGTCCTAAAGTTGTCCATGTACACTTGGGTCCTTGGGAATGTTTTGTAGGTGTTTCGTGAATGTGCTTTCTTTATGTGCCCCTTTTGTATACCAAATATGGTGTAATCATGTAGATATGTTTTGGAACATTTCCTTGGTTATAGGTTGATAGCATGTCTTGTATATGCTTTGAGGCATGAAAGCACTTATTTGAAGGTTCTTGCTGTTTGGCAGTTTTATGAAAATGGTTTTAATTTTTAGTGTTTACCAGTTTTATGTTTGTTAATCTTTTATCCACGGTTATGTTTTGAGTAATCTCGCTTTATGTGGAGTGGGGTGTCACCTTTGTGACAATGAAGTACATTCCCTTTTCTTACTTAATATTAGCGAAGTTATTATAAAGTTGAATATGCATGAGCCTTAAGCTCTTTTGCAAAGGAGGACCTCCAGTGTTAGGACAAGATACGTGGTGAACTCCAAAGAGAGTGAGACCGACAAGGAGATGGTCATAGGACCTACCCTACAACACATGAAAATATGATATGTCTGTGAAAGGATGTGTCCTAAGTTGGGTTACTCCTAAGTATATGAGTTGAGTCATTTTGCATGATTCAATCATATATGTGAGAGTTGGGTTAAAAAAACATTCTGATGGGTAGAAGACTCATGATGAGAAAGCCAATCCTTAGGATGAGTTAGGTCCTAGCTTGAGTGACTTATGTTTTTGAAGCTCAACATTAACTAAAAGTTAGGTGATATATGAATCTATGGTTCTGAGAGTAAAATGCCTTGTGCATAAGATACTCATAAATGTTGTTCCCCTCACTCGTCTTTATTATATATGATGTTATAAACCTAACTTGAGCTATATAGATGATTTATATATGAGAAGCCACTCATAGAAGCTTGACCTATTCTATATTATCTTCCTATACCATGCATATAATATCCATGTTTGAAATCGTGATAACCTTGGCTGAGTATATTCTATTTCCCTTCATATCATACATGAAAGATGTAAGTTTGAAATTATGAGATAAAAATAAAGATATATTTGGATCATAGATTAAATGATCACAAAAATATAGTGCCAAACATCAATCCTTCTAAATCTAAGTTTCTATTTGAGGATAACTCACTCAATAGGGTGAACTCCTAATATTTAAGGATGATGAGTAAGTCTTTCTCTAATGATGAATTCATAGTCTATTGTTGATCATAGACCACATTAATAATGTTAAGTGCGGTAGTTTTGGTAAACATGAAATCTTTAATTCACCTTACATAGATTAGTGGGTGAAATAAAAACTTAAAAAATTCCTTCTAAACATCAAATATGGAAACATAACTCCTATGCTTAGGGTACTCATGGAATATTGATATCACATTACATTGGTGACTAGAGTAAATAACAAAACCATGCCATAATTCCTTATTAACTTCAAAACTATATAAAAACTAATATCCTTAAGGAACAAAGAGGATGTAAACCCTAAAAATAAGAATGTCATGTTATGACTAGGACATTGAATGGTGCTTCAAACTTTATAAGGTGGGGTGGGTACACCCTATATGCTTTAGATCCTAAGATGCAAACTTAGGGTAAGCTCCAAACCATGAAAGCCTTGACACATAGAAATAGTGGTATCCTGGAGGCATCATGAACCCTTGATATTACCTTGAGTATGGTATTACTTGAATTTTGAGGACGAAATTCCAGTAAGGTGGGGTGAATGTGATGACCTAGCATTTATGTTTGCCATGAGCAATTAAATGTTTGAGGTACAAGGATAATCTTGGTTGGTTAAACCCAAATTAGGTTGACCTTTATTCAACAATGGACTATTTTGACCCATAAGTATAACTATAATGCTAGTAGAGGTAAATTGAGGAATTTGTTATTTAATTATTAACTCTTTTCACTCAAAAAGTGTTACCAAATATGAAATTGATGATTAGAACATTAATTGAGTTCAAGTATGATGAATAAATTTGGTTAATTGATTTGTGAACATATGAGTCCAAGGGACCCATTTAATTGTACCAATGGACTTAAGTGATATATTAGTGAACTTTAAGGTATTAGTATTATAATAAGTATTTCTGGACTTGTAGGATAGAGATCTTATAATTATTTGAATTGAATTCAAGGTTAATACACCTATTTATGATGTTGTTTGAAGAATTTATTCAAATGGATAAATAATATAATTTTAGTCTCAAACTTTGATAGAAGCTACCTTAGCATTTTGTGAACCTATGTCAAAAATTTCATAATGTTTGGATATTTCTACAAAGAGGTGCAAGTATTTGAAATTGGGGACATTGATGATATTAATTTGATCGGATTTTGATCCTTTAGGTATCTAGTATTTAGGTCTGTGAAAAATCATGTCACGCGTCCAAGCTCTCAGTGGCATCAAGAAGTAAGATACATGGTTTAATCTGAGTTGGCTCTACTATATCTGACAGTGGGGACCTCATCCTCAACCTCTGAAAACTACGATGGTGAAGGAGGACCAAGCCTATATACGTTACCAAATTCCTAGTGCAGAGACCATGGATCGGAGCACAATATTAGTGGCATCATTAGACATGCCTCACAGAGACATACTGTTTGACCCCTCACAAACAAAAATTGTTGCCTCTAGCAAGAGACCTAGGTCTAGTTTAACCCCCTCGGCCTCTCCATCGCACCATACAGGAGGATATTGGAAGGAGGGTGAAGAAGAAATGGAGATAGAAGGAGGTATCTTTGGGGATTTGACATCAATCAAGCCATTGGAGGTCTTGGTCATTTCTAAAAGTACATGGTAGCAAGCTACGGAGCTTGACGTGGCATGATCATAGGCCTTTTAGGGAAATTTCTGGCAAAATCAAGGGAGGAGTTGCATTCCCCAAGGGAGTATTAAAAGGAAGACATTGAGTCCCTAGAGGCTAAAAGCACCTTACTAATGCAATGTCAAATGTGAAGATGAAGGACATATTTGTCCTCTTCCATCCCTACCATTACGGTGTCATACATGGACATTGGGTCCAGGGTCCATGAGGAAGAGCCTCACCCATCAGCCAACAATCTGGAGAAGTAGAGGAAGAGCCACCGGATCTTGGAAAGGAAATACTTTTGGCTGAGGAGATAGGGAGACTCTGTTGTTGCTGATTGAAGACCCCCCTTGTGGCAGTGTTGTGAGTGAGTGCCTCATCCAGTATGGGACCCAGTCAGTAGATTTACCCAAGGAGACGAGATGCTGACAGATTTCCTAGATGTGTAATGAAGGCAGGATACTATTTCTTATTTGAGGAGAGTGATACTAACCACAGGGGTCCTCACTACAAACCCGATTAGAGATCACAGACATGATGGCGCCGCTATTGAGGAATCAAGCATGGAGTTGAGGATGAGAATGTGAGAGTTAGGGGAGGTTGGCGGTTTAGACTTCCAACTCAACAGAACCAACCGGTTCATCTGGATATCTACCTAAGGACCGGCCGACCCAACTCAATCTAGCAGGTTGGTTCCACACCCACATGATGTTATGTGGCACCCTCTCAGCCACCAGATCTGGAACGCTTCACCTAGAATCCATGGCTCCACTAATTCCCTATAGGTAAATTCCATTTTCAATTCTTAGAAATATACTTAATCTTACATAATTGGTTATAAATAGGTATGTTGGCCAATAAATGCCCCAAAAATACCCTCAGACTTAGAAAATTGTCTCCTTTGTTACTAGATCCCTAAATTAGGCTTTTGAATAACATTATATGGTTGTTCTAATATATATGATAATGGTCCATTTTAGGGTCAGCCAGCCAATCATGGAGTGGGAGCGTCAGAAGAAAAAGAAGGATAATGCACAAAAGAACAGGCTTATGAAAGAACTACAGCGTCTACAGAAAGATCTGGAACTTAAGTATGAGGTCTGGAAGGACAGAAGATGCACGTTGCTAGAAGCACAGCTGGAGAGAATACAACTCGAAGAGGAGGAAGACTGGAAGCAAAGAAGTCACATAAAATGGCTTACACAAGGAGATAACAACACTGCCTTTTACCATGCGTATGTCAATAATAGAAGACGCACCAATACTATCCGCAGTCTCCAGGACAGGGATGGAAATTGGATATCCGAGCAGGCAAAGTTAAAGGAACTCGTTAACGAACATTTTAAAGAGTTGTTCACCACAAATTCCAAACCTTCTGGTACGGCCATGGATGCAATCCCTGGAAGCTTCAAGCATCTTACTGAGAAGCAACAAAGAGCTCTAGGTGCGACACCGACTGAGTATGAGCTCTGGAACATTATCAAGAACTCTGACCCATACAAAGCCGGAGGGCCCGACGGTACTGACATGATGTTTATTAAGAAGAACTGGAAAATTGTTCGCACTTCTGTTCTAAAATCTGTCCGCAGCCTGCTCAATGGGGACCCGTTTCCTGATGGCATGGGAGATTCCTGTGTTGTGCTTATTCCAAAGATGAGGAATCTGGTGAACTGCAATCAACTATGACCTATATCACTGAACAATACTTGTATGAAGCTAACATCGAAGGTGATAGTGCAAAGAATTCAGAAGTACATCTCGAGTTGGGTGTCCCCGACACAAACCAGCTTCATCCCGGGGAGGAATATATCTGATAACATCATTGTTGTTCAAGAAATTATTCACAACATGCGAAGCAAAGCTAGTGCACCACAAATGGCCATCAAGGTTGATCTGTCAAAGGCCTATGACCGTATGGCGTGGGACTTCGTTGATAACACTATAAGCAAGCTTTCTTTTCCTCTGAACATCAAGCAATACATCATGAATTCACTGTCTGCGGGGCAGACAAACATACTGTTTAATGGTGAAGCACTCCCGGGTTTCAAAACATCATGAGGTCTGCGGCAAGGCGATCCACTGTCTTCGTACCTTTTTGTGTTGTGCATGGAGAGATTCACACAGCTAGTTAACAAAGCTATTACTGATGGCCAATGGAAGCCAGCTAAATTAGCCCAAAAGGGACCGACCATTTCTCACATCGCTTTTGTGGACGACATTGTTATCTTTGCGAGAGCTTCTCTACAGCAGATTAACACGATCAACAAATGTTTTCAGATGTTCGAGGCGGCGTCGGGACAACAAGTTTCTATCGACAAATCAAGAATTTTCTTCTCAGTCGGGACAACAAGTTTCTATCGACAAATCAAGAATTTTCTTCTCAGCTTATGTCAACCGGAACATCAAGGCAAGCATCATTTCTGCCTCCGCCATCCCTGAGACGGATGACCTTGGTAAGTACTTGGGTGTACCGCTTCTGCACAGCAAGGTGAATAAAACTACATACTCCTTTCTCATCAACGCCTTGGAGGCGAGAATCAATGGTTGGGCTGCTAGAACCCTATCTTTAGCGGGACGACTATGCCTTGTTAAGGTAGTTCTCTCCGCTCTACCTTCTTATGTCATGCAAATGGCTAGAATTCCGGCAAGCATTTGTACAAAGATGGACAGGATCATCCGTTGTTTTCTATGGGGAGGCGGTCATAATGGCAAACCATTGTCGCTGGTCTCTTGGAATCTGGTCTGTACTAGCATGGAGGTAGGAGGTTTAGGTGTGAAGTCCATGTCGGACTGGAACAAAGCACTCCTTTGGAAAAACTCTTGGAGATTTCTGAATAACAAACATTCGATATGGAGCACTGGTTTGCAAAATAAATATAAGAACTACTCCCCGCAGAGCAAAGGGAGGACCACACCGCTCTGGAGAGTTGTTCATTCGGGCATTGAGTTTGTCAAAGAGAATAGTATTAAAGCTATCAACAATGGCGAAACCACTATGGTGTGGGAGGACAGATGGGTACCTAGTTTTGAGAAGCTGGGCGACATATGCTTGACACGCATAGATAATAGTATTGCTGATCTCAAAGTGGCTAGTCTTGCTAATCTCGCAGGTGAATGGGATACTGACTTCCTGAAAATTTACCTGCCTAAAGAATGTGTGGAGAGGGTCCTGCATCTACCTCCACCGATTGCGGGATCCGGGAATGATACATGGAGCTGGACCGACGACAGTACAGGTAGATATTCAGTTGGGTCAGCTTACAACAAGATAAGGGGGAGTGCACAGGAACTGGAAACTAGTTTCTGGAGAAACATATGGTCACTACCTATACCAAGTAAGATCCGTATGTTCATCTGGTTGGCAGCACATGATGATATCATGACCAATGCTAGAAGATCACAACGACGGCTCACTGAAGATGCTACCTGCCCCAGATGCGAGGCTATGGTGGAAATGACTATACATGCTCTATGGCAGTGCCCTTTTGCAAAGGAAGTCTGGAAGGAACTTAAAGTTGGAGAGGATCCACCTGAGACTACCGGAAGTGATTGTTTAGAATGGCTAAAGAACAACATTATGACCAAGGCGGCACATCATGTCACTTTCACAACCACCTGTTGGACGATTTGGAAGGCGAGGAACAAGGTGGTTTTTGAAAACATTATTCTTCCTACTACTCGGCAGATTACCCAGATTAGATCTCTGTAGATGTTGCTCTCTAGTCAGACATCAAACTCTCTGGGTTGTACTTCTTGTATTCGGGAAGAGGAGGAGAAATGGACGGATCTAGAATCTGAGGAACATCTTGCTATTGTTGATGCTGCGGTACACAAGGACAGGGCTGTCATCGCCGTTGTTGTTCTGGACTGGAATGGGAGATGGCTAGGGGGACGAGCTCGCACCATAAAGACTTCTTCGGTGGTGGAAGCTGAGCTTAGAGAAATACTGTTCGCTCTTCAAACATGCGACAGTAGACAAGGAAGGAAGATCACTATCCACTCGGATAGTAGCATAGCTGTCTCTGCAACCATGCAGATGGGGGATCTCAATCCGGGCCTCACCCCGTGGATTTCCAGGATTGATCATGCCAGAACGAGGTTCTCTGATGTGCAGATCGTGAAGGTTCCAAGAGGCAGGACTCACATTAGTGACTCTCTCGCCAAGCACCATATCCAAAACAACTGGGAGGAATGTGTTTATACACATCCCCCACTCGACCCTGTGGGTCATCCTCTATCTTTTCCTCTATGTAATGGTAGTAGTACTACCAAATTTAAATTTTTAGTAAGAACTGTTGTAACAAATGCTACTTTACCTGCACGAGGAGGGCGGGATGAATAAGAAACACCTCCTGACTTTCCTAAAAAAAAAGAACTGTTTTCTTTGATCTTCCTTCTTTCTTTTTGCAAATTTTTTCAAAATATGAAAACCATAAATATATGTATCTTTATACCCATATACACAACACATTGTGTTGATTCTTTGTTTCATGTATGTTTTAGGTTCAAAGCTAGAATGGGATAAATGATAGGAAGTGAACAAGTTGTACACATAGTACCTATTGTGTAGATCCTGATTAGCATACATGTTCATAGACTTGTAAATATTCATTTAGTATGTAATTGAAATTCATGTTGTAATTAGTCATCTTGTAATAATTTACATGTTGAAAGTTGAAAAGTGTTATGGTGTATGTTATAGTTGTATGTTCATGTATGTGTATGTCACTTCCGCATCGCTCTCTAATACAATTAGCTAACATTTTCGGATTTTCCCTCTTGGGCCTTCTAAGTCCCAAGATGGCATAATACGGGGATGTTACAATTACTTTCAAGACCAGAAAAGTCCATGTCCATTATAGAAAAGGAAAGATACATATGATCAAAGGCTAGTTTAGCGACCCACAACTATTTTGCATGCATATAAAATAGTGTACAAAGGATCATCTTTCACCATATTACAAAGTTATAGGGTATGATCAATATTAAGAAAGTTAAAAGCAAGCAAGAAAAAGGGTTGAATGTTATATTACTCACCTCAAGGATGAAGATGGATCTCCAAATAGCAAGGTGACTCAAAGAGAGAAGATGAACCCTAACTTGCATTCCCAAAGATCCAAAACAGCTCCTCTCATCAAGATCAAGGTGAAACTAGGACAAAAGAGGGAAGAAAAGGAGATCTTCAACCACATATGCATAAATTCTCATTAAGAGAACTAAGGTTTGGTCAAAGGAAGAAGAGAGAAGAGAGAAAATTTCAAGAAACTAAATAGAGAAGAAATACTTACTTGGTTAGGGAAAGAACTAGGTTAGGAGTATTTAAGCAACCCTAAAGTCGCTTGATCAAAACCCTAAAGCAACATGCATCCAAGCCCCAGCCAAGAATCGACCTCCAAGAGTTCTCCCATCCACAAATAATGGGTTTGATCTCACTAGCAACAAGAACAGGAGGGAGAAGGAAAAGTTTCATTTGGGAAAGAGGTGAAGAGTATATATACATCCAAGTAGAGAGGGAAGGGGGTAAAAAGGTGGAGAACTAGCTTTCCATGTGTCAAAAAATCAAAATCCACCTTTTCCATGCAAATCAAAACTTCCATCAGATATTTACCAAGGGTTCACATCAGTTCATGTATTGGTAAACTCATCAAAGGTGTATCATCAGTGAACCCATCGAATCATTCACCATACTTAGTCATTTTTTAAAAAATGACCATCTATTATATCATGCACTTGAACTAGGTTATCCATTGGTTTTAGGGTATTGAGAGAACTCCATAGGACCCTCAATGACAAGGAGGAACCATTGGATCTAGTACCTAGTGAAGTCGCTGAATCATGTCCATACTTAGCCATATATGTAAACCCTAATCCACCATTAGTTTGGTGAGAGTACTACATGGAAAACCATATTTTTTAGCCTATAAATAAAATCATCAAATCCTATGCTACAAAGGAAACCCATAAGATCCCTAACATACTTAGAGAAACTATCAACATAATTTAGTTAAAAACCCTAGGTTTCCAACCTACCAAGGGAAGAGCGACAATCTAATGGTGCATTGTTACGACCCCGCCTCCCGGTAACCCCCAATTAAGGGAGACCGAAAGGTCAGAGCCGTTAACCAATAACCCGAATCAAAGGTTCGACAAATAATCAATAACAATTATTAATTTCTACCAACTATACTGAAATATGGAGTAAAATAAAACTTTTCTTACCATGGAAAAAAAACTGGGATTTCAAAATTTCTATCCACACAGATACTAATCTATCTAATCCTCCTTTGCACTTTAATTATCATTTAGTACCACATATGCCACTTTACTGTTTGTTCTTTTCATTGTACCTAAAACGCCGACAAACAAAACGTCGGTCAGCAACAAGTTGGTATGTGGGGGAAACAATAATCATGCAAATATGTTAACAACGTAATCATTCAATTAATCATTTATCAACCAAGATTATGTTTTAAGCCAAACTACTCAATCCATACCTATCCACAACTCTGTGTTGTCCCTGTAAGGACTTATATGGTACCTCTGTAAAGGTAGAGTCGCATGGCACCACCCAAAGGTAGCCCAATATCTAACTCACTGTGACTTGATGGACCTACCCTCTAGGCAGCCATATATTAAGTCATTCATGACCTGATGGACCTACCCTCTAGGTAGCCATATACTAGGTCAGCCATTACGACACAGAGGGGACTAGGATCTGAGCTAGTAGGCACATATCTTATGTGATAGTCATATCCACATTATAGTTTGCATGAATTAAATTCATCCAACCGTTAATTCATGTCATCGATGAAAACTTCGGAAAACCTCGGAAAACTAACTTGAGATATTCATAAGCGTAACCACATACCTGATTTGATAATTTCAGAAGCATTAAGAAAATCCAACCAAACATGCGATCCAAGTAATTCATAATTCCTGAAAAGAATATGTACTCTATTTATTACACACTTTATCAAGAACCTACTTTATTAACTTGGATTCACTTTCTAGGGTTTTTGTATCCATTTTAGGGTTTCATTTTGCAATTAGGGTTTCCCTTCCTCTTTTACCATATTAAACCCTAATTTTATTCCATTACTCATAAACCCTAATTACCTCGTCTTTTCTTCAACATTAAGGTTATCTTAACAACTTATAACCCTATTTTCATATTATAGGAACATTAATCATCAATTAAGCTTCTTTTTCATTAAGGCTACTATTTTTATCCCTTTAATCCATGACAAGATCATTATACGCATTTATCATCAATTCATAGTTCATTATGATCCAAATCACATATGAACTCGATTTGCAATTAATTCCACCTTTTATTCATGAGAAAATCCTAATTACCACATTTAGGGTATTTATCCACAAATTAGGATCTTTAATGCTCGAAATAGCTTATAACCTTGAAAACTCAGTTCTATACATGAAAGCGAATAATTAAAGCCATTAGTAGTCCTAATTACCATCATTAGGGTTTCAAGGCCCATTAAAGCCTATTTATGCACATAAACCCTAAATTAAATAATTATATGCAAAGCTTATCTCTATTATTCTTAATGTTCCTTTTTATCATTAACAGCCTAATATCAACTTTAAACACTCATCTAACCCTTTCTAATTCATTAATCATCAAAGGTTAGGGTTGTTCATTGATTAAACTATTACAGATAGTATCTCTATATACTTTTTGAATTGCAAGCATAATCAGGTTCCAATTATATTTTTAATGGATTCCCCTCGTTTTTCTGAGCAAAATTCATATTTTATGTGTGCTAATCCTAGCTACGGTTGAGGAGATATGAATTTAACAAAATTAACTTACTTCTGATCAATCGGAGGGCGCCATGTGTCCCCTTTCCATGCAACGTTCTTTGCGTTTTTTGGGAACATAACAGATTGTCGAAATTACCCTCGCGTAAGTGGGCATCGCTTCCGCCCACGGAGGGGCGTTTCCGTCAAAAGCCAGCTCCGTCTTCAACCTCACGCAGCTCGACCTACCGCTGCCCTAGCCGCCCATGACGCGGCTTCCTCCCTCGGATATGGACCCGTCGGTCCTCCCAGCTCCTTCCCCTGCCTCTGCCACACCCTCTCGCAGGTGAGGGTGTCTCCGGAAGGTGGTCGATTGGTTGGAAACTAGTCCAGCAGCCTTGCCGCCATGGCTGTCCTGTAGCCCGTCTACAGCGTCGTGCGAGTGGGAGAAGCTGAACAGATACTTTCCAAAGCTCCCCCCCAACAACGTAGGAACTTCTCCAAGCCTTCAACTACACTCATAGCTTTTGAGATCGCACTTCCTCCTTCCGATTAGGGTTAACTCTAAAGCAAGATTGAAGAAGAGAGTAGAGGATCGTGGGGTTCTCTTCCCTCTGAACCAGGGCTCTACCCCTTATATAGGGGAGAGTACGAAGCCCCAAGGTGTGTCTCATGAGGACTGAAGTCCTAAACTTGAAAGGAAACACACTTCCCTTGGTTGTGAAGCAACCATCTCTCTCTCTCCTCATAAACTCTTATTTCCTTGATAATCCTTATTGCATGGATATTTAAGAATTCGAAATTCCTCTCCCATATTCTTTTTATTCTTGTCTTTTAATTCATTGGCCTCGAATTTATATTCCCTTTTAATGGCAATACTTCCTTTTTATCAATATCTCAACATTCATTAATAATGTATCACATTATCCTTTTATTTTGCAATTTTAAGTATTTTCTCTATCTTTCTTCTTTATTGGGACTCCTTGGATCCCAAGACACTCTATTATTTTGAAATCTTTTTTTATTGGATACTCATTATCCTTAAATGCATCAATATGCATTATTTCGCATTATCATGTGTATTTCTCATTAAAATCTTTCTTTTTTAGGATTTCTCTTCATTGGTATTCCTTTTATCATTAGGAATCCTTGGAATACGAAATTCCACCAAGAATAACTCAATTATACATCTTTTCACATATTTTCCACATTTCATCAATGTTTTCAATTTCTTTCTTAATAAAGAAATACTTATTGGGTCTTTTCTTTTATTATTGCCCTTTCTTTGCAATATTGGATTCCTTGGCACCCAAGGAATCCAAAGGTACGAAATCCATCCTTGGATTACATTCTTTTGCCTTATAGAGGTTTCCATATCTTTCTTTTCTCGAATTCTTAATTAATTTAATTTCCTTGTTATTGGGCCCAATAGCCAATAAAGTCCACAATACAATCATCAAGGCTATTGTAAATAAAATTACATCATTATTTGTCCAATATGAGAGTTTACATTTCTCATCATATGAACCCAAAATTGGGGTTGTAACATGCATGTAGGTGTTCAAAGGTGTAACTATATCAAACATTAAGGAGAGTACTATGAACAATATGTGTGAGGTAAAATTTCAAATAAAACCCAAAAATAGGATAATTGCATAAAGGTCCAAAAAAGCCCATCAATTGTGAAACGTAAGCAAACAAAGTCTAATTTGGACCAAACTTGACACATAGCTTTATCAATTGATTTCAAAACATAACTTTGAATTTGATTAAGGAATTGAGCACCCAATTAAGTTAATCAAGTATGTTTATCCATAAAGGTAGGTCAAGAGTCTTACACTATTGATCTCATAGTAGGAATCTCTCCATGCCAGTATTATTTAGTATAGCCTTGTACAATCATGTTGCACATGACATGACTTTTAATTTGTTTCAATTATGTTGACTTTTAAGTTGTTACTACAATTCCTACATGGAAAATATAACCTATATTTGGGTTGTCTCCTATGTTCCTCTGCAAATCTTATAAATTGATCGAGACCAGTAATAAACTCATGAGTGTAGTGGATTGAAATGGATATCCATGATCGATCAATTATCTGATCAAATAGAAAATGAGTATGGAATTAGGTATTTAGAGATTAGGATTTAGATATTAGGGTTTAGACATTAGGATTTAGATATTAGGGTTTACCGTTTAAGGTTTTGGGTTTACAAATTAGGGTTTAGGATTTAGTAATGAATGTGTACCGCCTATCTTATTCTTGAAAACCTAATCTCACTAGGAAACGTATACTGTTTATTTAGCTTTCAAGAATATTTTGGAAGCATTTCCCCATGATTCTCAAAGTACATTGATGTAAATGGGAAAATACCCACCTTCATATGTATTAAGAGAACAAATGGGGAATTACTGACAAAACATATTAAAAATGAAATACCCACTATACATTTACATCTTAAGTGAGAATAAGTATTTAACAACAGTCCAAAACTGAGATGTATCCAAGTTGTACTCCTAATGAGTAAGCCTCAAATGGGTTCTTGGCCAACACCATGATTTAGAACATTCATGTAGGGTAGAATTCACTAATCAACAACATAGTCAACATTTAGGACATCCTCGAAGCCACTAAAATAATGCAGGATAGTAATGATCCAGTGATCATCGAATCGAATAGCAAGTTGGCTTGTAATGCGGTGAATTCCAAGCAATCTGTCATTCCCAGGTTCAAACAACTAGAATTGACCATCATAAAAGAGATGAGGAAGAAGAAGAATATGGTACTCTCATTCATCCCAAGAATGGCCAACAAGCTCGCAGATAACCTAGATAAATGGGATTCAATTAATGTAATTCCACAATGTAGTTGGGAGTCATGCCTAGAGTTTGCCTCCGATATCTGGAGGAATGAAATTGGGAATCCTATAGACATGGAGAATCCTATAGTTATCCTAACTGGGAGCAGGATGAATAAAGTCCCCGGTAAATTTTTTTAAAAAAGCATAGTCAACATTCATGTTGGATATAATTCACTAACAACATATTTAACATTGTGCACGATGCTAGAGCTATTAAGAAATTATTAAGCATATTCACTAACGACATATTCAACTTATTGAACTAATGTCATTAGCAAAATATTCAACTTACTCAACTTGGAAACTAGAGAAATTAAGAAACTAGGCCAACGACTAGATTCTCTAGGCATGGAAAATAGGTGATCTATATAACATAAACCCTAGTTTGGGTTCTTGATAACAAGAAGGGAGGAATAGGTTCACCTCACCGAAGTAGTGGTAGTGGCGGTGCAGTAGTGGAAGTGGCAGTACAACACTGTCTAGTGATCCGGTAGAGGCAAATCAATAGAGAGTAGGCAGAGTAATAGAGAGCAGGCAGATTTGAGGTGAAGTTTTTTGGGCGGTGAAGAGTAGGACAAGTAGCACATGATCTCTGGTAGAGGCAGAGCAACAAATGGGATTAAGAGAGAAAGATTTCTCCCCCCTCTCCTATGCCCAATGCGGGGGCCGAATGCCCAAGAGGGTGGTAAATCAAGGCGGGAACTGGGATTCGAACCTGGGTCCCTTCATGAGGAGACATCGTGCTTGACCACTTGAGCCACTCCTTGTCGGCGAGGCAAAGCAACAAAGAGTAGAAATAACAGAGGTGAAGTGGCGGAAGAGGAGGAGCAAAGAACCTTGAGGGAGGGGGCAGGAGAGGAAGAGCATTAGTAGCAACAACAAAGGTGACAGAGGAGGCAACAACATAGAGGGGTGGCAAAGGAGTCTATATAACTAGAGGGAAGCTAGTGATCAGGGGCGTACGTGATGAAATAGAGAATGGGGGAAAGAAATTATGTGGGTTCTATTAAGTGTAACTTAGTCATCAGTTTTCAGTAAAACTGACATCATAGTTCAAACTCTATCACTGGTTATCCACCAAAAAAAACTAATGTTGCATGTACTTATCCATATTAAAAAAACACCAACCTCACTACCTATGTCGTTGGTTATCCACCAAAAAAAAATTGATGCCATATGTACTTATCCTAGTTAAAAAAGCAACCTGTATAGGACATGTGCATTCATCTGTCCACCAAACAATTGATGCCACATGTACGTATGCACTTCAAAAATGCCAACCTCTCTAAGACATGTGTCATTGGTTTCTAGTAAAAACCCAAAGACATAACTCAACCTAGGGGGGATTTTTTTTGTAGGGCATGTGGAGGAAACCCTTTGTCATTGGTTATTTTAGCAAAATCCCACACCACCAAGTTTTTGGAGGTAAAACATTTTGCAGTGGGCGTGACCTATGACGTCTGCTCTTATGGAGAAAAAATGATGACATAGTCTTTTTTGAGGAAAAAATTTCTTTGAGGTAAGGGCTTTGTTGTCAGGTTTTTTAAAACTGATGCAATATCCTTGTTTTGAATTTTTTGTGGAAAATTGAATTTCACAGGTTATCTTATACGTGGGTTCTTCACAATAATATTGACATCATAATAAAAATGGTATTCATGTTTTTTCTTAATCAGAAAGACTTGATCAATAGTGACATTTATGATTTACCAACCAGCACTATAGGCATGTAGTGACGCTTTATGTAATAACTGGCTTCAAGAAAATGACACTAGAGGTAAAACTTGTACTAGTGACCATACAATAAAGATGCTCTTTTTATGATATTTTGATACCATGTGATGTGAAAAGGAAATATATAATAATCTCTATTGTGTTTATGTGATTATAAAACAAAATAGGAGGTATTTTTTTTTTTGGTGAAGTTAGGAGATCGTATTATTCATCCCGCACTCCTCTTGTAGGTAGTTCAAAGTTATTTAAAACAGTGCCTACTTGAAATTGAAACGTGGTAGGACTCCTACCATTACAAAAGGGAAAGGGAAGGGGGTGACCCTCGGGGTCGAGGGGAGGATTCGTATATATACGATCCTCCAGAATATTTTTGTAGTGGTGCTTGGCCAGGGAATCACTCAGCTGGATCATATCTCTTTTGACTTTGAGGAGCCTATAATATGGATGTTTGTGGCTCTCTTTATCAATCAACGAGACCCAGGGTTGAAGGGCAGGTATTAAGCCCCCCTGTTCAGTAATTGCCTGCACAGCAATAGCACTGTCCGACATGATTAGAAGATGACTCCTGTTGGAAGGATCGTTGGCCTGTAAAGCTAGCAGGATCGCTTGAAGCTCAGCTTCCGCAATAGAAGATGTCATTATGTTTCGAGCAAAGCCCCTAATCCATCTTCCATTCCAATCTAGAGTCACTGCAGCTATAGTTGCTTTTGGTCCATGAATTGTTGCGTCCACTAGAACTAGACGATCTCCCTGAGTTAGATTCTCCCAAGGAGCTGCTTCATGTTCATCATTACCATTCCTTTCAGGTTTAGAAGATATGTTTTTCTTGTTCATAGCCATCTGAATAACATCTGCTTGGATTATTTGACGACTAGCTGGGATTAGAATTTTCTCAAACACCATAGTATTTCTAGCTTTCCAAATGATCCAACACATAATGGCAAATTTAGCTGACTGGGTTGTCAACCTCAGGATATTGCTTTCCAGCCAATCCATCCAGTTGTCCGTATTGATGGTAGGAGGAGAGAACTGTGTTGATTGCCTATTCCACACTTCGTTGGCATATGGGCAGTTCCAAAGAGCATGCGTCATCGTTTCTTCAGCAGCTTCACATCTAGGACAGATATCATTATCAGTGAGTTTGCGTTTCAGTCTCCTCGCATTCGTCATGATAGCTCCATGAGCAACCGTCCAGATGAAAGTTTTCACTCTGCTCGAGACGTTCAGCTTCCAGATAGCCCTCCAAAGGCCCTGATTAAAAGCATGGTCGCTTCCACGGATCTTGTTGTAGGCATCTCCAGTCTGATAATAGCCCCTGGTGTCGCCCGTCCAGCTCCAGTTATCATCCCCGGCTCCAGGAGACGGTGGTGGAAGATGAGAAATCCGGTTGACGCAATCAGCAGGTAGGTATAAGCTTAAGAACTCGAAGTCCCAGCTCCCTGAAAGATTAACTACACTAGATACTTTCAGATCGATGATGCTGCTATCAGTGGGTTTTATGAGGATGTCTCCCAGCCTGTCATAGCCTGGAACCCATTTGTCTTCCCAGACTAACGTGTTGTTACCATTATTGATAATTTTGATGCTATGCTCTTTTACGAAGCTGAATCCCGGGTAGATACTTCTCCAGAAGGGTGTAGCTCGCTTGCCTTTTTGGCCATTGTAGTTCATGTACTTATTGTTCAAGCCTATCTTCCAAAGTGACTCATTATTGTTCAAGAATCTCCAAGCGTTCTTCCAAATGAGAGATTTATTCCAGTCTCCCATGGATTTAATACCAAGACCCCCGTCCTCCATAGGAGTACATACTTTCTGCCAGGCGACCAGTGGTAGCGGCTTTAAATTGTTACTACCTCCCCACAAGAATTTGCGAATCAGACTATCTAATTTAGTGCAGACACAAGCTGGTATCTTGGACATTTGCATCACATAGGAAGGAAGTGAGGTGAGGACTGCCTTAACCAAGCAGACCCTACCAGCAAAGGATAGGGTTTTAGCCGCCCAGCCATTGATGCGAGCTTCTATTGCAGCAATGAGAAAGGATTAGGTCTCTTTGTTAACTCTACTATGCAGAAGAGGGACTCCCAAATACTTCCCCAGATTGCTAGTCTCGGGAATTTTGCAGACTGAGGTGATGCTTGTTCTAATAGCTCGACTCACAGATGTTGAGAAAAAGATGCGGGACTTATCAATGGATATCTGTTGACCAGAAGCTGTTTCAAACAGGTTAAAGCATTTGTTGATGACGGAAATCTGCTGTATAGAGGCTTTTGCAAAGATAACAATATCATCTGCAAAGGTTATATGAGATATGTGCGGTTCCTTTTTGGACAATTTAACAGGTTTCCATTGCCCCTCGTCAACGTGCTTGTTGATTAGCTGTGTAAGACGTTCCATACAGAGAACAAAAATGTAGGGTGAGAGAGGATCCCCCTGTCTCAACCCTCTTGAAGCTTTAAATCTTGGGAGAAGCTCACCATTCAGGATTACTCGTGTATTCCCTGTTGTAAGGCCATTCATAATATAACGTTTGATGTTTGAAGGCAGGGAAAGTTTATCAATGGTGTTATCCACGAAGGCCCATGACATGCGATCATACGCTTTAGCTAAGTCTACTTTGATGCCCATCTGGGGAGACCCTGACTTGTTGTGCATGTTATGTATTATCTCCTGGACAAGTATGATATTGTCTGAGATACATCTCCCTGGAATAAAGCTAGTCTGCGCCGGGGATATCCATGTCGGTATGAACTTCTTGATTCTTTCCACAATGACTTTTGATGCCAACTTCATACAAGTGTTGTTGAGAGAAATAGGCCGCAGTTGATTGCAGTTTACTGGATGCTTGACCTTGGGTATGAGGGCGATACTGGAGTCTCCCATACCATCCGGGAAAGGATCCCCATTAAGAAGGCTTCTAACCGATGAAAGAACTGAAGACCGGATTGTTTTCCAGTTTTCCTTCATGAAAAGCATGTTTGTCCCGTCTGGTCCGCCTGCTTTGTATGGGTTTGATTTTTTCACAATATTCCAGATCTCATTTTCCATGGGCATAGCTCCCAGGTTCCTCTGTTGCCTGTGTGTGAGTCGTTTAAAGTTGCCTGGCAGCTTATCCATATCCTGAACGGTGGGGCTCGACGAGGCAGTGAACATGTTCCTGAAGTGATCGTTAACTAGTTGTTGTAGTTGTGTCTTGTTCGATGTCCAATTACCATTTGTGTCCTGGAGGCAGTTGATGGTATTGATTCGTCTTCTGTTGTTTACGTATGCATGGAAAAACCGTGTATTGTTGTCACCCTCCTGCATCCAATGGATATGGCTTTTTTGTCTCCAGTTTTCTTCTTCTTTGAGATAGATGTCTTCCAGTTCAGCTTCGTACCGGATACACTTATTCTCTTTGTTAGAGTCATGGCTGGACTCAAGATCCTTCTGTAGGCGGGATATCTCCACAATAATGTTGTTTTCCCTTTCCCTGGTCTTTTTCCTCTTCCTGCTATCCCAGGCTGTGATCGGTTTTGCTGCTCGATGAAGTGCATTATGAAAGGTTTCTGAGCTGTCCCATAGGGTCTTTAAAAGATGATCAAAATCTTTCTCTTTCTGCCAAGCAGCTTTAGACTTAAATATAGCTTGAGGGCGTGCTACTTCCATATTCAAGAGAGCTATGGGATTGTGATCAGAACCAATTCTGGTTAGATTCTCACATATAACGTTGGGATATTGTTGGACCCACATTGCGTTTGCTACCACTCGATCCAACCTTTCATGAAGTAAGCCCTTTTTATAAGTGAACTTGTATCCCGAGCTGCCAATATCGGATAAGCCAGCTTGTAGTAAAGCATTCCTAAAATGTGTGGCTTCTGTTAGATTGAAGGATGGACTACCAATCTTCTCTACGGGATCCAGCATGCAGTTAAAATCTCCCATCGCAACCCAGGGCATGTTAATGGATCCACTAAGTTGGATGAGATGATTCCACAAGCATGGTCTGCCGCCAGGGTTGGGAGAGGCATACACAAAGGTGTAATACACACTTCCGTTAACACAGCAGTGTATATAGTATTTGTGGCTCTGTATTATTTGTACATCGCAATCCGCTTCATTCCATAGAACCCAGATGCCTCCAGAAAAACCTCTAGCTTCCACTCTATGAGAGCTAGAAAAACCAATGTCTTTGATAGCCGCCAACGCTTTATCTCCATAAATTCTTGGTTCTGTAATAGAGACTAGTTTGATATTGTATTGATGAACAAGATTTTTGAGGGAGTGTCTGGATTTCTTCTTACCAGCACCCCTTATATTCCACGCAATTGTGTTAACCATAGAAAGAAGACGTATAGAGTGAGTTTAATTGTGAGGAGGTCTTGCAGGCCCCTCTTGATCATCGCCCACTGTCCTTGATGTACTTCTTGTGCTAACAGTATGACTCTTCTACTGATTATTTAAAGGGGAGGTTATTTTCTTTTCCTTAGCCTTCCTCCCAGCTGACGCTGCATTATTGCTGCTTGGTGCTATGTCTTTTTCTGGAATATCAGTAGATTTTGCTATCTCCATCAGTGTTTGTTCCTGCTGAGTAGTACTTGCAGGGGTCGGGCGGCCTATAATCACATCATCCCCCATTGGTTCAGCAACCGTATGGGTTGTGTCCTCATTAGTCTTCTCTTGTTGAGATGTTGACGCCTGTGTTGGTACCTTCCCTGGAGTAGTTGCATTTGCAGTTTTTGACACATCTCTGTCCTCATTTCGTCTTTGTTTCTTCCTCCACACTTTCGGTTCCCTGTTGTTCACAACCTGTTTCGTAACCCCGGTAACATCATCTTGATCCCCCTGATTTTCCCCTTCTTCCTCATCATCCACTTGCAGAGTTTGAAATTGATTATTGTTATTATTCTCCTCCTGGTTGTTTTTGCGAGAGTGATCTTTGGGTTTCTGGTGTCTTTTGGTGAATAGTTTTTTCCCATAGTATGTTTGCCATTTTTCCTCCTCCTCATTCCATTTGACCCCCGCTTCCTCACTGGGCTCATTGTCCTTTTGGGTTGCAGGTTCTGTATTTGGTCTGTTACAATCGGTTGCGTCATGTCCTAGCAAGCCACAGTTGAGGCACATGTTGGGCAGAGATTCATATTCAATTTTATATTCTCTCCCGTTAATGATAATCGTCGGATGTATGGGCTTTGACGTGTCCATCTCGATTGCTAGACGATCAAATCTGCTCCTTGTAAGATTGATAGAGTGATCATCTGCGCGTAGTAACTTTCCTACCGCTTGGCCGATTGTGTAGAACATTTCCCAGTTATAGTAGTGAATAGGTAGTCCCATTACTCTGATCCATGTCACAATGTACCATGGAAGGCCTTTAGAGGGTTCAAAGTACCCATCCCATGGCCAAACCATCAGACAGCCCCCGAAGAGAGACCAAGGGCCCTTTGTGAGGACACTTTCCTGGTCTAGTCTGCTGTAGAATTGGGCAACGTAATACTGCTCTGCAAGTTCGTATAGTTCAAATCGTCCTGTCGGTTTCCATAGCAGTTTCAGTCGTTCCGCCATGGTCAGGAACCCTACATGTCTGTCGATGAGCTTGACGATGACTGCGTATCTGAATGGTTTGCTCATGATTTCCTCCGCATCTTGGCCCACATAGATCTCAGGATAGCCTTTCTCATACGTAAGTTCAATATCCTCCGGATTAATGATTCCCTCTGGTTCGTCGTCAATGAAGAAAGGGTCGGCGGCGCCACCACTGCCTTCACAAATAGGAGGTATTTCTAATAATTATGATTCATTGGAATTAGATTTGATATGTAAAAGTGATCATTTATGCTAAAAATGGACATATTATGCCTAAGTTTGCATTAAGTACAAATTTCTTGTCTTTTGATCACTTAAGACTTTTGCTCTCTTTGTTACTATAGAAAGGGTGGGTTAATACCATAGCAACCAAGAAAAAATTATGTATACAAGAATAGAAAGAGTGAGGGCTATAAAAAAACTATATATGTAAGGAAAAGGAAAGTATAGAAGAATAAAGAAATAGGTCTAAAAAAGAAAAGAAATAATGGTTGTAGGAAACTAAACTTGGAAAAAACATACTGTAGCCAAAGGCCAATCTGAGAAAGGAAAAATGCCCAACAATTAGCGACAGGTGATATGTATATAAGCTTTCAACTCCTTCTAAAAAATGACTAGAGTCAATGCTCCATTCTTCATAAATGACTGTGTTCCAAGATTCCAAACAATGTATGTGATAGTGATGAAGGCCAGAAAACAAGTCTTCTTTTTGAAAATAATAAGATATGTTAACCTTCTGAGGTATAATTGGGATCATCTTTTCTGACCTAGGATATCCCCATATGGTTTCTACCATATGGCATTTTAAGAGAGTGTATAGGATCGACTCGTTAAAACTTTTGCAAAGAATACATACATAAGGAAAAATAAAGCCCCTTTTTCTTTGATTATTCACCATAAGAAGACTATCACAACCAATCTTCCAAACCATGGTCTTCAAATTTTCAGGACCATTTCTCTTCTATAGCCATCTGGCCCAATCAAGGTCATGAAATTTATCCCTATAGCAAGCCTAGATCTCTTTTAGTTGTAATTTTCCTTCCCATTAAACAAGATTTGATCATCATTAGTATTCTGAATGGGATACAAGTCGAAGAAGTTCTTAAGAGGTGTAAGTCTTACAAAATCAAAAATGGGCCAAGCACCATCTTGAATACAAGAAAAGATCTAAGCATGGTTCCCTTTTCCCATATGGGGACAAAGACTCTGATCAACAACATCTTCAAGAAACTATTTTTCTATTAACCACATATCTCTCCATACGAAAAACATATTTCCTATCCCAATAAGAAAATTAACATGGACAAAGTTGTAATTTTTGCCTTGCAGACTTGCTTTCGCATGTAGGAGTTACAAGGTTTTGGGAATGTTTCCATACAAAATACTCCTTTAATGCTTCTCATGTATGTTATTCTTAACATGGGAAGCGAGTTCCATAATTTAAAGTAAAGGTGAAACCCCTATATGACATTGTTATTGATGTGGTCTAAAATAGTGATTTGAGTATGATTATGGCTAGGAATGAGAATTTTCCACAATGGGTACTTTGATATATAATTTGGGATGATTTATACCTTACAAAGTTTTAGATACTTAAACCAATTTTATTAATTTATATCAAAGTAAATATATACATGCATGATGACTCATGATGGGATCACATCAATAATGTAAATATGAGGTGATTTTGGGGGAATTGTTAATCAAATGTGGGCATAGTAATGATAAACATGCAATGTAATTAAAATGAATTTGAATAAATGTGTGATATTACTAGTTTCTAATAGTTTAGCTTTTCCATTTATGTGCATATTATATGCCTCTTAGTCTTTGCTTCTTATAATGTGTTAAATGTGAATGATACATTGAGACTCTTTAATTGATTAAGACTAAGTAAGATAATTATTGTTGAATTAAATGGATAATTAAGCTGAGTAGTTGGATAAAATAACAACATAAAACTTGTAAGGAATGTGGAGATAGAGATGGAAATGGAAACAAAAAAAACTTTATCCATATTTCCTACTAGCAGAATGCATCAACAACTATGTATGAGGAAAGAGTGTGCGAGATGTATCTTGTCTTGGAGCAAGTCCAATGATTATCCTTGCATAGAGATGTGCTTTCTTCACAGGTAGCACATAGACAACGGTCAACGATGTGCTCCTGGTGTAATACCCACAGACGATGATTAACAACGTCCTCCTACCATGTCAATAACAACTTCCATGCCTCTACATAGTCCACACGAACCATTGAGAACTCCAATCACACTTCTACAACTGAAGGGAAGGAGATGTCCTTCCATTTGTCGATGAGTTATCATGGACTTCCTCCTCCTACTATCTCTCCCTTTTTTGGGTAAAACTGTTGAGGCTCTCCCACATGTTGCCACAACTATGTGAAGAGAAGTAGTTTCATGGGAGCCTTGACCATCCCCTCATTATATAGGAGTGGATGGGATAGGCTTTCCAAAACCCAGGGGATACAAAAGGTCATATCTCTTGGTTTGATGCATGTTGCGAATGATCAGTCGATCGACTGGACCATCCACTCGATCGAATGGCGTGTGACCAGTGACACAATAACACTGATTTTTAATTTGATGATTAATTCACTTCTATGTGTATATCATTAATTTTTTGACCTAGTAAAAGTGGTCATTTCGCATTCAGTCGTTGATTGGACATTCCAATTGGTCAAATGAGTATTTTGACCATGCATTGGGAACATTGTTCATTTGATCAGATGGACACTTCAACTGGTCGTTTGGCTAGTTCCATAAGCCAGTGTCAAAGGTAGTCCAATCAATCAACTGGACACTCCAATTGATGATTAGAACGCCAGTCAGTCGTCTAGACACTCTGGTCAGTCGACTAACAACCACTATTGTTTAAGTTGAATATATAAATAGTTTTAGTAATAAGTTAAATCATATACACAAGTAAAATCCTATTCCAAGTGCATCCTATGCATGTGGACCTATGGGTCCCAAATTATGATAGCAGTGAAATCCATAACCATTATGACTACACAAGAAATGAGCGATATCTAGAAACACATCTTTTCTATCCAAGTAATTGGAAAGTTCGATAACAATTTTAACCTAAATTTGTGATCATTGTTACCATAATCATATAGTTCCTTTGTCTCGGATATCCATATTGATTACAATTCATGTAATTGTCATTCCCTTAACATTCAATCTTTGTTCCTTGAACTAGAGTAGATTGTTGAGTCACTTGTGAGCTCAAATGCACATATTGTGTAAGACCCCTGACCTTGTTTAAATGGTTGAACATGCTAAATTGTCATAATATGGTGCTAAAACCTTAAAAAAAACCTAAGAGATATTGTTATATCAAATGACAAGCTTACGTTTTGAGTTGGGTCCAGTTTGGGCATTGTTTATGCAAATTATACAATTGTGTGCACATTTTCAGCATGCTTGATCATGTTAGGCCATGCGGTTCCTAGTTTTACCTTGGTTTGGTGGTGTTCCTCTTCTAGGGTAAGTCAGGGTTTTGGCTCTCATAGATGAGTTACCTTGAGAAGCAATCAACCAATAGTTCCCCTGTATGAGTGACATCCTATGGTCATAACTAGGTGGGGACAACCTATGGTGATATCTAGATGTGGTGACTCAATGGTTTTCTCTCTTGGGGTCCCTTGGACCAATGGTTTGCTTGGAAGATGTGACCAAACAATGGTTTTGACCCTTATAACCTAGAGTTCCCAAAATCGATGGTTACCATTGATGGAACTTGATGGTTGGCCTAGGAAGATAACATCGGATGGCTTAGCAGACTCCCACAACCTATGGAGATGCTTCTTGGATGGACATGATGGTTATAGGCCATGGATACATGGGAAACCTTGTAGGATACCTCAAGCTTCTCTTCCTTCTTATTCATAAGTGTTATATACCGCTCCTTTAGCACCCAAACGAAACCTTTGGATCCTTATCTCTTGTTTGATGTATATATCTTCATATTTACCTTCTTGGTGATGGAGGAGGTGCCCAAGGTAGAAGAATGTGGGTCGATCTCCTTGTTTGAGCAGTTAGGGTTCGGATATGGCCTCCTTTAATGGATCTTCCTTTCCTTGATCTTGACCTAAGCAAGTAAGTTCTTACTTATCTCATTTGTTTCTCTTTCTATCCTTCCTCCTTATTCCTTCTTCTAGGAAGTAACCATAGTTTTTCATGGTAGAACTTGCTCTAGAGCGTAAAGAACCCTTCTTTCCTGCTTCCTTGATCGAGAGTTTGCTCTCTTTCTTGGACAAGAAGCTTGCTTGGCTATGTGGAGTGCTAATATAGGGATTTATTTCTCCTTTTCTTGAGCTAACTTTCTGTTTGGAGCTTGTTCTTCTTTCTGGAGGTGATTTATATAACTTCCTTCATGTTTATTTCTTAGAACTACTTTACATGCTTATGTTCTTGCTCTAAAACGAATTTCTAAGCATAAAGAAGTTACCTTTACCTAGGGCTTAGGGTTAAGTGTTGTTTCTTGAATATTTTACAACCATGAATGAACCTAAAACCTTGTAAATGACCTTCTTGAGGTAGAGGGAGCCTTATACCTTGCTTACATGTCAAATGATGGTTCTTGGTACCTCTTAAATGATGGGTTATACTTAAGGTTTGTGAGTTGTTTTCCACCTTGGATCTCAACCCGATGGATTAGTTCATGTGTTGTTTTGCTTGGCATTGTCTCTTTGCTGCTATTTGAATACTTTTTCTTGAATACAACCCATGTGTATGATTTCCCCTTGACAACTGATGTTTAGGGCCCCATGATACAGTGATCTTTGTTGTTTTTAAGTGGTGGGTCAAACAATGGTTTCCTTGCCATAACAAATGATGATTTCCCTTCGATTTTTGGTCAGCTTTACAGCTGATGGCTTGTCTATGTCATCAATCAATGGTTATTTTGGGTCTCAACTGATGGCTTCTTTTAACCCGTGATCTGATGGTTTAACCAGTGGTGACATTGAGTGTCACAACTGATGGGGGTCCTAACCCCTACAATTGATGGTTTTGTTTAGGTTATCAATCGATAGTACTTTTCATGTTGTCAACCAATGGTTCTTCTTGATATAGCAACTGATATTTTTTCTATATGATCAAACGATGGTTTTTCTTGGTTGTGTGGTGATTTATCTAAGACTATAAATTGATGGTTTTCTAAGTGGTTGTTCAAGTAGTTTCTTGTGTTACAACCAATGGTTTTACCTTCTCTCATCTGATGGTTTTGAGGTGATGATTGTGGTATGTTGGTTTGGTTTGATGATATTAAATCTGATGGAGGTTTGCCTTAACCCTTTAGTCTTACCTTTTCCCTCGTATGAATATAATTGATAGTCCCCATAATGAGTTGATGTGTAACTCTTATAAAGCATAGATAATTGTACATAACCCTAATGTAATTTAGTGATGGTGGTTGATTATGATCGACCTTCTTGAATGACTAATGTGAAAATGAAGTACTCTCTTATTTTTGTTAAAACCCTAATATGATGCTACATGAATATCATAGTTTCCTGGTATGTTATACTCATATGTCATATGTTTGGTGATGGGTTGTTGAAGCCTTGTCATAAGGCATGGTGAGATAATAATGGACTTGCAAGGATTAATGTAATGGTCTCAGTGACCTTTGGGCATGGTTGAGCCCAGATCGAGGTGTAATACTCTTTATGATATGATAAGGGTTGCAACCCTTCAGTATTGTGATAAAGATTTATACCCTATGTTGGTATGATGACAAATGTGGTCTCATGAATGGCAATGAATAGTATCATGTGGTTATGTGACAAAGAAATATGCCTCATATGTTTTATATCTTTTGAAGTTGTTATATTTATACTCTTAAAAGACATGAGTTAGGGTTTGTATGTCAATTGTTTGATGCAACCTTAATTCACCCAATTGGCAATAACTAATCAAGTGAAATTTTAATCATGTACTGCCATATGTCATAGAACCATCTTCAGTGTCAAAACTTGTTGGATGGTGAAATGAGTATTCCTAAGGGAATCTCGAAGTCGCATACATAACATGTTGAGTATGTGTGGGTGCAAGTAGGTGTACATCCTTGACATCCTAATTCCAAGGTTATTGAGAACGGCTTTGGTTGTGTCTCAGATATTTGTTATGTGTGATGTGGTTGAGGACAACTGCGATTGTACCTTGGATTATAGGGTTTGCATATCCTGATTTCTAGTAGGATGACTTCTACAAGGGACACACTAGGTATTAGCATCTTGACTATATGTTGTTGTAGGCATCTTGACTATTCTGTTGTTTTACTTTCACTCCTATTGACCGAGAAGGAGAGATCTTAGGATACCGACACTCCTAGATCTTATATAAAACAAAATAGCACTTTGTAGTGGTCAGTTGGACTTTGAGCAATACGAATCAAACTCCTCAGGGCATAATAAAAGATGTAGCATAGTTGTGTAGTATATCTGCTAGGGTTAAATATGTCTCACATTGAGTGTTAACCCTAGACATGTCTTTTATACTACTTAGTTGTTATATGATGTAATCAGAGTGATCATTTGTTAAGAAGGATATTATTAACATACTCTGGTAATCATACTTATTACTAAGCCTATTTGTGTAACTTGCTTAGAATGCCAAAATAGCTTAATCTTCTCAACAGTTTGTTACATTCTCAATCTATTTAGATTGTTTAATATTAAATAACCTCCTGTATTTCAATAATAGTGTGGAGAGTTATATCTCTCACTGGGAAATGGGTCTCACCTCGTGGGTCATCACATCTTTTTAGGTGGTCGTCGATGATGTGGATGAGATCGTGTTGTAGAAGAGGAGCATCTTGGTGATCAGTGGACGTTGAAGGTTGGATAGATATATTTGGTAGTAGTAGAGTCCTAGTGATGTCCATGTACTCTCAGGTCCAGGCATGGGGTGTTTTGTAAATGATATACATGTACCAACACAAGTTTTTAGCAGCGTGCCAGTGTTTGTATACATGGCATGTACATGTGAAATACTTCTTTTGTATACAGGTTGAGGCTGGGGCCACTGGATACAGATGTAAATACCTGGTACAGTATATGGCCTTATGGAAAGGTTGGACCTTTATGTAAATATTTAAAAACATGTTTGTGATATTGGAATCAGTTTTAATTATTCTATTTTTTTAGATTTGTAAATTACTTAGTAGTTATTCATGTTTTATGTTTTGTGTAATCTCATTTAGTATGATGGAGTGTCATAGTTAAGTTGGTATTAGAGATTTATGTTTGTTGAGTCTATAGGGACATAGGACTTAGGTTTGAGTTTACTCTTACGTTATCCAACATATCTCATAGCTTATGCTTATGCAGATTTGTCTGGAGGACACAAAGAACACGCCGAGAATAGTTGTATTACACCAGAAGGTGGTTCTAGGAGGTAGGAGTGTGATGAGAGGGTGCCAGAGACGGGGATGGAGCAGTACTCGATACCTCAAGTTTAACTCGACAACCATGGACAACCCTACATTTCAGTCCATGTTTGGATAGATGATGGCTATGATTACACATCTAGACAACAGAGTGCTCGCATCTCAAGCTAGGAAGCCATCCCTAATGTGGAATCTCGGGGTGTCATGAAGACATTTAAACGACTCAGATGTGTTGGGGTAATTGAATATATGGGTACCTCTGACCTGGCAGATGCCAACATGTGGTTGATCGAGCTAGAGAAGGCATTCAAGATCTTAACATCCCATATGAGGACAAGGTGAAACATATTCTATACTTGTTAAAGGGTAGTGTTGGCCACTGGTGGGCCATAGAAGAGGAAAAGAGGCCAGTATTTGTGATAGGTTGGGAGGAGTTTTGGCGGGAGTTCGTTAGCCGATACTTCCTAGATACATACTTAGATGAGAAGATCTCATAGTTTGAGAAGATCTATATGGGATCGATGAACATCAATTAGTATGATTTGACGTTTATTGAGATTATAAGGTTCTTCCCTCACATTACATTGACGGAAAAGCAAACGATTTATAGGTTCAATAAGGGTTTGAGCATGGAATTGACTACAACAGCACCATCTTTGGAGAACTAAGAGAGGTTTTCCACCTTTGTGGAGTTGGTAAGGTGGATTGAGAGGTCTACTATAGAGAGACATGAAGCCAACACTAAGAAGAGGCTAGCACAGGTTCAGGGGTAGTCATCCAGAGGTTTTTAAGAGGTCGAGGTTTTCTTCACCGCAGTTGTAGCAGAGGCTGACTTTTACTTAGTAGAGATCACATGCATTGTCACAGTGATCCTCGAGTAGGGGCAGGGGTCACAGTTTTCTTCCTACTAGAGCACATAGTATAGCATCAGTGTCAGTGATAGGTCCATCTAGGCTGGAGTATGATACCAAGGCATGTTACAGGTGTGGACAGGTTGGGCATTTGATGTGGTCGTTCCCTAAGAAGAATGAGGAAGTGACATAACAACCAAGATAGAATCAGCAGGGTTCACAACAACAACAATAGTTTAACAGTGGTAATGGCAAAGGACACGGTCAGGCATCATAGATGGGATTCTCTAGACAAGCTAGCAGAGGGAATAGACATCAACATGATACATCTAGATTCTACATCATGACCCAACCAGAGGGAGTGGTTAATCCACAGTTCATGATAGTTCAGATGGAGTCATTTCATTATGATTTGTCTACTTCTTATTTTACATATGTACTAGTTGACCCAGGTGCTACACACTCTTTTATCACCAGAGAGGTGATAAGTAGTTTTAATTTGCTTATTTTTTGGATATCTGAAAAACTTTTATTAGAAACTCCTTTAATTGGTTCTGTCAAGTTGTGGGAGGTATGTCCCTCTTGTGTTCTTTTTTCTTAGGACACACCATTCAAGTGGATCTTATGCCACTTGATATGCATGGATTTGAAGTGATCTTGGGGATGGATACCGTGGAGAAGTACAATGTTGTTTTGGACTGTAACCCGAAGGTAGTTACATTTTGTGATGGAGATGTCTCTTGGATCTTCTAAGGACATAGGAAGATTCTTTCCGTGTGTTTAATGTCAGACAACAGAGAGGCTAATGAGACAAGTATGTGAGTCCTTCTTAGCACATGTTATGAATACCAAGAGGAAGAGTCCTAATACTTAGGAGGTATCCATAGTGATAGAGTTTGAGGATGTCTTTACTGAGGAGTTCTCAGTGTCCCCCCTCCTAGAGAAATTGATTTTGAGATTAATCTGGTTCCTAGAACACAACCCATAGTGCAAGCACCTTACAAGATGGCACCAACAGAGATGCACGAGTTAAAAAGAAATAGTTGCAAAAGTTGTTAAAAAGGATTTTATCAGACTAATCTCTTCTCCTTGGGGTACTCCCATGTTTTTTGTGAAAAAGAAGGGTGGCTCTATGAGGTTGTGTATAGATTATTGACAGTTGAACAAAGTCATGATAAAGAACAAGTACTTGTTGCCCTGGATAGATGATTTGTTTGATCAGTTGGGATGTTCCATAGTGTTCTCAAAGATAGATATGAGGTCAGGATACCATCAACTAAGAATCAAGGCGGATGGCATACCCAAGACAGCTTTTAGGACTAGGTATGGTCACTAAGGGTTTTTTGTTATGCTGTTTGGTATAACCAATGCGCCAGTAACGTTCATGGATCTGATGAACAAGGTGTTTAGACTGTATCTATATCAGTTTGTGGTTGTAGTCATAGATGGCATCTTGATTTATTCCAAGAATAGCCAACAACATGAGCAACACCTTCGCCAAGCATTGACGTTGTTGAGGCAGCACAAGTTATATGCCAAGTTCAGTAAGTGCGAGTTTTGGTTGTCTAAGGTGTCTTTTCTAGGGCATGTTATATCTTCTATGGGCATATGTGTAAACCCTAAGAAGGTAGATTTTGTTATAGAGTGGGAATAACACAAGACACTGATAGAGATTTGTAGTATCCTAGGCTTGGTAGGCTACTATAGGAGGTTCATAAAGAATTTTAGAGTTGTAGTGTTACCCCTAACTAAGTTGACCAGGAAAAAAGTTTGTTTTGTCTAGGATGAAAAATGTTAGCATTCCTTCTAGCTAATGAAGAAGAAGTTGACCAGTACACCAGATCTAGTGCTTCCAGAGCAAGGGAAAGACTACATCGTATTTTGTGATGTGTCAAAGAGCGGCTTGGGATGTGTGTTGATACAGGACAAGAACGTTATTTCTTTTGCTTCCTGAAAACATAAGAAATATGAGGAGAAATTTCCAACACATGACTTGGAGCTTGTAGTGGTGGTTCATGCTTTGAATACTTGGAGGCACTACCTATATGAGGAAAAGTGTCAGATCTTCACTGACCACAAGAATTTACAGTATATCTTCTCAAAGAATGAGTTGGATATGAGGCAGAGGATATGGATGGAATTGCTAAAGATTATGATTGTATAATAGACTGCCATCCAGGAAAGGCAAATGTAGTGACTGATGCATTGAGCACGAAGTCATCAACATCATCATTTGTAGACAAAACACAATTATTCTCCTTGGTGTGCCATAAATGAGACATGTTGGTGTTGCATCTCCAGATGAACGTCTAGTTGGAGGTTTCCTTGTTAGAAAGTTTGTTGGCACAATTACAGGTCACACCTACCTTGAGGCAATAGATCCATGATGTGTAGTAGAACGATACAGTGATACAGAATATCTGAGTAAAGTTTGGCAGTGAGAAATATTATGGCTTCCATGAGGTGTATGATGGGACAATTTTCTTTCATAATAGGATGATGGTTCTTGATGTTGATGGGTTGAGGAATATGGTGCTTGAAGAGGCTCATTCCTCAAGGTATGAGATGCATCCTGACAATACCAAGATGTACCATAATTTGAAGAGCTTGTATTAGTGTCCAGGTTTAAAGTGTGACACAATAGAGTTTGTGTCTAGATGTTCAGTATGGCAATAGGTCAAGGTTGACAACCAGAAGCCTAAAGGGACATTACAAGCTTTGTGGATACCCTAGTGGAAATGGGATCCTATTAACATGGACTTTATGGTTGGTCTTCCTAGGATAGTCAAAGGTCATGATTTCATATTGGTGATAGTTGACAGATTTACCAAGTCACCTCACTTCCTTTTAGTTAAGACGACGTATATGATAGAGAAGTTGGCACATATATATGTTGATGAGATAGTCTGTTTGCATGGCATTCTAGTTACTATAGATCTGATAGAGTTCCACAATTTACAAGTCAGTTTTAGGAACATCTGCATATGGCCATGGGGACACATCTGAGGTTTAGTACAACCTTCCACCTGTAGACAGATGGCCAGTCTAAAAGGACTATTCAGACTATGGAGAATTTGTTGAGGGCATGTGTGTTATAGTTTTTTGGGTAGTTGGGATATACACTTGAGCTTCATAGATTTCAACTACTATAACAGCTTCCAGAGGAGTATAGATATGGCACCTTATGAGGCTTTATATGGGAGATGTTATTGGTCATCCCTGTGTTGGTATGAGACAGGTGAGTATAAACTTTTGGGTCCTGAGCTTGTACAACAGACTACATAGAATATTAAGGTGATACTATAAAAGTTGAAAGCATCCCAAGATAGACATAAATCTTATGCAGACAATCATTGTAGACTGCTTGAGTTCCAAGTGGGAGACAAAGTGTACCTCAAATTTTCCTCATGGAAGGGTGTGTTGAGGTTTGGGAAGAAGGGTAAGTTGGATCCTAAGTTTATGGGACCATACCCTATCTTGGCTCATGTTGTAAAGGTGACATACAAGTTAGAGCTACCTCCAAATCTGAATAGGCTGCATAATGTCTTCCATATCTCCATTCTAAGGAAGTGTCATTCTGATACAAAGCAGACAATACAACCAATAGAGGTTGAGTTAGATAAGGATGTTTCCAATGAAGATGGTCCTATGTTGATCCTGGACATATGGGTAAAGAAGTTGAAGAAAAAGGATATAGTGTTATTGAAGGTTTTGTGGCATCACCATGGTGTGGAGGAAGCTAAGAGGGAGCTAGAAGATGAAATGTTTGGGAAGTACCTATCTCTGTTTATGTAGGATTTTTGGGGCAAAATCCTTGTTAGGGTTTTATGGTTGTAAGACCCCTGACCTTACTTAAATGGATGAACATTATTAATTATCATATTTGGGCTCTTAAAACCTTAAGCATACCATAAAAGGTGCTTTTCTAGCATATGACAAGCTTAAGTTTCGATTTTGGTCCAGTTTGGTCACTATTTGTGCAAGTTTTGTGCACATTTTGGGCTTTTCTACAATTTACCCATATCTAAGGTTTTTCTTGCATTTGTCACATGTTTATGTTCCTTATATGTTTTCTGATCATACTTGATCTAGTTAGGCCATGGAGCCCCTAGTTGTACCTTGGATTGGTGGTTACTCTTCTAGTGTAAGTTAGGGTTTGGGCTCTCATTCGGTGAGCTACCTTGAGAAGCTATCAACCGATGGTTCACCTAGATGAGTAACATTCACTGGTCATCACCATGTGGGGATAACCTATGGTTATCTTTATAGGTGGTAGGTCGATGGTTTTTCTTTGGGATCCCTTGGACTGGTGGTTTGCTTGAAAGAGGTGACCAAACGATGGTTTTTCTTTGGGATCCCTTAGACTGGTGGTTTGCTTGAAAGAGGTGACCAAACGATGGTTTTGACCCCTATAACCTAGGATTCCCAAAACTAATGATTACCATGCATGGAACTCGATGGTTGGACCAGGAAGCTAACATCCAATGGCTTAGATAACTACCACAACCAACAGAGTTGTTTCTTGCATGGACATGATGGTTATAGGCCATGGACATGTGGCAAACCCAGTAGGACACCTCAAGCTTCTCTTCTTTCTTATCCATAAGCTTTATATGCCTCTCATTTAGCACCCAAATGAGACCTTTGGATCCTTATCTCTTCTTTTCTTTCTAGAGCTTTGTATTTCCCTACTTGGTGGCAAAGGAGGTTCCCAATGTAGAAGAAGGTGGCCGATCTCCTTATTTGAGTAGTTAGGGTTCGGATCTACCCTCCTTTAGGGTTGGTGGAGCTTCTTTTGCTTTCTCTTGACCTAAGAAAGTAAGGTATATCTTCTCTACTTCATTCCTCTTGATTCCTTACCTCCTTCTTCCTTCTTCTAGGATGGATTCATAGTTTTTCATGGTATAACTTTCTCTAGAGCTTAAAGAACCCTTCTTTCTTGCTTCCTTGACCTAGGGTTTGCTCTCTTTCTTGGAGAACTTACTTGGCCGTGTGGAGTGCTAAGCTAGGGTTTTCTTTCTCCTTTGCTCAAGATATCTTGTTTTTTGGATCTTGTTTTCCTATTTATATAACTTTCTTCATGTTTATTACTTACTACTACCTTACATGTTTATGTTCTTGCTCTAAAATGAATTTCTCAGCATAAAGAAGTTACATTTGCCTCGGTCTTAGGCTGAAGTGTTGTTTCTTGAGTAGTTTACAACCATGAATTAGCCTAAAACCTTGTGCATGATCTTCCTGAGGTAGAGGGAGCCTCATACCTTGCTTACGTGTAAAATGATGGTTCTTGGTACCTCTCAGACAATGGGTTATACTTAGGGTTTGTGGGTTGATTTCCACCTTGGAGCTTAACCTGATGGATTAGTTCATGTGCAGTTTAGCTTGGCTTTTGTGCAACAACTGATGATGGTCTCTTTGCTTCTGTTTGGATACTTTCTCTTGAACATAACTAATGGGTATGCTTTCCCCCTGACAACCTATGGTTAGGGTCCCATGATTGGATGGTGTTTGGTGTTTTTAAGTGGTTGCTCAAACAATGGTTTCCTTTGCTTAACAAATGATGGTTTCCTTTTTTATTTTTGATCAACTTTATCCCACCTATTGTTTTGATTGATGGTCTTGGTTGTGTGGTGATTTATCTAATACTATAAATCAATGGTTTTTCAAGAAGTTGTTCAAGCTGGTTGTGTGTGTTACAACCAATGGTTTTACCTTCTCTCGTCTGATGGTTTTGAGGTGATGATTGTGATATGTTGGTTTGGTTTGATGATATTGAATCTGATGGAGGTTTGCCTTAACCTTGTAGTCTTACCTTTGCCATCATATGAATATAATTGATAGTCATTATAATGAGTTGATGTGTAACTCTAATAAATTATAGTTTTGTTACACCTAACCCTAATGTAATTAAGTGATAGTGGTTGATTATGATCAGCCTTCTTGAATGACTAATGTGATAATGAAATACTCTCAAATTATTATTAAAACCCAAATATTATGCTACATGAATATCATAGTTTCCTATTATGTTATACTCATATGTCATATGTTTGGTGATGGGTTGTTGAAGCCTTGTAAAAGGGCATGGTGAGATAATAATAGACTTGTAGGGATTAGTTTGATCATCTTAGTGACCTTCGGGCATGGTTGAGGCCTTATGGAGGTTAAATAATATTTATGATATGACAAGGGTTGGAGCCCTAGAATACTGTGATGAGGATTTATATCCTATGGTGGTATGATGACAAGTGTGGTCTCATGAATGGGAATGGATAGTATCATGTGGTGATGTGAGTAAGAAATATACCTCATACATTTTATATCTTTTGAAGTTGTTATAATTATACTCTTTCTATAAATTAATTGAGGTTTGTATGTCCACATGTTTGATGCAGCCTTAATTCACCCAATTGGTAATAATTAATCAAGTGAAATCTTAATCATGTAGTGCCCTTGGCCGTAGAACCATCTTCAATGTTAGAACTTGCTGGATGGTGAAACGAGTATTCCTATGGGAAGCTCGGGGTCTCATACATAACATGTTGAGTATCAGCACGGGTGCAAGTGAGTGTACATCCTTGACATCTTGATTTCATGGTCATTGAGAATGGTTGTGGTCGTGTCTCAGATATTTGTTATGTGTGATGAAATTGAGTGAAATTGTCGTTGTACCTTGGATTATAGGGTTTGCATATCCTAATTTCTAGTGTCATAACATGTATCAAGGATGTACTAGGTGTTAGAAGCTTAACTATATGTCATTGTAGGAAGCTTGACTATTATGTCATTGTACTTTGACTTGTACTGACCGAGAAGGAGAGATCTTAGGATACTGGCATCTGTAGATCTTCTATGGAACTGAATCACATTTTGCAATGGTCATTTGGACTTTAAGTGGTACGACTCAAACTCCCTAGGGAATAATAAAAGATGTAATATAGTTGTGTAATATATCTACTAGGGTTGAATACATCTCACGTTGACTTTTAACCCTTTCCACGTCTTTTATACTACTTAGTTGTTATATGATGCAATCAAAGTGATCGTCTATTATGAAGTATAGATTTATCAGTTTCCTTAGTATACTCTAGTAATCACACTTGTTAGTTATCCTATCTACATAACTTTCTTAGTATGCTAGAATTGCTTAATCTGCTCAACTGTTTATTACATGCTCATTCTATTTAGATTGTTTAATATAGAATAACCTACTGAAATCAATAATCATTGTGGAGAGTTATGTCACTTGCTGGGACATGGGTCTCACCTCGTGGTTCACCACACTTTTTAGGTGGTCGCAGATGAAATGGTCAAGATTGTGTTGTAGAAGAGGAGCATCTTAATGATCAGTAGAGGTTGAAGTTTGGACAATTATTGTTACACCCAGATCTCACAATTTCCACTAATCATGAGATTAGGGCATAAATTGAGGATTACTTAAGACAAAGTTCACTCCCAATTTTTTTTCTTTTGATTTTTCCTTTATTTCAAACTATTTGATTACTGGAGTTCAATCACATAAACAAACTATACAAGAGAATTAAACTTTAATTACTCTAATATGATCTCAACATTTATGATACACATTCATACATTCATTCTATTTATCACATTTCCATGTTCATACGGCATGATATTCATACACATTCTCCCTTATTAAGGAAACAAAGATACAAACATCATTTACAATTCTCTCAAATCTATACAAGGACCTAGAATGACAGGGACTGACTGAACTTAACTAATCACATACTTAACTCATGTGGTAGGTCTACTCTGATACTTTGACCTTCTTCAAGTCCACATGGTTAACCCTAAAAATTGTGAGTAGAGGGGTGAGCCTACTCGCTTAGTGAATGAATAAAACAATAATACAATCTAAAGCAATGAATTAGACATGTATCTTTCTTGAATAACTGAAATAATAGCAAGATAGTAACTCATATTAAAAGATTAGATGTTCAGAAATTTACAAATAGCATTGAAGCCTTCATTATTAGAATAAACAAATACAGAAACATAATCCTCACTATTTTCTTTTTTATCTTTCATTAACTTTAACTTGACATGACTACTATGAGGGGATGACGGGGGCATCAGGAGTTCCGGAGAAAGGCGGCGCAGGCGACGCGGGTGAAACCCTAAAAGATGACGACAGATCGGCCGGAGGAGGAAAGGACGGAAGGAAGAGTCCGACTCGGAAGGCGGTAGGGATGCAGCGACTGGCACAAGAAACAGGCCTGAATATCACGTACATGAATATGAGAGGGGCTACCCCAAGCAGCATCGAAGAAGCAATACCAGCGGCAGAAACTATCGGCATGGGCACGGAAGTGCCCTACGAAGATGACGGTAATCTCGTTCAACCAGATGTTCCACCATCGAAAAAAACCCTAAATTTCAAGAAAGCATGTACATGAAGTGGCAACGGGGCTGCAGCTAACCCTGTCTTCATTGATGACGAAGTGGAGGAGGTAGTGAACCCTGAGGACATAGAACTTATTAATGTACATGGCTACCCTAAAATATACATTGCTCCGGAGGCGGAGGAGATCCTAAGCAAGCCGTTTAAATATTCGGTAATTGTTAAGCTTCTGGACAGATCGGTAGGTTTCCTCACCATGTCTGAAAGATTAAAGCTTCTTTGGAGGCCGACAGGAAGATTCGAACTTTTTGAACTCACCGATCGGTATTATGTGGCTCAGTTCTTCAACAAGAATGATCACGACAATGTGCTAACCGGCGGCCCATGGTCCTTGTTCGGAGGGTGCCTGATGGTATGGCCCTGGAACGGGTACTTTGAACCTTCTAAAGGTATCCTAGACCATATCGTTACCTGGGTTCACGTGATAGGCCTTCCCATCCATTACTACAGCATGGAAATCTTCAACAAGATCGGGGAAGCTGCGGGACGCTTGATCAAAGTCAACAACCATTCAATAAACCGAACGAGGATCAGGTTTGCCAGATTAGCTCTTGAACTGGATACCATCCTTCCTATACACCTGGCGATCTTGATCAACGGGAGAGAGTACAAGTTGGAGTATGAATCACTACCTGTATTCTGCACCAAGTGTGGGAGACTGGGACATGACGCACAATACTGTAAAGGTCTATCTGAAGCACCAGCAACAACAGATCCTAGCCCTATGGAGGACGAGGCTGGGGTGAGATGGGTAGATGAGGAAGACAAATGGCAGGTGTACTATGGGAGGAAAATCATAGCTAGCAGACCACCAAGGAAGAAAGAAAAGGAATCAAGTCGAAAAGAGAAAACTCAAGGGAGAGAAAACAACAACAAGTACCAAGTCTTAGACGGGGAAGAGGAAGGAGAGGAAACCCCGGGGGACGAGGAACAAGTGGCCATTGAAGAAAACCAACCCCAAGCGAGCAGTACAAAGATATGGTGCAAGAAACAAAGAAGGAATAAGGACACTGATGTATCCTCCAAGAATACAGAAGAAACGTCAACAGAAGCATCAAGATCCAGATAGGACAAGGAGGTGCAAGCTATAGAGGTTCCCAGTGACAACCCAAGGCATACTGTAGTTATACTGGAGGGGGATGAGGTCATCATGGGCAGACCAGCAGGGGAAGCTGAGAATAATGTTAACATCAATAATGTGGAGGCCGACAACTCGAAAGTGGCAGAAGAGAGCTCAACCAACTCTAGCAGAACAGCTAGCAAGAAACCAGCGATGGCTGGGAGGAAAGAAAAGGAGAAGGGAGACCCTATTCACTCTAGTAGCCCAACCAGGAGGCACATCTACAATACCTGTGGTGGAATGAAGAGAGGAGGCGAGGAGAAGGAAGTGGTAGCAGCCGGTGCTAACCAGTAATACCACACATTTCTCCTCATTATGATTAATACCATAGCCTAGAATATTAGGGGTGCCGGTAAGAAGCAAGCCCGGCAATCCCTAAAATACAATATAAGGAAGTTTGCTGTGAAGATTGTAGCCATTTTTTAGCCCCGTATCTCAGGAGAGCAGGCTGATAGAGCTATAAGGGAAATTGGCCTCTCGAGCTCGCATAGAGTGGAAGCAACATGCTTCTCAGGTGGGATTTGGGTGCTATGGAACAAACAGGAGTGTGACATTCAGATCATCCAGAGCAACAGATATTTCATTCACTGCCTTATCAACAACATCTATTATACCACGTTCGTCTATGCTTCTCCGTCCCCCACACACCGACCTGTCCTGTGGGACCACCTTCTCCGACTCAGAACCACCATCAAAAAACCATGGATCACTTTGGGTGACTTCAATTGTATGTTAAACCCGGACGAGAAGATTGGCAGTAGCTTCTTTAACCTTCATGAGGCTGTGAACTTTAATAACTCGCTCACCCATGCATGCCTTACTGATATAGGTAGTACCGGGCACAGGTTCACTTACAAGAAGGGTGTCCTTCATGAATGCCTTGGCAGGGCCGTCGCAAATGCATCCTGGATTCAGACCTTTCCCAACTACGTTTGTGAGAATCTACCTCGCACAGGCTTGGATCACAATCCTATTGCCATCCTCTGCAAATTCACCCCTCCTAGTAAGCCACGGTTTAAAGCAAAAGCGTCTTGGCAAGATCAACCTGAGTTTCAACAATTAATGAGAAACTCCTGGGACCCCGAAAGACAGTTTCACTCAGCGATGGAGGATGTTAAGGAACTAATCAGTAACTGGGATAAAAGTTTCACCAGAAAACAACATAAGAAGAAAGATGAGCTCATCTGTAAACTATCTGCAGCCCAGAAGATAGTAGAAACTACATATAGCTTGGAGGCAGACAGGCGGAGCGTCGGGCTTGAGATGGAGCTCGAGAAGCTCATGCTTAAGGAAGAGGAAGCCTGGAAACAACACAGCCACATCAACTGGCTCCGATACAGTGACAATAATAGTAAATACTATCATGCTTTTGTTAACAATAGGCGGAGAATAAACCGTATATCCACGCTACAAAACGATGAAGGCGTTTGGATTGCTGATCCTGTAGACCTCAGCAATCTGGTCCAGAAGCACTTCAAAAATATGTTCACGACTTCCATAAGCACAACTACGAACAACATGAATAGTATGTCGGCTGTGTTTAATAAGCTAAACCATAACCAACACGGACAACTGGATGTGATGCCTACGGAACACAAAATATGGAAGCTGATCAAGGATGCTAACCCTTACAAAGTGGCAGGGCTGGATGGAACAGACTATCTTTTCTTCAAAAAGCAGTGGAAAGTGATTAGGCCTTCTGTGATCAGAACTATACGGAGTATGCTGAACGGGAAACCGATCGACGACTTGCTAGCTAGCTTGTTCATAGTGTTGATTCCAAAGAACAAAAATCCTACAAACTATTCCCAGCTTCGACCCATATCCCTTAATAACACCATTATGAAAATTGCTTCTAAAGTAGTTGAGGAACAGGTCAAACAACACATACCTACTTGGATCTCCAAGGTTCAGACCAGCTTTGTTCCAGGAAGAAGTATCACCAACAACATCATTGTGGTTCAAGAAATTATTCACAATATGAGGAGGAATTTCAGTGCACCGTACATGGAAATTAAAATCGACCTCTCCAAAGCCTATGATAGGCTGTCATGGGCGTTTATTGAGAATACTCTGGAACATATGGAATGGCCCCGGAATATTCACCAATATATCATGAACTCCTTACAAGCGGGTCAAACAAACATTATTTTGAATGGAGCCTCTTTACCCGCCTTCAAAGCAACTAGGGGTCTTTGTCAAGGAGATCCACTTTCACCATACCTCTTTGTGCTTTGTATGGAAAGACTCACATAGCTTATCAACAACTTTGTGAAAGACAAGCTCTGGAAACCGATGAAGATGTCCCAGCAGGGGCCAGCCATTTCCCACGTGATCTTTGCTGACGATATAGTCCTATTCGCCCAGGAGTCTGTGGAACAAATAGCTATCATCAACAACTACTTCAGCATCTTCGAGTCAGCATCAGGTCAAAGAATATCTATCGATAAATCAAAAATATTTTTCTCTAAGTCTGTCAGTCATGCGTTGCGTTCTCGGATCTAATCGACAAGTGGTATAGCGGAAACGGAGGACCTGGGTAGATACCTCGAGGTTCCCCTTCTACACAAGAAAGTTGATAAGAGGACTTATGCCTATCTCACATATAATATTACCTCGAAGGTCAATGGTTGGGCAGTGAAGACTCTTTCTCTTGCGGGCAAGATTTGTCTAGCCAAATCAGTGCTTTCTGCTCTACTGACATACACTATGCAGACTGTGTGTCTTCCTGCATCTACCTGTAATAAGCTCGACAAAAGCATACATCAATTTATCTGGGGTGGAGGACGTAAGGAGCGGCCTATATCACTCGTCTCCTAGAAAGAGGTCACTAAAAGTCTGGAGAAGGGAGGTTTGGGTATCAAAAGTATGTCCGACTGGAACAAAGCTCTCCTCTGGAAAAATACTTGGAACTTCCTGAATGCAAAGGAAACGTTATGGAAGGAGGGTCTTCAAAACAAGTACAAGAGCTACCGTAGTCAGAAGGGCTGTAGAACTACTCCTTTCTGGAAATCCATTTACAAAGGAAAAGAATTCATTGCAGCTAATAGCTTCAGGGTTATTGGGGATGGTAGGGACACATCCGTGTGGTTCGACCACTGGGTACCAAACCAGGACAAGCTAGCCGGAATTGCTATCAGACCTATATCGGAGGATATCAAGGACATAACAGTCTCTAGTATGGTTAACTTCGACAATAACTGGGACACTGACTTCCTGAAGACATATCTTCCACCACAGTGCGTGGAAAGGATTACTAGCCTACCTGCCCCTCACCGAAACAATGGAAGAGATCTATGGATCTGGAAGCACGATCCTACTGGTAGATTCTCCACAAGTACGACCTATGACATCCTGCACTCTGAGAATACTGAACAACCGGATGGGGTATGGGCCAAGCTCTGGAATATCCCTGCCCCATCTAAAATACGTATGTTCCTTTGGCTAGCAGCGCATGAAGCGATCATGACAAATGTGTGAAGGAAACAACGCACATTTACTGACTCAGCGACCTGCCCCAAATGTACTGGTTGTGAGGAGACCACACTACACGCCTTGCGTGATTGCCCTCAAGCAATGGAGATTTGGAACTAGGGGGTTTTTCAGCATGACCTCCTGAGCAGGCCAGGCTTGGGATTCAAAAACTAGCTATCTAAGATCATGAAGGAAGACATCAATACACAAATCAGATTTGCCACGACATGCTGGACGATTTGGAAAGCAAGAAACAGATTTATCTTTGACAAGGATCACACATCGGAAAGCCGCCAAATTGTCCAAATAGCTGGAGTTCAGGACTCAATCATAAAATCTTGGGATAATAAGACCCGACTCCACCAAGAGGATACGTTCCAAGATAGTAATCAATTAGCTCATGAAGAAGGTAGGATTACTTGGATGACAGATGCCTCTATACATGGGAAGTCTACAGCAATAGCAGCAGCAGCTTTTGACCAGAATGGATAGTGGTTCGGTGGTTGTGCAAGAAAGATCAAGGTGAACTCGGTTCTTGAAGCTGAAAATCTGAGCCATTGAGCTCACGGCAGAAGTCTGTAAAACAAATGGCCACACTCATATTACAGTAGTTTCAGACAGCGCTATGGCTGTTAGAGCTTTAAGGGACAATGCAGATGACGCCCCTGCTATCAGACATTGGATAGCTAGAGTCCAAGGCTTCATGGCTGATGTGGAGGATGTCGTTGTCAAGAAAGTTAATAGAAATAATCTTCACTTGGTGGATGGCCTAGCCAAACACCACTTCAAAAACTACCAGGACGATCGCATGTATATCGATCCTCCTCTCGACCCGGTGGGTCAATCCTTTCCCCTTCTTATATGTAATGGTGGGAGTCCTACCAAATTTACGTTTCCAGTAGGTACTCTGTGTAATAATTGGTTTTTCCCTATGCGAGGAGAGCGGGATGAATAAAATAGTCTCCTAACTTCCCAAAAAAAAACTTGACATGACTACTAAGCTCTTTATTTGAACTCAACTAAACTCAATTCTCTTTCTCTTTTACTTTGCCCTTGAACTCACTTAGATTGTACCATCCATGCAAAAGCCACTACCTGTGTGACTTATTTTATGTTTATTAAACAGGTATGAAATATAGGAATTTACTATACTAAGTAGATCTGGAACAATACATTTAAATAACAGGGAATGCCAATATTACATTTAAAGAACAGTTGTTGTGAAAATGTACTCGAATCTTTCTTAACTCTTCTTGCTTATAGGAAACTCTTTAAACTTATATCATCATATTTTAACTTATTCCCTGATCATATGCAGTGTACATTACATATGAAGACTCGTAGAGAACTACGATCTCACCGTACAAGACTTAGCTGACACCCCGGGATTGCTAAACCTGACTGAAAACCTCTAGAGGGGGGGTGAATAGAGTTTTATAGAAAATTTAACAATTTTGAACTCAAACAACCACAATGAAAATATTGGACAAGGAGACACAATGTTTAGAGTGGTTCCAACTATAGCAAATACTATAGCCGTCAGTCCACTACCCGGTTGCTTACCCAACCAGGATTTGAAAAGAAATTTATTTTATTACCTCTTCAAGGAATTTACATAAAATACAATCTCTTTTCCTAAACCCTTCAAGCAGCCTTCACCTAGAAGTAATCGCCAACCTTGAAGCAGCCTTCCCTTGAAGTAGGTGCACCAACTCCCGTTGCACCAGCCTTCTGAAGTAGCTTCCCTTGCGATAGCCTTCTTGAAGTAGCTTGAAGTCCCCTTCTCTACCTGAGAAGTCAACCCTCTCCAATCCGCAGCCTCCAACCCTAGGAGTAGCAAGGAGAGTACAAAATATAAATAGGAACAAGAAAGAAAAAGGAAATTACAACTTATCCTTTAAGCCCAAGGCTTGATATGCCTAGATCAAGCGTAAGATCTCCTAGCCAAGTATGTGAACTTGTGATTGCTGTGGGTAGGAGAGTCTAGCCTATAGGACACGTGATTGAGCTAAGGAGAATGTAGGCCAATGATCACTGTGCTCAAATTGCTTGCAAAAGATTGCTCAAGTATGCTCAAGTGTATTCTCAAGTGTAACAAGTGAATTCTAGTGTCCTATGGCTTGTCCTATTTATAGGAATGGCCTAAGTATGCTTAAGGACGTTCTAGACAACTTCTAGGGGTTTCTAAGTGCTTAACTAGCCGTTAGGTACAAAGTTGTTGCTCTAACAACGGCTAATTAATTTATTCTACAGTTGCTGTCAGAGACCATCTCGGTCGAGGAATGGTCGACCGAGACACCTACTCGGTCGAAGTTTTGTCGACCGACAGGCTCTCTGGATTAACATTCATTTGCAACTGCCAACTATTTTGTCTGTTGTGTCTAACGGCTACTTTGGATCTTTCTCGGTCGAGGAGTTTGTCGACCGAGAGTGTCTCGGTCGAGGAGTTTGTCGACCGAGAATGATCCTGTTTCAAGGTTTCAATTTAAGCATTAATTATATGTGTGAGTGTGCAAAGGTGATCCTAATTAAATGGGATGACATATCTAACTATGGTGTTTGGCTAGGGAAAATCTAACGCTTGATTTACATGCAAATCTAAGTACTTGTACATTATATATATTTGTACAAGTTTTACAATATTGATTACATTGCATGAAAATATAACTAAGTAAGCTCTTGGATTTTCCCTTGCTACTTTGTCATCCTGCTTAGTCCTGCACACTCAAGTAGCTTGTTAGATTAATAAGAATGAAATGTTTGTCATAATCAAAACAAAGGGATTTTATAGATGTCCATTTAACCAACAATCTCCCCCTTTTTGAAGATGACAAACATTTCCAAAATATAAATAAAGGAAATATTAAACATATAAATGTCATACCTTTAGATTGCCATTTGTAACTTTTCCTCTTGTTTATAAAATGTGTGCTTATTATTCCCAATGAATTATGGAACATGAAATCCAGTTCATTTGGGAATATAGCAACTTTCAATGTAAAGCCAAGAGTATATTTATGAAACTTATTGATTGAATTTGTCATAAATACTAAGTTATAGTTTTATATATCTCTCCCCCTTTGTCATTTCAAAAAGATAACCTTTTTAATAAAAACTCCCCCTTAATTAGATATCCCATCAAATCTAAAAAAAATGTCCATGGAAAAGCCAAAACAAGTATTCGTGTTAAGAACCGCAGATATCAAAGAAAACATCTTCCAAAGGAGTAATAAGCAGTTTCTTCCTAATGCTGTTGAATTGATCTAATGGAAGCGGTTTTGTAAAAATATCAGCCAATTGATTTTCCGTATCAACATGATGAAGAGAAACATGATTTTTTGATATGTGATCCCTTAAGAAGTGATGACGGATTTCAATGTGTTTTGCCCGGCTGTGTAAAATAGGATTATGTGCTAAGTTTATGGCGCTCGTGTTATCACAAAAAATAGGTGTAGATAAAAGTTTAAAACCATAATCGCTTAAAACCTGTTGCATATAAAGTACTTGAGCACAACAAGACCCGGCTGCCATATATTCAGCTTCAGTTGTAGATAGGGCAACCGTATTTTGTTTCTTACTAAACCAAGATACTAAGGCTCTTCCTAATAAGAAACATCCACCACTAGTACTTTTGCGATCAAGTCGACAACCAGCATAATCCACATCAGTATATGCTTTAAAATCCAAGGATTGTCCTTTTGGATACCATAAACCGAAACAAGGAGTGCCAGCTAGATATCGAAGAATTCGTTTGACCGCAAGAAAATGAGATTGCATAGGTTGGGATTGAAATCGAGCACAAAGACCAACGGAAAACATAATGTCCAGTCGAGAAGCGGTTAAATATAGCAAACTACCAATCATAGCTCTATATAAGGAATCATCAATAGGTTCCCCATTTTCATCCTTATCAATTTTGATAGAAGTAGCCATAGGAGTAGTAGCATGTTTGCATTGATCCATCCCAAAGCGTTTTAAAAGTTCTTTAGTGTATTTTTCTTGGCTTATGAAAATTCCTGCAGGCGTTTGCTTAATTTGAAAACCAAGAAAAAATGTTAATTCACCCATAAGGCTCATTTCAAATTCTTTTTGCATAATGTCACTGAATTGTGTGCATAATAAATCATTTGAAGCTCCAAAAATAATATCATCAACATATATTTGCACAACTAGGAAATCAGATGCATATGTTTTGAAGAATAAAGTAGAATCTGAATTTCCAATAGAGAAACCATTATCAAAAAGATATGTCTTGAGCCGTTCATACCAATTCCTAGGTGCTTGCTTTAGACCATAAAGTGCCTTTTTAAGTTTATAAACATGGTCACCTTTTTCTGGTATTTCAAAGCCCGGTGGTTGAGCAACATAAACTTCTTCTTGTATGATGCCATTTAGAAATGCACTTTTGACATCCATTTGATATAGCTTAATGTTTTTATGGGCAGCAATGGCTAGTAACATCCTAATGGCTTCAAGTCTAGCTACGGGTGCATATGTTTCATCAAAATCTATTCCTTCTTGTTGATTATATCCTTGTGCTACTAATCGAGCTTTATTCCTTATGACTTCTCCTGCTTCATTGAGCTTATTCCTAAAAACCCATTTAGTTCCTATGATGGTTTTGTCTTGTGGTTTAGGAACTAAATCCCATACATCATTTTTAGTGAATTGATTTAATTCTTCTTGCATGGCTATTATCCAGTAATCATCCTTAAGAGCTTCAGATATCTTCTTAGGTTCAATGATAGAAACGAAAGCCATGTTTACAACATCTTTGAAGGAAGACCGAGTTTTGACTTTATCATTTGGATCTCCAATAATTTGTTCTTGGGGATGATCCTTGATAAGCCTAGGTGTAGGTTGTGTTTCAACTTGGGGTTCCGATATAGGAATTTTCTCACTGTCATTGGAAATGGTTGTATTTTCGAATTGATTAGTGAGATCAATGATATCTAGATTTTCAGATTTTGATTCTTCATGAAAAGAAATATGAATGGATTCCTCAACTTTTCTAGATATAGTGTTATATACTCTAAAGGCTTTGCTAGAAGTGGAATATCCCAAGAAGAATGCTTTGTGTGATTTAGAATCAAACTTGTCTCTATCATCTTTGGTATTTAAAATGTAGCATGTGGAGCCAAAAGTATGAAAGTAGTCAACTCGAGGTTTCTTAGAGTGTAGTATTTCATATGGAGTTTTCTTCAAATGAGAGTGAATAGTTACTCTATTAAGCACATAACAAGCAGTGTTTACGGCTTCAGCCCAAAAGGTTTTAGGTGTGTTGTGTTCAAGCATCATGGTCCTAGCCATTTCCTGTAGGGATCGATTTTTCCGTTCTACTATACCATTTTGTTGTGGGGTACGTGGAGCAGAAAAATTATGAGTATACCCTTGAGATGTACAAAAGGTCTCAAATGTATGATTTTCAAATTCGCCACCATGATCACTTCTAATGGTACATATTTTATGTTGTAAAAGATTTTCAATCTTAGAACAAAATTGCATAAAGACATGAATAGTATCATCTTTAGTTGCAATAAAATGTACCCATGTAAATCTACTATAATCATCAACAATAACAAAACAATATCTTTTACCACCAATAGATTGTGTCCTCATTGGTCCAAATAAGTCCATATGAATTAATTCTAAGGATCTACTGGTGCTAAGTACATGTTTTGATTTAAAAGATGTTTTGGTTTGCTTTCCCATTGTGCAAGGTTCACAGTTTTCAGCTTGATCAAAAGACAGAGCAGGTAATCCACGAACAAGATTATATTTCACTAACTTTTTAATAGTGTGTGAACTAGCATGTCCTAGCTTTTTATGCCATAGCTGTAAGGTATTTTCATTTGCAAGCAAGCATTTGCCTATTACTGATTTCATAGAGTTTGGTTTAAGGATATAAAGATTTCCAACTCTATTTCCTTCATAAATGACATTTGTAGTGTTTTCTATCAACAACTTGCAGCAGGTTTTGTTAAATAACACATCATAACCACTATCACATAGTTGACTTACGCTAATTAAATTGTGATGCAATCCATCAACAAGTAGAACATTTTTGATTTCAAGATTTGTTCCAACATTACCTATTCCAACGATCTTGCCCTTACCATTGTCTCCAAAGGTGACTGTTCCACTTTTCTTTTCTTCAAAAGTTTGAAAAGCGTCCTTGTTTCCGGTCATATGTTTGGAGCAGCCACTGTCAACTACCCATTCCTCTTGAGAGTCTTCATTGTCTTCTCTTGCCATTAGACATTCCACATTTTCATCTCCACTTTCACTTTCACTCGTTTCATCCCATGCCGCTTTATAAGCTTTTTCTTTCTTCTTATGTGAGCTTTTCTTTCCCTACTTAGCTTTGGGACATTCATTTTTGAAATGTCCTTTCTTTCCACATTCGAAGCACCTGGGAGTGGAAGAAGAACTAGAAATTTTATTAGATTTAAACCTTCTGTATTTCTTACCATTGACTATCAATGCTTCTTCTCCTTCTTCTTCACTGGATTCCTCACTCTCTTGTGAGAGAGCTTTTGATGCTTTGAGAGCCACGTCTTTCTTTGGCTCACGTTGATGCTCATGTTCTCTTCTCTCTTCCTCTTCTAGGTCTGCCTCATGAGCTTCTAAGTTTCCGATGAGCTGCTCCATTTTGAGGCGAGTGAGGTCGTTTGCTTCTGCAATAGCTGTCACCTTTGGTTTGTACTTTGGAGGAAGAGATCGAAGTATTTTTGATACCTGATCTTCCTCAAGAACAGGTTTCCCTAAAGCACTCAAACCATTAACAATAGTAGAAATTTTTTAATACATTTCACTAATAGTTTCGTTTGGATCCATACGAAAATGTTCAAACTTGGTTTTAAGCAAACTAACTTTAGAGTTTTTAACTTGAACAGTACCCTCATATGTTATAGATAATCTATGCCAAATGTCATATGCGGTATCACAGTTTGATACTCTATTAAATTCACCTACTGAAATGGAACAATATAAAATGCTTACTGCCTTTGCATTCATTTGGGCCATTTTTACCGTATTAGCATCCCATACTGCGAAATCGTCTTGTGGGAGTGTGTATGGTGTAGATACCATTCTCCAAAGATCCCAGTTGATTCCTTGGAAGTAGAATTGCATCCTTCTCTTCCAGTATTGATAGTTTGTCCCGTCGAATGCCGGAGGTCTAGCAACGAGCGTTCCTTCAATGTTGAGATGGTTGAGCACTCCATCACCCATTTCTTCAAGACCGTGTTAAGGTTCCTTGAAGCCCTGCTCTGATACCAATTGAAAACCTCTAGAGGGGGGGTGAATAGAGTTTTATAGAAAATTTAACAATTTTGAACTCAAACAACCACAATGAAAATATTGGACAAGGAGACACAAGGTTTAGAGTGGTTCCAACTATAGCAAATACTATAGCCGTCAGTCCACTACCCGGTTGCTTACCCAACCAGGATTTGAAAAGAAATTTATTTTATTACCTCTTCAAGGAATTTACATAAAATACAATCTCTTTTCCTAAACCCTTCAAGCAGCCTTCACCTAGAAGTAATCGCCAACCTTGAAGCAGCCTTCCCTTGAAGTAGGTGCACCAACTCCCGTTGCACCAGCCTTCTGAAGTAGCTTCCCTTGCGATAGCCTTCTTGAAGTAGCTTGAAGTCCCCTTCTCTACCTGAGAAGTCAACCCTCTCCAATCCGTAGCCTCCAACCCTAGGAGTAGCAAGGAGAGTACAAAATATAAATAGGAACAAGAAAGAAAAAGGAAATTACAACTTATCCTTTAAGCCCAAGGCTTGATATGCCTAGATCAAGCGTAAGATCTCCTAGCCAAGTATGTGAACTTGTGATTGCTGTGGGTAGGAGAGTCTAGCCTATAGGACACGTGATTGAGATAAGGAGAATGTAGGCCAATGATCACTGTGCTCAAATTGCTTGCAAAAGATTGCTCAAGTATGCTCAAGTGTATTCTCAAGTGTAACAAGTGAATTCTAGTGTCCTATGGCTTGTCCTATTTATAGGAATGGCCTAAGTATGCTTAAGGACGTTCTAGACAACTTCTAGGGGTTTCTAAGTGCTTAACTAGCCGTTAGGTACAAAGTTGTTGCTATAACAACGGCTAATTAATTTATTCTGCAGTTGCTGTCAGAGACCATCTCGGTTGAGGAATGGTCGACCGAGACACCTACTCGGTCGAAGTTTTGTCGACCGACAGGCTCTCTGGATTAACATTCATTTGCAACTGCCAACTACTTTGTCTGTTGTGTCTAACGGCTACTTTGGATCTTTCTCGGTCGAGGAGTTTGTCGACCGAGAGTGTCTCGGTCGAGGAGTTTGTCGACCGAGAATGATCCTGTTTCAAGGTTTCAATTTAAGCATTAATTATATGTGTGAGTGTGCAAAGTTGATCCTAATTAAATGGGATGACATATCTAACTATGGTGTTTGGCTAGGGAAAATCTAACGCTTGATTTACATGCAAATCTAAGTACTTGTACATTATATATATTTGTACAAGTTTTACAATATTGATTACATTGCATGAAAATATAACTAAGTAAGCTCTTGGATTTTCCCTTGCTACTTTGTCATCCTGCTTAGTCCTGCACACTCAAGTAGCTTGTTAGAGTAATAAGAATGAAATGTTTGTCATAATCAAAACAAAGGGATTTTATAGATGTCCATTTAGCCAACACTGACAACGTCACTGGTCTGCAATAGGAAAAATGGCACTCTAGCCTCGGCACACCTGTGGGTCGTAAAACTGGACTCCTCCTCTAACCTCAGCACACAGGCAGAGAGTCAAGCCACCTATTGGCTTTTATGTATTCTAGTGCCACTAGGATCTGTAGTTGATGTTGGACACTACATTCTGTATATTAAGGAGACTTCCACTAAGGCTTCGTCCCCCGTACATCCTGTTAGTACGTTCCGACCCCAGTATACTGGACACTGTCAGGGTTAGGTCATTTCATCCCTACGGCGCTGACCTCTCATAGGGAATCTACGGTGTTCAGGGCACCTACGTCTATTATAAATTTGATTATGTCTTTCTCTTAGATTGATCTCTTTTAACTCTGTATTTTACTGACTACTCAGACTACTGAATTGAAATCATTGATGATACTGAACTGAATGGTTAACATATTGTTTACTCTTTTTTAGGGTTTCTCCTTATGCACATACAACATTTCTCATGTATTCAAACATATATCATGTCTACTAGAACATATATTCTCATTCAACATTTCTCACATTTATGCATGGCATCAATAACATCCCAATCTAGGGCATGTCATATCTCTCCGCTTGCAATAGCATAATAACTTATCATTTCATGACAAGTATTTGAATTAGAGAATACAAATCTCATAAAAAAAATCATACATACATATAAGATAATATTCAGCTAAAAACCCACAATATCACATTAATCATTTCAATCAGCCATTTAATATTAAATTAGATATGTATACTTTTTAAAAGCATACTAGATTGGGTTTCCATCCTTTATTACTTGCTATTCACAGGATATGTATTATGAATCAGAAAGTCTATTGTCTATATATCAAATCAAAGAGATCAAACATGTAGAATTAAATGCACTAGGAATATAAGTAAGATCAATTAAGCTTAAATCTCAATTTCAGCTATAATGTTGTTCAAGCACCCGAATAACTTAATAATTCAGATCTTCAGAAGATTCTCAATCAACTTATAAATTCTATATTATTCAATATACATGTATATCTATATCCATGTCATCATACAAACATTTTCAAATCATAGTTAGAACATGGTTTGAGGTATACTGTAAACTGAATTCAAAAACAATTCTTTTCATTTATTGTCATCTAGGCAGAAATTGAGAATATCAACTAAATCATATAATTGAGTAAAATTGATTGAATTATTCTTTTACCCACTCACCCTAGGCTGTGAAATCAGCTTAAAAATGTATCCCATATCTGAAATCTCGATCTCATATCAGATCCCTAGCAATTCACCCAATTCTTCTTCCTTTCAACTCGGAAACCCAAAAAATGAGGGAGTATGAAGAAAGAGTGAGAAAAGGGGAAATTTTGATACTGTTTTGGATCAAATTAGAGGAGGGATAGAATCTTAACATGTGAGAGAAGATTCACTATTAAATTCTATGCAAAGAAGCTAAACTTACTTGATTTCATCATATCTCGGATAGAGAAACCCTGGATCAGCAATTCCACCTCTTTCTCCTCTCAAACCCTAACTCTCCCTCTCTATCTAGGATTTCATTTCTCTAGATTGAATCACGGATTATGAGAGCTCCTAGTATGTTAGGTTGACCATATAGAGCAATTGAGCTGCTTGGGTCAATTGCACATTGACCCCTCACTATACTTTCTCTTATTTCAGCTGAATCTTCTGTCATACAAATGTTACTGTAATCCATCTACTGAATAGCTAACAGATCCTCCAAAAATTATGAAAATTTAATATATTGTTTATGATTGAGTTTCAGATCATTTGGAGTTACCAATAAATAATTAAAAATCAAATAGCACACTGCTATCCAAAATTCTGCAGAAATGTCAGTTGAAGAGAAAATGCCCCAGAATGCCCGTGCAAGGTGCCACCAATGACCTAGCACGGCTGTGATACCCATGACAAATTTTCTATCCAAGACTATATATCATTTTCATTTTCCTTTGCTTACCTCTCTCATTCCTCTCCAACATTGGCTTGTTGGGTAAAAACCCTAATTTCAATCGACTAGGGTTATATTTCTTAAACCCTAATTTATCAAAGTAAAAACACACTTAAAGTTCTTATTAGGTTTAAAACATCATAATCGAATTATCAACATTAATTAGATTTAAGAAATGATTAATACAATTAAGCATGTAATCATCTAGGTAAATCCTAGTTTACCAATTAAGCTTGGATGCGGTCATAACAATTCTTCCCCCTTTAAAATGTTTCATCCTCGAAACATAAACGTGCAAGAAAAGTACATTCAAGGTTTATTTTAAGCTTCTGAAATCTTACATGTCATTATATTCTTGTATTTCAATCTTGAATGTAGTTTTCAACATTAAGTCCTTTAATTCTTTACTAAATCACAACATGTTTGAAATAGTTCTCAATGATAACAAACAAATTCTTTATGCCACAGTCAATCATAGGATAGAGAGATAAACAACTGTTTCAATATTTTCATACTCTTGAGGTGTTACCTCAACATTGATAATTTGATCCAACAATCTCAATTCATACGGCTCAATATGTACTATTGTTTTGTATTACCTTTAAGTCACAAAAGAGAGTTCACCATGTTGTTTTGAATTTTACTATTATGCTACTCAAATGGCAAAACAGTCTTGAGTTGGAAGACTAAATCCAACAACAATTGTACAATACCACTCACGACATCCCCATTGGATCATGGATGCATAAGGTGAAGCATTACCATCACATTCCATACTATTCTCAAGTATGAACCCATACATAATTCAAGGTGTAACCATCAGGTTATAGCATACTAGGGTTTCAACAACAGTAACAGAGTACTCCATGATTGTATTAGTCATTCAAGGACTATTCATACCCAATTACCATCACTTAGTTATATTGAAGCTAGGTATAACGAGCTATACCTCATTAGGGCTACATATCAATATAGTATGGTTATCATCCCTTCTATTCATATGAGTGAATAGGTAAGACTACCTTATACAGGGTAATCCTCCATTTGTTCCATCATCATTCAACCCATAGCACCATACCAAAATTGTACAATACTAAGATGAATTACTGGTATGAATGACTACAACTATCAGACACCTTTAATTAACATATTGTTTGCACATGTACACTGAAATCATACGTAGAACCAATTTACATCCCTTAATATACCTTCAACAAATTATACTTCTAAAAACAAATTCACATATTACTAAAAGCCGTTGTTTTCTCTTATCTCTCTCTTCATTCATTACTACTTACTTTTGCTACTTATCCTTCTCATTTTAATCATGTATATTAAACATCCTTAAAATTGAAGCATACAAGGTATGAATAGATTATTCATCATTCTTACTATCACTGTAAGAATTTATTTCATACCACACTTCACTCATATTGTATTTCTCCTTTTGTTCAAAGCACGCCTCTTATATTTTAAATCTATTTCTTATCCTTTACTCTTAATCATTTCCATATTGTTTATCTACCTTCAGATTAGCTACCTTTAAAACCTAGATTACTATCAATGCTAGTTTACTTCTCATAGTGCAAATTCCATGATCTTGTTGTATGGAGATGCTAGTATTCAAGGTCAAATCACTAGTGACAACCCTTGAACTACTACAACTCTAAACATTCTAGGGTTTGGTCCTTATCAGTAGCATGACATTATTGTGGTGTGACTTTGTTCCCTTAATTTGAAAGTCAAACTTTGGATCTCACAAATTTTACTAAAGTCTTCCTTGTCTTATCAATTGAATTTCCTTTCTCTTATTTAGCCATTCAAATAGATTACATTCTTAATTTACCCCTTCTAGGGTTTCATCATCATATTGTGTGTCACTATTACATGCACTAGACATCCCTACCATGGTGGTTATGCATCATATATGATTCATTTTCTTATCACTTCATTCCCACCTTGCTCTCATTAAGGAAGATATGAAAGAGAAGATGATTCTGAGACTTAGAATTCTTATATTCAAACATTCCCTTAATACATTTCTCATATGTAAGTTTAATTAGTTATCAACATGGATACTTGATTAATTAACACTTGCTTGAATCTCACAACCTCTTTCTTTTATAATCTATATTACTCCGTCATGTTTCAAACCCTTCCTTACTTTCCATAATCCTCTTACCATATACTACTCTTCCACCCATCATCTTTAACTTCTAATTTTCTCTTATGACCATGTTTCTTATTCATGTGTATGATCATGTATACCATGTTGCACCTATTTCTTTTTATCCTTCTACTAATGTGAAGTTAAAATTCTAAATCAATATTCTCTCTACTAGTTTCACCTCATGTTTATTATATTACATATTCTTCATTTTAAATCAAACGGATCATGCATGGGTCAAACTTAGTTTCTCTTTCAATCAAGTTTTCTCCTTCCTGAATATAGTCTACCTTTGTATAACTTATTCATTTGTTAAACTACACTTTTGTTCTTATTTTAGAAACTAGTTTTTTGTTCTATAGAGACTTGAAATCCAAAGTTAATAAGGATGAAAGTATTAAGCTTTATAATATAGGTATACATTCTATGCTATCAATTATATCATAACGCTCATTCCTTAATCAAGCTCATCATTTTTACATTTCTCTTTGTTTCAACTAAGTTTGTTGTTCTAGTCTTATGATTTACATGTTCATTCAATTCTCTTTACTTTAACTCTTCTGAAGACTCTTCACTTCTATGTACTTATTGTATACTCAAGTCTTTTCTTCTATTTTGCCTTTGCTTTGGAGTACATAAAAGCATTATACTCGATTATATGATCCATTCCTCATGATTGATTCTTACTATCTTGGCCCTTACATACTTTTCTCATATCTTTCCCATATTTCATATTTAGAGTTCATATAATACTTATCATTTAACTTAATCAGAACCTTATGCCATGTTCCTTTATTCCCACTTAAGGGTTTTTCATATGATGCCCCAAAATTGGATCTCATATATCAGTTCCAACAGATTCTTAGCTATTCTAATATTTCCTATATGTTTCAACATCTTAGTGTATGTACATTCTCACTATGATATGGGTCTAATTTTATCCAGAGTGTACTCTTATTATATTTTCAATAAGAGTCATTAGATCCCAGTAACGCATCCTGCCAGCCAGACCAGGCCGAACCTGCAGTCCTGAAGCCAAGAGCTACTCAAGATTAACCAACTCCTATTAATCTCAAACATGTGGAAAGAATATCCACATAGGTAAACTCATTTAAACATAACTTCTGGTCTACTTGATACAAAGAATATAAACAATAACTGAATTACTTCATGATACACAAAAATATAAAAGAATCATATATATTCTACAAACAGATAATCTAAATTCATACATATAAGAGCATTTCTATTGATCTCTAGTCAAATAAGCAATATAAAGCAAGAGTTGTATCACATTCTATGTTTAATCTCTTACTCCTTCATTACTTTTCGGTCTCCTAACCCTAAGATTTCTAGGGTTTCTCTCTAGCCCATCCTTCCTCTGCATACCTGGCCAAGGCATACAGAGAAGAATAGACAGAGTAGCTTGATACTGGTCAACCTAAGTATTCAGATAACGGGCCAGGGTATCTAAATACTCAGACCTCCCAGTGCTACAGATACATCACCTCCTATCTGCCACACTTATAACTCTAACTTTCTATCCTATTGGTCCCTGACGACTCGGCCTAAGCTCTGATACCAAATTTGTCACGCCCGCATCCCATGATTACCACTAATCATGAGATGTGGGCATGAGTTTGTGGATTTTGTAAGACAAAGTTCACTCCTTTTTTTTCTTTTGATTTTTCCTTTATTTCAAACTCTTTGATTATTAGAGTTCAATCACATAAACAAATTGTATAAGAGAATTAAACTTTAATTACTCTAATATGATATCAACATTATGATACACATCCATGCATTCATTCTATTTCTCACATTTCCATGTTCATATGACATGATATTCATACATATTCTCCCTTATTAAGGAAACAAAGATAAAAACATCATTTACAATTCTCTCACATCTATACAAGGACCTAGAGTGACAGGGACCGACTGAACTTAACTAATCTCATACTTAACTCATGTGGTAGATCTACTCTGATACTTTGACCTTGTTCAAGTCCACGTGGTTAATCCTAAAAATTGTGAGTACAGGGGTGAGCCTACTCGCTCAGTGAATGAATAAAACAATAATACAATCTAAAGCACTGAATTAGACATGTATCTTTCTTGAATAACTGAAATAATAGCAAGATAGTAATTCATATTAAAAGATTAGATATTCAAAAATTTACAAATAGCATTGAAGCCTTCATTATTAGAATAAACAAGTATAGAAACATAATCCTCAATATTTTCTTTTTGATCTTTCATTGACTTTAACTTGACATGACTACAAAACTCTTTATTTGAACTCAACTGAACTCAATTCTCTTTCTCTTTTACTTTGCCCCTGAACTCACTTGGATTGTACCATCCAAGCAAAAGCCACTACCTGCATGACTTATTTTATGTTTATTAAACATGTATGAAATATAGGAATTTACTATATTGAGCAGATCTAGAACAATACAGTTAAATAATTGGGAATGCCAATATTACATTTAAAGAACAACTGTTGTGAAATTGTACTCAAATCTTTCTTAACTCTTCTTGCTTATAGGAAACTCTATAAACTTATATCATCATATTTTAACTTATGCCCTGATCATATGCAGTGTACTCTACATATAAAGACTCGTAGCGAACTACGATCTCACCGTACAAGACTTAGCTGACACTCTGGGATTGCTATGCCTGACAACATCACTGGTCTACAGTAGGAAAAATGGCACTCTGGCCTCGGCACAGCTGTGGGCCGTAAAAATGGACTCCTCCTCTAACCTGAGCACATAGGAAGAGAATCAAGCCACCTATTGGCTTTACTATATTCTAGTGCCACCAGGATCTCTGGTTGATGTTGAACACTACATTCTGTATATTAAGGAGACTTCCACTAGGGCTTCATCCCCCGTACCGCCTGTTAGTACGTTCCGACTCCCGCATACTAGACACTGCCAGGGTTAGGTCATTTCATCCCTACAATGCATACCTCTCATAGGGAATCTACGGTGTTCAGGGCACCTATGTCCATTATAACTTTGATTATATCTTTCTCTTATACTGATCTCTTTTAATTCTATATTTTACTGACTACTCAGACAACTAAATTGAAATCACTGATGATATTGAACTGAATGGTTAACATATTGTTTACCCTTTTCTTAGGGTTTCTCCTTACTCATGCACATACAATATTTCTCATGTATTCAAACATATATCATGTCTACTAGAACAGATATTCTCATTCAACATTTCTCACATTTATGCATGGCATCAATAACATCCCTATCTAGGGCATGTCATATCTCTCCGCTTGCAATAGCATAATAACTTATCATTTCATGACAAGTATTTGAATTAGAGAATCTGAATCTCATAAACAAATCATACATGCATATAAGATAATATTCAGCTAAAAACCCACAATATCACATTAATCATTTCAATCAGCCATTTAATACTAAATTAGATATGTATACTTTTTAAAAGCATACTAGATTGGGTTTCCATCCTTGATTACTTGCTATTCACAGGATACATATTATGAAAATCAGAAACTCTATTGTCTATATATCAAATCAAAGAGATCAAACATGTAGAATTAAATGCACTAGGAACATAAGTAAGATCAATTAAGCTTAAATCTAAATTTCAGCTATAATGTTGTTCAAGCACCCAAATAAGTTAATAATTCAAATCTTCAGAAGATTCTAAATCAACTTATAAATTCTCTATTATTCAAGATACATGGATATCTATATCCATGTCATCGTATAAACATTTTCATATCATAGTTAGAACATGGTTTGAGGTATACTGTAATCTGAATTCAAAAATAATTCTTTTCATTTATTGGCATCTAGGCAGAAATCAAGAATATCAACTAAATCATCTAATTGAGTAAAATTGATTGAATTATTATTTTTCCCACTCACCCTAGGCTGTGAAACCATCTTAAAAACGTATCCCATATCTGAAATCTCAATCTCATATCAGATCCCTAGCAATTCACCCAATTCTTCTTCCTTTCAACTCGGAAACCCTAAAATGAGGGAGTATGAAGAAAGAGTGAGAAAAGGGGAAATTTTGATACCATTTCGGATCAAATCAGAGGAGGGATGTAATCTTGACATGTGAGAGAAGATTCACCATTAAAGTCTATGCAAAGAAGCTAAACTTACTTGATTTCATTATATCTCAGATAGAGAAACCCTAGATCAGTAATTCCACCTCTTTCTCCTCTCAAACCCTAACTCTCCCTCTCTCTCTAGGATTTCCTTTCTCTGGATTGAATCATGAATTATGAGAGCTCCTAGTGTGTTAGGTTGACCATATAGAGAAATTGAGCTGCTTGGGTCAATTGCACATTGACCCCTCACTATACTTTCTCTTATTTCAGCTGAATCTTCTGTCATACAAATGTTACTATAATTCATCTACTGAATAGCTAACAGATCCTCCAAAAATTAAGAAAAATTTATATGTTGTTTATGATTAAGTTTTAGATCTCTAGTAAAAATTTCAGATCATTTGGATTTACCAATAAATAATTAAAATCAAATAGTGCATTGCTATCTAGAATTCTGCAAAAATGTCAATTGAAGAGAAAATGCCCCAGAATGCTCGTGCAAGGTGCCACCAATGACCTAGCACAACTGTGCTACCCACGAAAATTGTTCTATCCAAGACTAGATACCATTTTCATTTTCCTTTTCTTACCTCTCTCATTCCTCTCCAACATTGGCTTGTTGGGTAAAAACCCTAATTTCAGTCGACTAGGGTTATATTTCTCAAACCCTAATTTCTCAAAGTAAAAGTACACTTAAAGTTCTTATTAGGTTTAAAACATCATAATTGAATTATCAACATTAATTAGATTTAATAAATGATCAATCCAATTAAGTATGTAAGCATCCAGGTAAACCCTAGTTTACCAATTAAGCTCATATGCGGTCATAACAATTATGATTGGAAGTAGTAGAGTCCTAGTGTCGTCCCTATACTCTTAGGTTCGGGCATGGGGTGTTTTGTATATTATATATACATATCAACACAAGTTTCTGGCAGTGTGCCAATGTTTGTATATATGACATGTACATTGGAAATAATCCTTTTGTATACAGGTTGTGGCTAAGGCCACTGGATACAAATGTAAATACCTGGTATGGTATATGTACTTATGGAAAGGTTGGACCTTTATGTAAATGTTTTAGAACATGTCTCTGGTATTGTAATCAGTTTAATTATTCCATTTTTCTGCATTTGCAATTATTTAGTAGTTGTTCATGTTTTATGTTTTATGCAATTTATTTTACTATGACGACACATCACATATTAACTCACATGAGTATGGCCATACATTTTTCCATCTCACTTATCACATAAACTCCAGTGGGAGGGACAGTTCCATATACATTGCTCGTAATGAAACCCCATGTGTCACAATGTACCCGAAAACCACCTTTATAGAAACCCTTATTTACGGTCACATTGAATGGCTTTAAAGTTCATCGAACGATATGCGATGAGTATAGAAACATCAGGTTTAAGAACCACAAGCACCAATATCACTCTGAGAGTTGATTCTGACTACCATTCTATGGTTTCCATGTATCACTCTCAAGTTGGGTCTGTCCGGTACACTATTATTTAACAGGTACTTATATGTTTGACTTGATATCCAATAGCATGACTGATGAGACTCTATCATTAGTCAACACATATTCTAGTCTTATGTATTATTTTCATATATTTTGCTTCCACAATAATATATGACTAGGGACATAATAAGAATGCATATATTCTTATCTTACATATTGTTCATGTACTTAACTTGAAGACATATGTCATCAAGTAACATCATTCTTTAGACATCTATCGTGTTTGTATCATCATCTCATGACTAAGACAAACAAAGCATACAAAATTGCCATTACTATTATCAAATCAACTACATTATTCCCCAATCCAATCATCATATGATTAGCTCAATAGGCATACATACCAACATACTCCCAATTGCACTTAGAGACAATCATCCACAAATCCAATTCCAATAACATGGTCATCACATTTCTGTTGTGAAAGTGCTTTTGTTTGCGGGTCAACAACATTTTCTTCTAGTCGATACTTTGCAAATATTCACATCTCCTCGATGTATGATCTCTCATATGTGGAAATGTAGTAGTCTACAATTTGGGTTCCTTAGCCTATCCAATAGTTCCATTATTGTTAGCTTATTTCTATTGCTACCCCAAGTTCATCTGATGAACTTTTCTATCCATATAGTACCTCTACTGTGTTAAAAAAACCAAGGTACTTAGCTTCTATAGTAGAATCAACATCTATCTCTTGCCCAGAACTTTTCCAACCTACATAGTTATTTTAAATCAAAACAAATCTAGATTGTAATCATTATTCGTCATTATCAGTTTCGAAGCTTGTATCAGTGTGACCCTTTACACCCAACTCTTCCTCACCATCATAAATCAGGAACTAACCCCTAGTTCTTATCAAGTACTTAAGGATGTTCTTTACGATAGTTCAGTGACCTTTACAACGATCTAACTAATTTCTTTTCATCATACCCAAGCATATGCGACAGCCAGACAAGTGCATAACATTGCATACATGATAGATCCAACTGCAGAGACACATGCCATCTTACTCATGCATTCTCATTCTTCACAATAATCGAGACACTGGGATCTAGAGAGACTAATTCCAAGGGATATGGGAAAATTTTCAATATTTAAATAATGCATGTTGAACCACTTTAGTAGCTTTTCAATGTATTTACTCTACCTTAGGCCAAGAAATGTTTTGGAATCCCCTAAATACTACACAGAGATGGTACTTCCCAGTCAGGTTTTTACCATTTGTAGCTTAGGGATGTCATTCCCCATCAATAGTATGTCATCTACATATAACATGAGGAATGCAATTATTCTCCTACTAACCTTTTTGTAAACACAAGATTCATCTTCATTTTCACTAAAGACAAACTCTTTGACTATCTTGTCAAATAAAAAATTCCATCTCCAAGATGCTTGCTTCTACATTGATTGACCTTTGTAGCTAAGCTACAATGGCAAGCGTGATCCTGATGTATTTAACGGTGACAACTGATGAAAAAGGTTTCATCAGAGTCAACACATTAAACTTGTTTGAAATCACTTACAACGAATTGAACCTTATAGGTTTTATATGTTACCATCCATGTCAGTCTTCTTCTTAAAGATCCACCTGCATTCTATGGGTCTTACCCCTTTAAGTGGATCCACCAAGGTCCATACATTGTTGGTGTACATGGATCCCATCTCAGATCTCATGGCCTCTATTTTTTTCTCATATTATGGTCCCTCAATAGCTTCTAGGTAGGTTGTTAGATTATGATCTATGACCAACTCATCGCCTTCTTGAGTCACAAGATATCCAAATCTTCCAAGATCAAGGCGTGTCCTACTAGATTTGCAAGGTTCATGAGTTACACAATGAACTTGTGATTCCACAATAGTTTGTGACTCTCCTTGTTCCTTGTGTACCTTTATAGGTTCAATGTTTTCTTGTTGGTCTCAAATATCTTCGAGTTCTACTTTCCGTCCACTGATTCCTTTGGAAACAAATTCCTTTTAAAGGAATACAACAACCCTGGCAACAAATATTTTGTTTTCATATGAAATATAAAAGCAATATCCTTTGGTATATCTAACAAAATAACATTTATCTAGATTTTGGTCAAGCTTTTTAAGAAAATATTTTCTCACTTAAGCTTCACATTCCAAAATCTCCACAAAATACATATTGGGACACATCCCATGCCGTATCTCATATGATGTCTTTTGAACCGATTTAGATGGTACATGGTCTCATGTAAACAATGTGGTTTCTAAAGTATGTCCCCAAGAGATAGTCGAAAGATCAAATACATTCATCGTTGATCTCACCATGTTCAATAGGGTATGATATCTTCTTTGTAATACACCAATATGTGGTGATGTTTGAGGTAGAGTCCATTATGGTACAATACCATAGTCTTCTAGAAGGTCCTCAAACTCTTAGTTCAATTAATCTTCATATCAGTTGAATCAAATGTTGTAATATGGGTAACCACCTCTAGCATTTGTTCTAAAAGGTCCACATACATCAGTATGTACAGGTCCTAATAAATTACTCACTCTCTCACTATTTGTAGTGAAAGGAGCTTTTGTCATCTTGCCCAATAAACAAGACTCACATGTATCTATTGGTTCAAAATTAAAAGAGTCTAGATAACTATCTTTATGGAATCTAGAAATGTGCTTCTTATTAATTTATGTGCCCTAGACAAAAATGCCATAGGTTCATCAAGTCTTTTAGTATTTTTGTTATATACACTTGTCTCTAGAATTAAGGAGTATAGACTATGAGACATTGGGCCACTGCCATAAAAGATATTATCTTTAAATAGAACATTGACTATTCATCATATGAAATTAGAATCCACTCTTGTCCAAACAACATTTAGAAATGATGTTTCTATTAGTAACATATACATAATAACAATTCTCTAACTCTAAGCCCATTGGGCTGAGATAAATGACAGATTCCAGTTGCAATAGAAACAACTCTTGCTCTACACATTCCACCTGACCTTACTTACTTTTTCTCAAATCATGCATATTATAGCATATGTGAGACCCTCATCCGGTATCCAAAACCTAAGATGATTAAGTAAACATATTTATCTCAATAAAATATATACCTAAAGTGAACATATCCATCCCTTACTTTTTCTTCCTGAGTTCCTCTATTTAAATAGGGAAATTCCTTTTCCAGTGTCAAGTCCAGTGATAGTGGTGGCAATTCCCTTCCTTACTCACACCTCCCTTTTCTTTAAGTACATAAGACTTTGGTTTCTAGCTAGCTATAGAACTCTTCTTGGCCTTGCCTTTTCCCTTGGACTTCCCCTCTCATATGTTGGTCATCATCATAGATCTAGGATTGTCCTTGTTCATTTGTGTCTTATCATTTCTCAACATTTCGAGCAATTCAAATAGCAATTTTGAAAAACTGTTCATGTTACTATTCATGACAATTTGGCTATATGACTCAACAGTGATTATAGAATCATGTCTATGTCCAACTCTTCTCCTAAAGGAAATCATAGTCTCTCTAGGTTTTCCACATACCCAATCAATTTTAGAACATGGGGCCCTACCGGATCTCCCTCTACTATATTTCACTTAAACAATGCCTTTGACACATCATATCTCTCTTTCCTTGCTTAATCCTAACACATATTCTTGAGATGTGTTACCATCTCGAGAATGTCTATGTTTTGATGATGTCTTAACAACTCATAGTTCATAGAGCATAGCATTAGCATTTGATGTCTACGACATCGTCTAAATGCTTCTTGTAAGCATCCCTTCCGACCTTAGGCACGTTGGGAGGAGGTTCCTCTAGCTTTGGTGTCTACACGACATAGATCTTGTTCTCATGATTGAAAATTATTCTCAAATTCTTGAACTAGTCATGGAAGTTTTTCTCATTTAGTTTATCCTTCTCAAGGACCAATAAAAAAAGTATTGGTGGTTGCCATTTGTTTCTACAATATAAAATTTATATTTTGTCCAAATATTTTTATTTGACTTGAAAATATCAATGGTACTATTTAGGCCTTTAATTAACTATCGCTTCCACTATTTTGTTCAAATTAATGACCCTCACCATCAATACGAAAGATTTCATCATACAATCCTCTAGTGGACCAAGATCCAAAATACATTGGGTTATTACTCAACCAACTTTAGCTTCCATAATCAATTATTGAGGTAGGCAACATTTGCCAATTTCATCCAATGCAATTCGTGGATAGATGGTATGCATGACTCCTTGTCATATTACATATGTATGCTTTTATCCACTTAATCCTATTAAGGCCACCTAGTTAATCTTGACCCAAAAGCCAACACAATATAAATGCACCCTACTTTGGCAGACCCACATAACTACCATAACACTTCCACGAGATAGATGACACACCATGTTTGGGCATCCTACACTTGATTGATCAACCTTTTCATGTGTGTTGCTTATATAAAGCATATAAGACTTAATATTTATTGATGAATCTTATATATATACATACATACATACATACATATATATATATACATACATACATATATATATATATATATATCCAATGACCACATACTTCTAATATGTATCATATACATACTAGATCTAAAAATGAAATATGCAATCACATACAAACAAGCGATGGTTATGGCCACACTAATGCAGTTCTTTAGAGCTACAAAGAATTGTTGTCCACCTAAGGTCATACATCATATGTAGCAGGATGTACTAAAAAAACTTATATTGGGAACATGTCTTTTGGTTAAGTGGATATTCTAGTTGATTGATTTGTTCCCTTTCAGTCAGTTGGTAACTATCATTTGTTTGAATGTCTCCTAGATCAAGCGGTTGGCTGGACTACTCTAATCGGTCGATGGGGCCTCCAATCAATTGACTATCTCCTCTAGTCGGTCAACATGCCCGATCAGATTACCTTCTTCTTGTTGGAAAATGGAATTTAATGCTTTTCCTATATACCTATTATATTGTGTAGTTTGAATACCTCGAGTTGCATTCATGGGGAGCATGGGGGTTACACATTAATTGCATTTGGAGAAGAAAGAGGAAGGTTTGGTAAGTAAACTAAATATATGAGACAAGAGATAAATCATTCAACCATACAAATATCCAAGGGGTATTGTCCATAACCACACATACATCCACCAGCAAAACCATTATAGGGTGGCACACATGAGTTGCATACATACATATATAGGGGGTATATATATATATATATATATATATATATATATATATATATATATAGGGTATATATTCACTACCCATGCGGGTAACTAATTAGTTACCCGTGGATCTATTTTATAATAGAAAGGTACCTGTTTGTAATGAGACAGACAACGTTTGTAATAACATGACCAAAATTTTAATACAAACACTTATTTTGTATTACAACGTAAACTGCTGTTATAAATATCATTTTTACTGTAATCAGATGTGTAATACAAAATGAGTGTTTGTATTACAAATTTGCTCATCTCGTTACAAAAAATGTATGACTCATTACAAATATGTATCTTCCTATTAAAAAAATAGATTAAGGTTCATTACCCATGCGGGTAGCGAATGAATGGACATACATATATATATATATATATATATATATATATATATGTATATGTATATGTATATATAAAAATATATATCATATATATCATATATAGAGGATCTACAAGACATTCCCTAGAGCATGTGGAAACTAATTAGATATGAACATTAGCCATTTGAATGTTTGCATCTATGCAACAAAATAAATGATAAAACAAAATTTGATGGTATCAATTTAAATCCCCATACACCGTAAATTGATGGGACTCTAATACCACTGTAGCGCAATATGGAAATAGAGATGGCAAAAAATGAGAAAAAATTGTTCATATTTCCTAACTAGTAGATCCCATTAATAATGATGTATTATGAAAGAGGGTGCAAGATGTACCTTGTCATAGAGAAAGTCCAGTGCTATCCTTGCACATAGATGTGCTCCCTTCGCAAGTAGCACACTGACAAGGGTTGATGGAGTGCTCCTGGTGCACACCCACAGACAACGGCTAACGACATCCTCCTAGCATAGTAACAATGACTTCTACACCTCTACATAGTGCACATAGACCATTGAGAACTCCACATCGCACTTCTAAAGCTGACTGGAACGAGTTCTCTTTCCATTTGTCGACGTGCTAGCATCAAATTCCTTTATGCTTGTTGTCTCTTCCTTTCTTGGGTAAAACTTCTCATGCTCTGTCACACATTACCACAACTATATGAAGAGAAGTAGTATCATGAGATCCTTGAACACCCCCTCCTTATATAGGAGTGGATGGGCTAGGGATTCCAAAACTCAGGGGATACAAAAGATCAGATCTCATGGTTTGGTGGGCGTTGTGTGTGGCATGTCGGCCGGCTGGACCATCCAATTGATCAACTGGCATGCGGTCAATGACACATTAACATTGGCTTTTAATGTGATGGTTAATGCATGTCGTTACACATATCAAGAATTGTTTGACATAATCAAACTGGTCATTTTGCATCCAGTCGGCCAATTGGACATTCCAATCAGTCGACTGAGTATTTTGACCATCCACTGGAAAGTCAACCAATTGAACACTCTAACTGGTCGACTAGATAGTTCTATCGAACAATGTCAAAGGTAGTCCAATTGGTTGGCTGGACACTCCAGTCGGTCGACTGACAACCAGTGTTGTTTAAGTTGATTACCTAAACACTTTTTCTAATGACCCATTTTAAAATTAACCATCTAATTAGGGTTTACTTGATTGATTGCATGCTTAACCAGGTGGATCATTGTTTAAAGCTTGATTAATGATGGTATTTTAATTTTGATGTTTTGAATCTAATAAGAAAATTTAATCATACTTTGATTCACATAATTAGGGTTTAAGAATTGAAAACCCTAATCGGTCAAAGTTAGGGTTTTGATGGCATTTGAATACAAAATTTGATAAGTATAGTGGTGTACTAAATGCTTTTTAGTATTTTATTTACAATTCTAATTTAGTTTAAATTTGTCTATAGTTTGGATATTTCAAATGAGTACTCCTAAAAAATATTAGAATTTTTGGATAATTCTCTGACTTGTTTGTCGGTCGAGTTTCCCCAAGAGAAACTTAGCCGATCATGTTTTTAGATTAAAATATAGCAATGTGGTAATTGACTTTTATCTTTTTTTGGTATGTCCAACTGATCTCAAATTTTAACTATAGTTATAAAACTCCATTACGGACATACTATTAAATTTGAGTAATTTTTGGATGTTGTTTGATCTCTACAAAGAGGGGTGTCCGTCGAGTTCTGACCATAACAAACTCGACCGACCATGCTGTAGATTGCAATATAAAAGTGTAGTATTTTATTTAATTATTGGTAATCCAAATGATCTTAAATTTTAATTGTATCTTATAAACTCAATTTCTAACATTTTGTTATATTTTCATAATTTTTGGACTATGTTTGAGTTATGAAAAGTGTGGTGTCAGTCGAGTTTATAACTTAACCGACCAACCAGTCTGAGCAAAATAAAAATACAATGAAGGGCTTATTTACAATTGTTCTAAACACCTCAATTCATCTATATGACCAACCTAACACACAAGTAGCTCTAGTAACTCTTCATTCCTTTCCATGAAATGAAATTATATAGAGAGAGGAGAGTTAGGGTTTTCAGAAGAGAAAAATGTGGAGATGTTGACATAGGGTTTCTCTATCTAAGATATGATGAAATCAAGTAAGTTTAGCTTCTTTGCATAACATTTTCATGGTGAAACTTTTCTCACATGTCAAGAATACGTCCCTCCTCTAATTTGATTAGAAATCACATCTCATCTCCTTCTTTTCTCACCCTTTCTCATCTAATCCCCATTTATAGGGTTTCCATGTTAAGAGGAGGAAGAACTGGATTCAATTGCTAGAGTTTGATTGTATTTCTAGAAATTCAGAGTTTTACCTACAATTTGAGGTTCTTGGAACCTGAGGTGAGTGTTTTTCTCCCTCCTAAGATCTATATTCATGTTGAAAGCCTACTTCTATCCGGCTAAAATAATAAAAAAATCTTGCTTGTATATGTTTGTGATTGGATATTGATTTGTGAAAGATATTAGGGGATCAACTTCTACTGATTTTGATTATTTCTCATTGATTGTAACTTGAATAGTTCATAATATATTAATTGAGGATCCATGCAGAATCATACAGATAGATGACTATGTTATTTCATGTGAATTTTGCCTAAAAATCAGCGCAATGGCTGATATGCTTGGAATTGAATTGACATGTAAAGAATCATATTTGAATCGTACTAGAATGTATTATACAAGTGTATTGTTGAATGTTAATCAAACTTAATGTGATATACACATTAGGATCAATATAAGGTGACCAAATTTCCTAATTAGGGTTTGTGTTGAGGAAGTGAATCAAAATGAGTCAATTAATCAATGTATACTTATGATTGATGAATGGAATATGTGAATATGGAAACTATAGTTTCCAAGTGTGTAAATAGCCCTAATGAACCCATGTGCATCATTATGAAATTAATTAGTGATATGATTATTATGATTTGTTGAACTAAGGATGACTTCTTGAAAACCTTAGATGTTTAGTATCAGGATGAGTATGCGTGATAAAGATAGAACTTGTATATGGTGTTGTAAATGTGATGAAATGTTGAAGTGTAAGTATTAATACTTCAACTGAAGATGATGAGTCTTACTATCAAAATCTAATCCTAATGCATCTATTTTAGTATGAATTATGAAACTATGAGTAAACCCACACATGAAAGTGGGTCCTTTTATACAAGCTACGTAACGATGAATTGGGAAGAAATATTAGAGATTATGATGTAAGAAGATGTAACCTAAACCATTTTTTTAAGCTAAAGTGATTAGTGTAATAAAGAATGATCATTGTTGATTATGGAAATGACATTAGAAGTCAATGGCATGGTACACTTATCTAAATATAAGAGACGATATGAACAAAATGTATTGAATGGTGATTGCAAGTTAAAGATGAAACTAATGAAGTTATTATGATGAAGTATTTAATCTTTTATTTTAATTACACATGGCTTAACCCAAATTGAATGAAATATACTATGAAATGGACTTTGATAAATGTTAATGAGAAGAGAAGCATTGCATGTAAAGTGAATCAAGAAAGATTATCCAAATAATGTAATGAACATGAAATGAAAGAATTTGAGACTAATGAATATAAAATGAAGGAAGAAGATGGGAAATAGTATATGATTCTAAGAAACTAACTCTTACCCTAAAATGATGAGTTTGATGATTCTAGTGTATGACAATTTCAAATGAGGGACTAAGGTATGCACATACTATAGTTGAATTCAATTAAAAGATGAGGTTCAAGCATTTGAATTAATTTATAAGAATGTGTTCTTGTATAATGATTGTTTGATAGAATACTTGTACTATGAGAATGGATTGTTTTGATGGACTTTAAGTGATTTTTGTGTTATTTAGTAACCCTAACTGGAGAATGTGAAATAAAAGAAAAAGAGAACTAAGTGTGTTATGCATGTAAATGCATGGAATTTATTTGCATCTATTGAAATTGGATGGAATCAGCATATGTTGTCTGATAAATTTATTTTGAATATGATGAATGATACAAGATATCTATATGCTTTCTTTGTTTCTATCTCTAATGCCTCTATGAATATTTGTTAAGAACTGTGACATAGAATGAACTGATAAAGGAGTATGTTGAGATTGAATTTTACATGCACTGCTTACATTTGAGAAACCCTGATGGGGTAAATGTCGCACAATGAGATTATGTCTCAGGTTGAAAGCCCACTGACGATGATAAGACCTTGATGGGGTAAATGTTGCACAATGAAACTTTATCCCAGACTGAAATCCACTGTTGATGATTGCTATGATATGATGTAGATAATAGAAATAATCATATGCGTTGCAATCCACAAATTTATTTTTGCTTCTTGCTTTAATCATTGTCTTTCTTAATAAGCTTAGTCTATTTCATGTTATTCTAATTATATGAGAATATATAGATATGATATATGATGTTTTGAATCTTCTTTTCAAGATGAGTAAAAGAGATTAATAACAAGTGAAATGACAAAACATCTAGTTAGGTGCCCTGAACATCGTGAGTTTCCCTTGAGGACCACACTAGGGAAGCAAAACGGATCTCCTTGTAGTAATCCATGAATTATGAGAATGATTTCTGGAGTTTGGATTGAAACCTTAAAGGTTAGACCACTAGGATTTAGGAGTGAGTCATCTGGAGTGGATCTGGTCCTAAATCCTTGTTGTGAAACTCTATGTCTAGATGGAATAGACTCTAATGAAATGAAATATGTGAAATGTGAAATGAAAAATATGTGAAATAGTGTGATATGTGATATACTATTTTGCTAGTTCCTATCTCATGTACATGAGATGAGGACGTAAAACTCTTTTGGAAACCATGAGGTGGCCTAGGTCTGTTGTTGATATCTTAGGGTGGTTGGCTAAACCCTAAGATAGTGATGGTGAGTTATTGACACAAGAATCAGGCGTGGCGACTTCTACTTGGTGAGGTACAAGCCAAGTAGGTTTAGGGCAAATGAATAAAAGATGATAAGCCATGTAGAACATGATTTGAATTGCTGTTACATTCATTGTACCGCTACTTGATGATTTTCCATTGTTGATTATTCTTATAGTTGTGGAAAGTAATCATGTTGTTATGGAGATTTTCTATTTCATATTCTGATCTGTCATGTTGACAAGTTATAAAATGTTGGGATTTATATCATTATGAATATGAGTTGGATTGCTTGCTATTTGATAGTATTGTTTGGTAGATATGCATTATGTGTACTTGTGCTTCAGAACTGCGGGATGTGTTCCTAGTTCGGCTGGTGGAGTGTCACAAAGATAATGTTATTGTTATGTATTGATTCAAAATTCTTTGAACTTGACTTATTACTCATGCAACAGGATTCTTGATAAGAACTAAGAAGTATCTTCTGCTTTGTCAATAGACATGCTCTAAAAGATGTTTAAAAGTTATAATTGGTTTAAGTGATTACCTTACATGTTGGATTAGATTACCATTGTAAGGTAGATTTGACTTATGAGAGAACTATTTGTTATACTTTTCAATATTTGCATGTTTTTGTTATGTTTATTATACTTAAACCGATGTTGATTCATGTACCTAGCTTGAGTGGGAAGTATCCACTCACTGGGGCTCTATATGAGTCTCATGAGGTTGTTTAAAATGTTCTTTGGTATAATTCTATCCAGAGGAGAGGCCGTGACAAAGAAGATATAAATAGCATAATCTAGATAGATTAGAATGTCCCTTCACTCTCTCTTTCCCGGGATGGGTAGTAGACTAAGTTTTTTCATTAATGTACATGTATCTGATGTAAACTGAACCGCATATGAGAATAAGATTTGATTCTGGTTTTAATGGAGTTGAATAAGATTTGTGATATCTAAATTTGATGTCCTTCATGTGACATTGATTTATGAATTTGTGAAGAAAGAAAAAGGAAAGATTTGTATGTGTCTTTTGTATATTGTTCAATTGCCTTGGTCAAGAATTCATTGTTTTATTTCATAATCTGGGTTTAGGTTTTGGGATTATCTCTAATGGTTGGCATTTATGTTGATCAAAAGAAAGGTCTTGACACTTTTAGTAACCAAGTTAAATATTAGCCATGAGTGAACTCCTATTCCAAGTACATCCTATGCATGTGACCCTATAGATCCTAAATTTCATTGGTAGTGAAGTCCATAACTATTATCACTACACAAGCAATTAGCGGTATCTAGCAGCACATCATTTCTATCCAAGTAATTAGAACTTGGAGAACAACTTCAACCTACATCTGTTATCGGTGTTACCATGATCATATAATTCCTTTGTCTCATATATCTAGATTGAACACGAGTCATGGAATCATAATCCTTTTAACATTCAATATATGTTCCTTAAACTAGAGAAGACTTTTGGGATGCACATGATCTCACATATCACATATGGACACACATGAGTATGGCCATATGTTTCTCAGTCTCTTTTATCAAGTGTCCATGATATCAACTCCGATAGGAGGGACAAATCCCATATACATCACTGACAATCAGACCCCATGTGTCACAACATACCCGATCACCACCTTTATAGAAATCCTTATTTAAGGTCAGGTTGAATGGTGTGAAAGTTCATTGAATGACATGTGATGAGTGTAGACACTTTATGTCTAAGAACCACAATCACCTCTATCACTTTAAGAGTTCATTCTGACTACCATTCTGTGGTTTCTGTGTATCACCCTCAAGGTGAATCTGCCTGGTACACTATCCTCTAGATTGTACTTATGTCTTTAGCATGACTAATGAGACTTTGTCCGCAGTCAACAAACATTTTAGTCTTATGTATTATTACCATCTATTTTGCTTCCACAATAATATCTGACAAAGGATATAACAAGAATGCATGTACTCCTATCATACATATGATCTTATTGTTAGGATCTTTAACCTGGAGACATATGTCATCAAGTAACATCATTCTTTAGAACTCTATCATATTTGTACCATCATCTCATGTCTGAGACAAACATAATAGATGTAATTTCATTTATTATTATCAGATTAAGTACATGATTCCTGGATACAATCATCATATGATTAGCTCTATGGGCATACATACAAAAACCTTAATCATGTGGTTTATGTCTTGAGACCATACAACCGTCCTCTGGGCCAATTGGGGGATGGTTAAATGAGAATCCTTGTAGCAATCTTGAAATTGTGGGAAGGTGGTCAGGTTTGTATACTTTTGATCATATTTAGATGAAAGACAATGTTTTGTCAACATCCTGATATGATATATGTTGAGAGAAGTTTGATTGTAACTTAGATTTTATTGATGTGAGATTAGTTGAGTCTATAATTTGAGATATGGGTCTCTATGCCCAAGTGATAGGTGTGCGACCTAACTTCCCATGAAATACCTAATTTGTAGGTTGACCATTTGTTGCCCGTACTATTAGGTTTGGCCTATGTGCCACTAATTTGTTAGACATCATAGCGGTTGAGATAGGGGAGATCCTATGTAGCTCAATAATCCTAAGATCTTATATGGTGAGCTAGGAGGGACTTCACAATTGCTAGCCCATGGTTTGATTTGGTGCATCTTAAATCACCCAGGCCAAGAGTCTTATAATATAAAACCAAGTAGGTTATGAATAATAATGCTGATAATGATAAGTGGAAGATATTTGAGGACTATTTAAAGCATTGTAAGTGATGTTATCTCCCATTTACCTGAAATAGTTGAATAATTAGAGCATTTTGTAGTAATCTAAACATTAGATATATCCTTGTGATAAATATGCCTTACTCTAAACTATGGAGTGATATTATAATTGGATATTAGACTGGATGGTATTAATATCTCCATTAGTTGTAACTCACCTTAAGTGTTGTCTATGTGTGTTTATATCTTGGCAAGAGTGATCCTCACTACGACTCTTTTAGAGTCTCACGTGGTTCTTCCATGATATTTTAGGTATGTTGGCGTAGTGTAAGGGGTGTGTTGATCAAGGTGTAATAAAAATGTATATTTTTTTGGCGTCTCTTTACACTCTCACTTTTCTAAATGATGGGTGAGTTGTTGTTGATATATGTGATAGGGTGTTTTCACTAGATGTTTCTTTAAAATAGAGAGTTATAAATTGAATTGGTCATCTCATACTATTATAGTTTCACGATCATATATCACCTTATAATCCTTCTTGATGAAATCAACTAAGAGGTTCTGACTTGTTAACCATCTTGTTTACTCTTAGATTGGTTCATATGAGAAGTAGTAGGCTTTTATATGACATCATACAAGATTTTATGATGATCACTTGTAATCTATCTTTATGAGGATCACTGTATTGGGAATTTTCTATTCATATTTTGACAGATGCTAGTTTTAGGTTGACTTTCATTTGAGGATTTGGCCGAATGATCATATATGATCTTGTTGGGGAGAGATGTCCTGACACTTATACTCTTATTTTTTATAATGTTTTATCAAACACTGTGTTTATGTGTGTTACAATGTTTTATGATGGGTTTTTTCTATGTTATGTTGATGACCACCTTTGTCTCTCTCATTTTATCTCTCCTCCAACTACTTCCCTCTTCACTCCCTCCTTTCTCTCTCTCTTCACACTACTTTCCTACTCCTTGATATCCTCTTAATTGTCTCATTCTATCTCTCCTGTTACTTCTCTCATCCATCTTCCTATTTCTCTCACTCTCTCTCTAGCTTCCATCTCCCTCATATTTGTTTCTGTCTCTTTCTTCACACTACTTCCCTCCCCCTCATTCCTTTTCTCTATCTTTCCACTAATGTCCTCCTATTAATCTCTTTCTCTCTCTCCCACTACTTTCCCACTCCTTCATATTTTTCATTTCTTTCTCCTCCCACTACTTTCCTAGTCCTCCCCCTCCTATTTTTCTATTTCTCTATCCTTCAAAAGAAATGATTTGGGAAATTTCACCCTTGTTTAAGGCAGGAGGGGGAACACCCAATAGTATACATCAAAGATTTTTTTTTTACTCCCTACATGTAGTGTCTCAACGAGATCATGTGTGATTTGATCCCGCAACCTGCGCTTCACAAGTCGTAGGCTTAACCAGGTAAGCTAGCTATCAATGACATTTCTCTCTCGTTCAACTACTCCACTCCTCTCTTCCTTCAATTTTATTTATGTGTGCCACTACCTCCCCCATCCCTCCCCTTCCCCTCTATTTATCTTTCCATGTACAATGGTACTGTCAACGTATAACACTCTCCCATCAGCCTTGTAGTTTTTCTTGGTGCTGCAATTTGCAACACTATTTTTTCGAGATAAAGACAAACAGACTCGACATTGTGCTATAGAATTAACTCCCAATGTAGTTTTCCTATACAAATATGTACATAGTACTTTCCATGGACGATTGGCTCAAACTGCCATTTCATCATACATTCACAACTTAGTTTGTTCAATCATAAACTCTTTTTCTTCCTCCATCATCTCACACTTTCAAAATGAATAAACTATTGCTAAATGGTGCCATACATGTCATACCTTAAAACATTTACAATCTGAAAATTAGCTAATGAATTTTGAGATTGGAAGAACCTTGTATTAGAATGACTTGTTGTAACGAATTGGGCAATAAACCAAAAACATATTAGGTCGCGTTTCCTTGTGCTAATTTTGAATTGGGGATTCTATAATGTGAATTCTATAGGTTTTGGAGCATCATGTGGCCCCATCTGCCATGTGTCTTCATTGGAGGTCTGGTGGTATTAAACCACGAACACTTGCTATAGTTGGGGGCATATACACGTGCATCCAACATTGTTTAGACATGCGAATTCTCTTTCTCACAATATTGTAGTAATATCTATGTCTTCTTAGACAGCTAATAGGTTTGGAATGATTCAGAAGAGATAAACGTGGTCCCTTGACTCCCTTCCTGAAAAAGACACACACAAAAGAATATAATTGCTAGATTTAAAGGGCAATACTGGAATGATGGCTTTTAATTATTCAAAGCAAGAAATGTCAATTCGAGGATAATCTTTCATTTTTATTGGTCATTTTGAGTAAAAAATAGCCACTAGCAGCTCTGCGATTCGCCGACAGCGCCTTCTACGGTTGGCACCGCGCCCTTCTTCGCCTTTCCCTACCTACTCGTTTCAACGAGTATCACGAATTCACGAACGATCCATGATCACGTTTTCCGCTTGCCCAATGGCGGGAGGCAGGAGCCGTACCGGACGTGATGCCTGGATCCCACCCACTGCTTCGTGTCCCCTCGATCGACCTCACCTCTTCCTGCCTTCACCAGAAAGTATTCTTCCCTTGCCTCATTGCTGTTGCTACATATACTGCCATCACATCTCCACAACAATCGGCACCAGGTGTTCGCACAGCTACCGTTCGGTGCTAGTTCACTGAGAAACCAGTAGGCGACTACGAGAGGCGACAGTATGTTTGGGCGCCATGGCCACCACGGCAGGGAGGAGGAAGAGGAGCGCCGGAGGAAGGAGGAGGAGGAGGAGCGGCTCCGATGGGAGCGGGAGAAGCACCATAACCCACCTCCCCCGCCGGTGACCTCTCACCATGGCGGGTACGGCGGCCCCACTCCGCCCCCATATGGATCCAATGTTCAGCACGTCTCCCACGAGGCCCCGCACCACTCTGGCGCGCCTGGATTTCCCTCTTTCACCAGTGCGCCCGGCCACAACCAGCCTTACCCTCCTCCATCCACGACCGCGCACTATGGGGGCCAGCCTGCACCCGCATACGGGTCCAACGTCCAACACGTCTCCCACGAGGCTCCGCACCAGCCTGCCGCTGCGGGAGGCCCCTCTTTTGCAGGGACTGGCCACTTCCCCTCCACCGGCCACAACCAGCAGCTGTCCAATCAGAAGACCTACAGGGTTTACCCCAAGGCCGGCGAGGGGTTCTCCCTCACCATCCGTAATGGACAGGTCGTGCTCGCTAAGGCCGACCACAAAGATGAGTACCAAGTAAGTCAAACGAACACCGTTTAGATTGCGGATCTTGGACGAGCTTTCCACTTGTTTGTAACTATTAAAGTTTGCTAGTTGTTTAACTGGATTCGCAGGTCCTTACATCTTGAACGGAAGCATCTATTTTCTGTTTATTACTACCTTTCCATTATTTACTTACTGTGCTTGTGATCTTGCACAACACCCAGCACTGGATCAAAGATGAGAAGTACAGCACCAAGGTTAAGGATGAAGAAGGACACCCTGCCTTCTCTCTCGTCAACAAAGTCACTGGCCAGGCCATTAAGCACTCCATTGGCCAGGAGCATCCTGTAAGCTGCATTTTCAGCTAACGGTTGTTGCAAGTTTTTTCTCTCTCTATTTTAAATAGTGCTTTTAGTTCCTTGGTACATCTTGCAAGTTGGGTCATTGCAAGAACTGGGATCTGCAACAGACAATAGGGGAAAGTTTACATGAGATGGCTCCTCATGATAGTTTTTCTTACACATTCTGTTCCTCAGAGGCCCCATGCCTTCAAAATTGAGTGTCGCACACATACACCATCACACTAAGGGCTTGTTTGATTGGGTGTTATGAAGCTGCAAAGTGTTCTTTATCAACGTGAAAATTTTCCTGCAATTCTTTATTTTGGATGCGTATTCTATTCATGTCTTCCCAGGTTTGACCTATTAGCATAGTTTAAACATAACTCAAACAAGATTACTTCAGAGGAAAGATGTCCAAGACAATATCTAATAAATGAACCTTCTTTTTGTAACTTTATCTTCCAAAGACCACATCACATAGTATGGTGCGGGACTTTGACTCCATGTCGACTTCGCCGGGTGTGGAAATGAAACTGTGGAAACTTCGAGGAAGTTTATGTGCAAACTTCCATAATTCTTCAATGCCATTTATTGAAGAAAATGATGCAAATGTAAAGGAAATTCGTTTTAAAACTTCTAATTATACTTCTCTAACTTACATATGTTAATACAACACAAAACTTTGATTCACAACTCTCTGGCCCTGGGTAGGCTGGTAATACAATATGTACCTGCAGTTGCAAGAGTCACATGTGAAATACATACAAATACAATTCACCATACCTGCTCCACACATACAATATTATACGAAGGTTAACGACTTATATCTTGTTAAATTATAGTTCAAAGTTTAAGATTAGACATTAAAATCTTTAGATCAATAGACATTTAGGAAAAAGCAGTAGAGAAGATAGAGATTTAGTAGTAGTTAGGAGTGAAAAACTAAGAAAAAGACTTCGGAATTAGAACTTACCACCAAAAGTAGCTCCTATATGCCTCTCCAAGTCAAACAACACTTACAACAACTTCTCCACCAAAAAATGGTAGCAACAACACGTAAGCATTTTATGCAACACCTTTATATGGCCTTTAGTGCACTACTAAGGAAATGCTGGGCTGGGTCGTACCATCTTCGGCCCAACATTGCCAACTTCGCCGAAACATCCACTACTTCTACAATATTGGAACAAAGGGCCACTATAAAAATGGAACTTTATTGACAAGGAGGGAACTTCGGCCAATTTCGGCAAAACATCGACGACTTCTATGATGTGGAACGAAGGCCCTCTATAAAAATGGAACTTTGTTGACAAGGGGGAAACCCTCTGTAAAAATGGAACTTTGTTGACAAGGGGGAAACTTTGATCTGAAGATGACACCAACTTGACATAATAGTAGTTCGACATGGCCTGGGTTCAAAGTTCAAAATTTCAGCAAAGTTTCACTCGATTTTGACGATTTTTAGATCCATGTCACATAGCATCTAAAAAGAATGTTCGGGATGATATTTCTTAGTGTATGTTATTTGCTGATGATATTGTTTTAATTGACGAAACTAAAGATGGATTGAATGATATATTGAACGTTGGAGAAAGACATTGGAATCAAATAGATTGATGATTAGTAGGAGCAAAACTGAGTATACACATTGCAATTTCAGCCAATCTCGCAGTGTGAATGATGGAGTCAAGTTGGACGAAGTAGATATACCAAAATGTGATAAATTTTGTTACTTGGGTTCTATTATTCAAATAGATGGGGATGTCCAAAATAACATTTGTCACATGATCACTGCAGGATGGTTGAAATGGAGGAGTGCAACTGGAGTTTTTAAAAAGTAAGTTTTATAGAATAACTATACAGCCAACCATGCTCTATGGGAGTGAATGTTGGGCAGTGAAGAAATAAGATCTCAACAAGATGAACATGGCTGAAATGCGTATACTGAGATGGATGTGTGGGAAGACAAGAAAAGATCATTTGAGAAATGACTATATCAGGAATAAAATGGGGGTGGCGAGCATTAGGGACAAGTTGCGCGAGGGCCGAATCAGATGGTACGGACATGTGCGACGTAGACCGACAAATGCGCGTATACGAAGCAATGCTATTGAGTCAAGCACAAAAAATAGAAAAAGAGGAAGACCTAAATTAACTTGAAATGAGCTTATAAAGAGAGATTTTGAGTCTACATCTCAACTAGAATATGACCCATGATAGAGCTGAATGGAAACGAAGGATCCATGTAGCCGACCCCAACATAGTTGGGACTGAGGCTTAGATGATGATGATAATGATGATGATGTCACGTAACATCTAAAAAAATTCTAGTCCCAATTAGGTGTTTCAAAACTTCTTATAATAGACTATATAATGGTATTTGCTTTAATAGATATTAATGTGCACCAAAATTCATTGAGAACTACTACATTCTCATAGGGGCTAGATGATTCCAAATTACCTTGTATTAGTTGGTCTTTGTAGCTCAATGACCAAAGCACAACTTAGTAGTAGAAAATGACATGTCCCCATTCTTCCACCCAACGTGGGATCCTTTCACGATTGGTTAGGATTTGTGTAGCCCCCAATCGTATTAAGAAGGAAGTTATATTGTTGGAATCCTAGCCAATGGAATCAATGAAGGTAGCCAAACTCCCCCGTAGGGTATTAGATTAGGATGACAACATTGGGAAATCATCTGTGAATGATGTCTCTCTGACCATCTGCCTACTAAGTAGGTAAATGTCCCATTCCCAGCTCCAACACCACATCTGTATGTTGGATAAGACAATCCTTTAAAAAATATCACCAATTTTCTTTTGATACGAACTGATAGGACGTATGATTAATCTCATACAAAAATAAGTTCCACCTACAAGTCTATATTAAAATCAACAACGGGAACAACATTTGCTCATTAATTTCCTTTAGTAAGTGAATCTCATCTCACTCTTAAGGGTACTAACAAATGCATCCTTCTGATAAACAAACACTTCTAGTTTGTCAATCTCTATAACCACTGTAGTACGACACATGTAATTAGCCTAAATAAAAATTTGAAAAAAAAATCGATTTGAACTTCTTCAAACATTTCTTGGCATTTAAATGCCAAAGTGAGAGAACTAAGTCATCATAGTTTTCATGTAAGATAGACAAAAATTTGGACAATATTTTTTCTACATTATAAATATTGGGGGGGGGGGTGAGAGTGAAGGACCACCTTTATATCCAAAAATTTGAATATGAAGCATACATATGCATGGAATTGCTTGTTTTTCTTTAATGAACGATCCATCTATAGTTTATCTATATATGGAACTTCTATGATGACTTCACTTCAGTGGATTGGATGGGCTATTAGGGCGTGAATATGCTTTTCAACTGCTTTTATGCTTAAACACTCAAACAAATATTTACCTATTTCCAAAAGAAAAGAAACACTCAAACAAGATTATTAGTGTAGTAGTTTAACCAAAAGTAAATCAACGACAACACACGATTTATAGTGGTTCACATACTATGGAAATCCAATATCAACGCTACATCAACCACCCGATTGTGCTCGAGCAGGGTTTCTAACCCGTTCTTGTATTGTTGTGTGTAAAATCAAGGAGTGGCATTTCCACCCTGATTACAACTCAGTCATCAACATGATCTCCACTGTGGCTAACTCTTGACCGGCCTAAAATGCGCGTCCAGAAATGGAAGCGGATTTGAAGTAGTCGGACTTTTACATTTATAACCCGAAACCTTCTAGGCCCCCGCAACTTTGCTTACGGGGTCGAAGTAGATATATGGGGTCGAACACAGGGACAAGGGTGGTAGTGTTGAGAACTCTGAATCGACACACTACCCTCCGGCATGGATAAAGAGGTAGTAAAATTCCCCGAAGGGAAAACAACAAGGTAAGATCCATAAAACAAAGAAAACTATCTCCAACTGGAGCTATGAGAAAGATTTAAGGTTTTAGGCATTTATCAGTTTTTTAGGGGTTTTCATGCAACAGAAACAGAGAGATAATACTAAAGCTAAAGCAAGGTATGAAGGAGAAAACTTCGGTAAAACAAGTGGCAGTAGAAACATCCTGTACCCCTCCTCTCAGAGCGGGTACCTCTAACCAAGCATCAACACCCCTCTCGAGGTTGCTGGACTTAAATTAGAGTGGAAATGTTACTAAAGCAACTCCGATTCCGGGCACTCTCGCATTCCAAAATCGGACCAAACACTAGAGCCACAACACCTCTCTCGAAGTTGTTGCAACGGGAAAAACACGATTCGGTAGCTAGTCGAAACGCGATCCAACATACAAGCTAGAGTTCAGATATTAAACATAGCATCATCCAACAAATGCACCAAACATACAGCAGCAAGTAATTAAGCTCTTCTATTTCCATAAACAAATAAAGGTATTGATTACATTGCATAAGTAAAGAAATACATGACTGAAATAAAGATAGATGTCGCCTTCTTGGTACAGAAGGACGACAAACTACAGCGGACCCTCCAGCCCGATACCGGGCAGGGGCCTAGCCCGATACAGCCGTGTCGGGCGGCACACCCTCTCGGGCGACACGCTATGACGGGCGGACTGTATCGTGCGAGACACCCTATCCCAATACGATCATGTCGGGCGACACGCCGTGACGGGCGATACGTATCGGGGTTCGGTATCGTGCCGGACTAGAGTGATGCATCTAGTATCGGTCACTTATGTCGGGTATCCTCGTCGGCCAATATCGGCCTGTAGTGGTGCCCGGGACGACCCTAAGTGAACCATTCCCTCCCTCTCGGGATGGGGAAGTGCTCACCTAGGATTGTCCGGCACGATCACTGAGGCACAATACACTCGCTCTTTGCAGCTTTCCTGAGAAGACTTGCGTAGGGTTCCGACCTGTCTTTTCGGCTTCCTGTAGCTGCTATTTATAGGCAGCGGTTGGAGAAGTTATGGTGCTCAGGGCGCCACGTGTCCTCTTTATTATCGTGGAGTCGGTCGATATCAGTATCGCCTGGCACAAGGATGTCGACTGTAGGTGGACGTGACGAGCGGCGCCTGCCGGTGGGTGGCCTGTGTCGCGCGACAACTTCGGTTGTCGTGGCGAGTCTGGCTCCCTGTCAGGTAGATAGGCGTATCGTCTGTTAGTCCCTTCTTGCGCGGCATCCTCATGTCGCGCGTCCGTGTATTGCGCTATCTTGTCGGGCAGTGTGCATATCGGCCGGCCGGAAGGCCGATGCAGGTGGAATCATGTTTGTGGGCCGGGTCGGCCTTATTGATGATAAATGTATCAAAAATGGAGGAAAACTCTGCAAAAGATGAAAATTTAGAGTTAAGAGCGTAGTTTGGCCTGTTATTGTAAAAGTACATATAAAAAGAGAGGAAAATAGTTTAAAAGGGCAGTTTTGATAACAAAATAAGGGTCAAAAACATCACAAAATTGGTGTTATTAACTCTTCCAACTAGCAGTCCTTTACCCTGGAGTACAATACTCGAGGACCTTTCTCCAAAGTGAAAGAGACCTTCCACCAAACCCTTGGCCCTCCATGTACAATTCTTGGACCTTTCACAAAGAACATGTTATTTGGACACAATTGAAGGGGAAGAAAAGAACAAATGTGTGTCTTTGAGTCTTGGGGAAGCAATCTGAATGCAATTGTTGGAGACATAGTTGAGTTTAGAGCTAGGAAGCACGAACACGGACACGGGACACGGCATGGACACAGATACGGTCAGGGACACAGACACGAAACACGGAAATTTTAAAAAATATAGGACATAGACACGGTGTTGAACACGACATACACACATACATATACATATACATATACATGTGCATGTACATGTACATGTACATGTGTTGGATCTAAGGGCTGTAGAGGGGGGGTGAATAGAGCTATAAAATTTCTCACAAAACAGATTAGATCTTCAAATTATATCAAGTTTAAAGCAATAGCTTAAGTGCAATTTGAAGTCCTATCTAACAAGCATAGCAAGGATGAGAGAGATTGATAGCAAGAACTTGACAAATGGATGTAGAGTGGTTCCACACTTTAAACTAGAAGTGAGTCAGTCCACTACCTAGAGAGGTCAATCTCTAAGACTTTATAAGTGTTTTTCTCTATATTATCACCAATATGAGTTACAACACAAGACCACCAAAGGACTTACCCATCCAATGCACAAGGAGTATCCACCTTACCAAGGACTTACCTACTTTGCTAGAGTCTTCAGCCTTCAACAAGGTCTTACCCACTCAAACACAAGTCTTTCGCCTTTAAGGACTTTGCCACTCCTCTTGGATCTTCAGCCTTTGCCTTCTCCTTCACCTGGAGAAGATCACCACCTCTTTATCAACCTTGAAGATGACCAACTACAACTCCTTCACTCGAGGAGGCTTGCTTCACCTTTTCTTCATGTAGAAGGGGGATAGGGAAGTAGGAGAAGATGAGAGCTTTACATGCACAATGGTGGAGCTCTCTTACAAAGGGCCTAACTCACTCATAATCACAAAATGGAGTGTAAATTAGAGAGCGAAAGGGGCTCAAGGAGTTGCAACACACTCAACTATAGCAAGGACTTAGAATAGCATGAATGAACAACCTTGGAATGAACTCCAAGGGGTCCTATTTACAACTAGGGGTGTTCCCTTGAGTTGGGATCACTTAGGGTTGAAATATAGTCGTTTTGCAAGAAGCAACAAATCTATTTTCGCCCAAAACAACTCTCCAATGATTATAATCACTTTTTTTGCATTTTCCGTACAGTACATTCGGTTGAGTTTCAATAAAGGTAACCCAACCAATCAACTAAAAGACAAAGTCAATCTTCAAACTATCGGTCAAATTTGTTCTGGGGAACTCAACCGATGAGCTAAAATTGAGTTTGCTCAGTGAGTCGGTCGGTCGAGATCTGTGAGTATACAACTCGACCGATGGGTCATCTTCAGAAAATCCATCATAGGATCGGTCGAGTTTCCAACTCGACCGATGAACAGCCTGTGATAAATTTTAAGTTGACTTTTGGTATTAAGTGTCCCTCATATTTTTCTCATCTTAGTTACAAATCATATTATCAATACAAGTGATTACAAAATTCTTCTAAGGTTGTTTGGAGTGATTTCCCAAATAGCACACTTGCATTGCATTTGACTTGTACTTGAACAAGCTAGGACTTGTGTAATTTGATCCTTTTCATGTACCTAAAGCCTGAAATCAATCTTGAACAAACGTATTAGATACATAGAAATGGAATGGTTAAGTCATTATCAAAATATGGACAATGTATAACCCTTAGGTCAACATGCTCCCCCTTTTTGACAATGACAAACCATTCCTCAATCATATCGAAAAGGATATTGAACAATTATACTTTGGCCTTGCGAATTGTAAGGGATTCAAGATTTGAACAATGTGAATTGCTCCCCCTCAATCCATGCTTACTTTAACCTGCATAGTTAGTTTATCTACACAAAGCAATATAACATACATGTACTATATGGTCCTTTAGCAAGTCACATAATAAAGCATATAACGAACAAGAAAAGGATCACATAGACAACAAAATGTGATGAGAAAAGAGGGCATACCAACCCTACCACCTCAAACTTTTGAATCATGATATCCTTAACATGAAACTAGAGCTTAGGTATGATAAGGTAGCTATCACAACTGTGGCGGTGGTGGATCCTATGGAGGTCCTCCATGTGGTGGAGAATGCTGGTAATAGCTGCCCCAATAGTCCTCCTGTGGAGGCGGGTATGTCTCTTGGTACCCGAACAAAGCTCCCTAGAAGTCCTCCCCCATTGGGGATTTCTCTAAACTTGGGCGTGGTGGTATCATTACATGTAGTATATCTAGCGGTGCATCTGATCATGGTCCAACCAAATAGCCTACTAAGTCTGCTGAATCTCCTCCAACTATGCATGGATGGTTGATGTGTCATAAGCATTGGTTGGTGGTGGCTGCACATCAAACTCCTCATGCCTTTGTCTAGTGTTGCGATGCTACTCCAGTTATGTTGCTGCTCATGTATGCCTATCTCTCCTTACCCCTCGGGTAGATCACTGGTGGTGTCTTGTATCCTTCTCTCAGATCTTGGCTCTCCCAGCTAGTAAGCACTTCCATGAAATCCTCCACATGCCCCATTGTATCAAGAAGAGGAGAAACATGATAGTGTAACTCTAAAGTTTTTCCTGGGTACCTTAGGTTCATGTTGTGAATTATTTTTCTGATAAGTTAAAATTGAGTTTGCTCAGTGAGTCTGTCGGTCGAGTTCTGTGAGTGTACAACTCGACCGATGGGTCATCTTCAAAAAATCCATCATAGGATCGGTCGATTTTCCAACTCGACCGATGAACAACCTGCAATCAATTTTTTAAGTTGACTTTTGGGTGATTAAACCTTGGTATTAAGTGTCCCTCATATTTTTCTCATCTTAGTTGCAAGTCATATCATCAATACAAGTGATTACAAAATTCTTCTAAGGTCGTTTGGAGTGATTTCCCAAATAGCACACTTGATTGCATTTGACTTGTACTTGGACAAGCTAGGGCTTGTGTAATTTGATCCTTTTTATGTACCTTAAGCCTGAAATCAATTTTGAACAAACATATTTGATACATAGGAATAGAATGGTTAAGTCATTATCAAAATATGGACAATGTATAACCCTTAGGTCAACAACATGTATATATATATATATATATATATATATATATATATATATATATAGTCAGGCTAGTGTACACTCGAGTGTACCGGAGGTACCGTACACCTCAGTCATTTTTAAAGATGCAATGACTTTTTGAAAATTCTAAACCGTTGATCTTCTTAGATATCTTGAGAACATACTATATAATAAATTTTAGCTCATTTGGATACTTATAGGTCGTGCATCTACAGGATGAAAGAATCATGCATTTCAAATTAGTTTTGTGCGTCGATTTTGTTGTCCTTGTATGACTGACTTATACTCATCCAAATGAGCTCAAATTTTGTATGTGGCCTATTATTATTGTAACTATGAAGATCAATAGATTGGATTTTGGAAAGACAAGGCCTAGATAGGCAAACACTATTGAGGTGTACGACGTAATCTGTACACTCGAGTGTATACGGCGTAATCTGTACACTCGAGTGTATTCTAGCCAGACTCGACTGATGAACAACCTGCGATCAATTTTTTAAGTTGACTTTTGGGTGATTAAACCTTGGTATTAAGTGTCCCTCATATTTTTCTCATCTTAGTTGCAAGTCATATCATCAATACAAGTGATTACAAAACTCTTCTAAGGTCGTTTGGAGTGATTTCCCAAATAGCACACTTACATTGCATTTGACTTGTACTTGGACAAGCTAGGGCTTGTGTAATTTGATCCTTTTTATGTACCTTAAGTCTGAAATCAATTTTGAACAAACATATTAGATGCATAGGAATAGAATGGTTAAGTCATCATCAAAATATGGACAATGTATAACCCTTAGGTCAACAACATGTACATATACATACATATATATATATATATATATATATATATATATATATATATATATATATAGAGGGAGAGAGAGAGAGAGAGAGAAAGAGAGAGAGAGTCAGGCTAGTGTACACTCGAGTGTACCGGAGGCACCGTACACCTCAGTCATTTTTAAAGATGCAGTGACTTTTTGAAAATTCTAAACCGTTGATCTTCTTAGATATCTTGAGAACATACTATATAATAAATTTTAGCTCATTTGGATACTTATAGGTCATGCATCTATAGGATGAAAGAATCATGCATTTCAAATTAGTTTTGTGCGTCGATTTTGTTGTCTTTGTATGAGTGACTTATACTCATCCAAATGAGCTCAAATTTTGTATGTGGCCTATTATTATTGTAACCATGAAGATCAATGGATTGGATTTTGGAAAGACAAGGTCTAGATAGGCAAACACTATTGAGGTGTACGGCGTAATCTGTATACTCGAGTGTATTCTAGACGGACTATATATATATATATACACACATACACACACACACACACATAAATACACATATGTATAAGTATAAATATAGTTGTACATATTGAGACAAATATATATGTATATATATACATGTTAACAAATATACATATACATGTACATAAATATACATATACACACACAACATGGAGTTAATACATATAATATCCGTCTATCCAAATCTGTAAAGCAACTGATTACATGAGATTTAAAGAATTAACCTTAAAAGGAATATAAATCAAACCCAAAATTTACTTACCATATGAATGCAAATTTTATAAGAAAGCACTAGATGTTTCCATTATGAGATAATGAGTGGTCAATGTAGATTAATCTAGAATACATTTGCAATATGAAATCAAGTAAGTATGAATGAAGAATGATGAGTATAATGAATTTGTATGTCAAATTACTAGAACACTTGTTATATAATGATGAATTATATATATAAGTATGATGTGTAACAGATAAATATGTAATAATCATTAGGAAAATGATGGGGAGGAGACATGTGGTAGTGTGCTGGAATAAGAGGAGGGAGAGAGAAGATATATAATTCATATTTCTTTTATATAGGGAATTAGTTTGAGCCTGTCGTGTCCAAGCTGTCCATGCCGTGTCCGGGTTTAAAAAAAAAAGTAGACACTTTTTAGCTGTGTCCACCGCATGTCCAGCCGTGTCCGTGTCTGACACGTGTCCAAGATGGCCACGGCTGCCCCGGGGAAGCGTCCGTTCTTCCTAGGTTTAGAGTTTTGCATCTAACAAACACGTTCTTCCTCTATACGTTTGGCTCGATGAAAGCTTGAGGAAGAAGATGACGAGATATGGTATGGCAATGTATTTTCTCCTAGGTATGGTGATGATCGTCACATAATCCCTTATAGTGTGCAGATCTCTCGTGTTCTTTGTATATGTGTCACCCTGTTGATCTAAGTCTGTGTGTGTGTGTGTGTATTTATATGTAATGCACTTTTTGAAGAGAAAATTACCAACGACTATAAAGATAGATTGATTGAAATCAATCTCGTTGTAGAAAGAAAGAGATAGCAATGACTATATACGTTTCATATTAGGGAAAAAGACTTCATCAAACAAAAATTAAGTAGTGTGGGAGGAAACAGGAAACACGAAGTCATTGTTGCTTTAAAGCAATAACACATGGAGGACATGGGTGATAGTAGAACGCTGGAAAAGTTGCATGGGGAAAGATAATCTGAGAACCCAGTGGAGATATCTTCGTCATAAAAAGACTGAGACATGAGTTTGCAAGGTGTGTATCAACTGGGAAGATATCCTGATTTTCTCAGACTGGTTCAGCTCTGAATCTCCGACCTTGTAAAGTTGAGGATTATAGTCATAGTGATAGTTTTGTATATAAGCGATGCCTGAATTTCTTGAAAAACCCAAAGGCACTCAATTCCTGTAATTGTTTAAAATTTGATGAACTTATCATGTACCATTATAACTTTGTGCATTTTCCCATGTTTCAGGAAGTGAGTGTGGCATATATCCTATCTATTAGCCCATCAAGCATGTTCATATCCTTTACGTGCCCCTTTTGCACATTTCTTGTACTACACAATCTTGATGCCTTGTCTTGTCCCGTATATATGAGTTTAAATTAGGTTTGCATTCTTCTTTTGTGTGCATTTATTTAAATATACGAACCAAAATGTTTGCACTTGCTGACAATTCTCATGGATATCTTTCAAATTATTAAACACTAAAAAATAATCCAAATTTCTGCATATTCCAAGTTCCAAAGTTTTAACTGGACAAAATGAATCCTGACTCCATGACTCACAAGTCACAATAGCTTGCAAAATTCGGAAGAATCAGCTGGTACAGAAAACCTTTTCTAGCTAACCATATTTGCCATCACCATCTCCTGAACTATGCTTTTAAAATAGTTATATGCAGGATCTGGATATAAAAATGAATTATATAACTTGCAATAGCTTGTAAAAGTATGAAGAATCTGCTGGCGTAAATTTCTTTTAGATAGGCGGGTTTGCCATTTACACCACCGTTTGGACCATGCTCTTATGTCCCAACGATTTTTAGAGGGAGCTTCAATATCATAGCTATCAGTTGAAACTTGAAAGGTTCTTTGAAATAAGTGTATTACCTTAGTGCGTTTTTCCCCTTTTAAGTAATTGTTTTCCAAAATCAATCAGATTATTATTTCAGAATGTTCTATGTGCAGTTATATTGCTATTGACCTCTATGTGGAATTACTTATTTCACTAGTTTGCTTCTCTGCTTTGCTATAATTTTCCAGGTGCGACTGGTTCAGTATAACCCGAATTACCTTGATGAATCTGTTCTCTGGACGGAGAGTAAGGATATAAAGAATGGATACCGTGGTATCAGGATGGTAAACAATATTAAGCTAACATTTGATGCTTTTCATGGAGACAAAGATCATGGCGGTGTCCATGATGGTACCACTGTTGTTCTGTGGGAGGCTTGGCATGGTGACAATCAGATATGGAAGATATCATCTTACTGTAAGTGCCTCTAAAGTCCAAACAATTACTTGTTCATCTTAAAATTTAATAGGTTTGATAACTGTGAACAGAAATCTTATATGCCCTTTCTTTTGGGTGAGTCTTAAGTGTTTACTTTTAATTCATAAATTCACTCACCAGATTGAAAATAATGTGTATCGGCAAGAAAACTACATGACTGCCTTGTTACTGCTACAAAGCTTGTCTATTTTACCTTTTTATCTGTTTTCTCACTCTTGCTAGAATCCATAAGCTTTTTTGAGGAATTTTGTTTGGAGTTTTAGAAGTAAAGTATCTCTCGATGTCTGCAAGTTGGTAGTTGTATATCGTGTTGTCATCAAACACTTAAGACTGTGAAAGGACGGACAATTATTTATATTGGTTTCGTTACATAAATCATATTCGACTTATAGCGCTAAAAGTGCACTCATTCTTTCGTTCTTCTTACAGGAACATGGTATTCTGGAGGCGCTGCTACAGTATGAAGCTGGATGCTCTATGGAATAAGTCGAAATTGTGTTCATCTTTGAATAAGCAGCTTCTTTCGATTCTAGGTTTATGAACTTAAATGTTATCACTATTATGAGTGTGTTCTGAATAACCTCGATGGTTTCCGCGTATGCTTATTGCAGCCTGTCAGCTTGCAACTGGTTTAAGGAATTATGTATGCGCTTTGAATTCCTGTACGGACATAATGGGGCATTTCATGAAGTACTCAATTGATATATGGTACATTGATTTTGTTCTGTTCCTTTTTGGAGAAATTAATATCGTGGTTGGACTAGTGGTGCTGCAGTGAGCAGAAAACACACAAGGTCAAACCAAACTGGCCGGTGTGGTTCTGTTTGAGGTTAGGGCCCGTCTGGTTGGGCTGTAAACGAACTCACGTAATTGCAACACACTGTGTTTTCGTTTTCATTTCGTTTGGTTACTTGTGGTCTCAAACCACGGTGTGCAAATGAACTGCATAGTGCGGCTTATCTCTGTAGAAAACTGGCAGTTGTGACCGCGCAAAAAAGGAGCGTGGTTCCATTTCTGTATCGCTCTGGTGTCTCTCTCAGCCATCAGCCATACAAAAAACTAAAAGATATCAAGTAAGCTTGCATAATCGCTCCAGTAAAATAAACAGGATCGTGCCAGCAGATCCACAAACTACATCCAACCAAACTTCTGCAAACTAAATGCATACAATTTAATTACTTAAAACCAATCGAAAGTAGTTTCCTTTCAACTCACTGCTTTTAAATTCCGGTTTTGAAACCCATAAAGTTGGTTGGTTTTACATGCAACCAAACTAGCCCTTAGACAGTTGGTTTATTTTATTACTTTACAACTCGATCAGTTGCCCCACGCGTCCATTTAGTCTTTTGGCTAAACCGACCAGATAAAATCAATTTGACGATGGTTTTGTTTAATTGATAATGTTCTACTACGATAATGTATTTTGTATTCATATAAACTTTGGGTAATTTTCTAGAAATACACATCGCTTGAGAAGTATCAGGACGTTGCAAGAAAAATATACCACAATATTAATAAAATATTATCTTTTGCTTTTCGTTTCTATTTAATTCTAAATTGGTTAATTAATTAGGTAACTTACCACCACTCAACTGTGACTATATGAACAATAACAACGGCAACATGTCTGTCGCGTCAAACATGTTCATACTTCACCGTTGCGCCTGGAACACGCCAGTACACTCCCAGCCGACACGTTTGTTTTGCTGGTTCTGCTGCTCGCATGAGAGTTGTGTGTTGTATTTTTTATTGATTGAAAGTATTTTTTTTTAATATAAGAAGGCATATATAAGGAATAAAATTAACCTTAGTAGCCTACGACAATTATGTCCTCGAACGTATTGCTCTAATAATATTTCAAACGTCTAATGCTCTCCAGTCCCTCAAGTTGCAGATTGGGTAAAACACATAATAAGCTTGGATATACAAGACTCAATGAGACAATGTACAACAGAAAAGGCCAAATCTAGCTCTATTTTGCTAGTTGGAATAGTATCAGGTTGAACCAAGGGGGAAGTTCGCCAGATCCCTTCCTTGACATGACGAAAAATTAAATTCTCACTAGTAAAGCCCCACAGTCCTTGTTTCGGAGACGGAGCAAAATAGCGATGTAACGACATCGGTTGTGGAATTTCTGGGGGTAGCGCCACATTTAGGGGACGTTTGGTTTGACGGTCTGTTGGATCTCGATTAATCCAGCGTTCTCGTCATCCAGGTTTTAAGGAGTGTTGGGTTTTGGGAATTCAGTAGAACTGGTATCTACGTCTGGCAAAGACGGCTGAAGGCGCTCGACGGAGACTACCGATAAAAGTGGACGGACAAAAAGGGCACGCCACGACAGTGAGATTTTGGCGCCCGGCCCTTTTGAACTGGAGCGCAGACCGCAACTTTTGTTAAACAACTGCGAATGCAGGATTCTTTCATTTTTTTATTTTTCCATCTCTAGTTAAACAAACTTAAACTATCCAATACGGCTGTCTACAACAAATCAAACATGCCTTAATAATGCAGTGTGTAACGAATATGGAGCCCCACAGGATACACCATTTCCTACCCAATAGCGACAACACCAAACGCGGGAAGCAATATTCGCCAGAAGATAATCCCTTTCCGGCTTTTATATCAACTGTACCAAACACACCCTTATGCCTGTAAACATATTACTAACAATATTTTTAAATCTACAAACAAGTTTTTTGTACTTAAGGCCTGTTTGGTAAAGTGCAGTTTTATGAATTGTGAAACATAGAAATTAAATCCTATCTTTTAAATGTTTTTAGTTCCATTTGGTACGATGTAGTCAAAGATCACTGAATTCATTCGTTTTTATTTGGTTGAACACCACAAATTATCAGAATAATACAGAACAACACGGTGTCATAGATTACGGTGCAAATTGCATGCCCAATTGATAAACGACAAAATGAAGCACAGTCCTGATATGGAGCGGTGGCACAGCTGTAAATAAATAGTTAAACCCAGCGTTCTATACCGGACCGCACCGTGTAAGGAGGTGATACGTTTTCCGGGAATTGGCAGTCAACTGTGCAGTTGCTATTGCTAATCATCCTACTACACCTCACTACACCCTACCAAATGAAATTATAAACACAAAAATATACATTTAAATTCAGGAAGACAAACCACATCCTACCAAACAGAATCATCAAAGGCTAGTTCACCGTTGTGGCTGGAACACGCCAGTACACTCCCAGCCGCCACATTTGTTGTGCTGGTTCTGTTGCTTGTGTGGGAGCGGGCTAGTTTGGTTCGGTGATGTAGGATGTAATTAGATGATTTAAAAAACACATCAAATATAATCATACATTTTATATTGCGTCAATGGGTTCTTCTGTAAGTGTTTGGTGTCTAACAACTTTCGCTAAGATCCCGCTGGTTACAAGTGTAAAAGTCCGAGAGAACGTGAGGCGCGTGAGGTTATGGTGCTTCTGCACCCGACCACGTCGATTTTAGGCGCGTTACAAAACCTGCGATTTTGAGGCTGATGATGAGGTTGCATGCAGTTTAAACTCTGCCAACTACACCGCAAAGCATCCTACCAAATAAAACTTAAAGTCCAAAAATAGTCATTTAAATGTAATGAACTGCAACAACCTCCTACCCAACAGACCCTTAGGGCCAATTTGGTACGGTGTATTGAGAGGTAGTTGCGTGAATTGATAAACAATGAGTACGTAAGAACAGATTTACAGTTCTAGGGAATTCATTTGGTTAGAAAAGGTACACTCGCCGTTTTAGTTTGCACTTTTTAGCTGAATAGGCGCTGACCACAGCCGGGACGTGTTCCAGAGAACAGATCCTCCCTTCTACACCCGACTATTTGGGATTTCGGCGCGGAACAAAGTCCGTATTTTCTGACAAAAAAGCGGCCAAATGTGCAGCCCGAAACCAAGGAGTTCAGTTTCACATTTGCCAACCAAACAAAAAACGCTGTGCAGCCCGAAACCAAGGAGTTCAGTTTCACATTTGTCATTCTTTTGTCTTACACCCTACCAAACTGGCCCTTATACGAAGATGAAATGGCGCGGCCGGCCTCTCCCACAACATATTCTGTGCGTACTAGCACACTATTTCCTCGTTTTCATCTATGAACTCAGCTATCGCACAAGGTCTTCTCCGATGCTTTCCCAGATGCATTCGTCATTATTGGTTACTCCATTTGAAAGATGCTGTTGGAGTGTTGGGCATGCGAAGCCTCACGTGTGATGTATGAGTCAAAGCTAGTAGGCCATCAAAGCGGAACGCAAACCACTGATCCAGCTAACCATGACATCCTACACTGCAATTGTAGCTGTGGCCCAAACGCTTCTTTGACATGAATAGTAAAGGAAAAAAATCCAAATAGCACACTTTTCTAAATTTTTTACCGAAATAGCACTCTTCCCAACTTATTTCCCAAACTAACACACTTTCAGACTAAAACGCCACATTAGTTGGCGTTTTACTGTCTCGGGAATCAAAAGCGCCACTTTATTTGGCGTTTTTAGACTGGCGGAGACAGAAGCGCCACTTTATTTGACGTTTTACGATTGCCGGGGTGAAAAGCGCCACATTACCTGGCGTTTTACAGGAAAGCGCCACATAGACTGACGTTTTCAGGAAACAAACAGTAGCAACAGTTATAACTCCATCAAACAGCCATTGCTCCCGGCATATCATGTTTTTGTTGGAACAATCCCGGACGTTGCGCCCCGACTGGAAACATATATATTGCCAGCAGTAGAAGACGCTCCCTCCCTGTTGCGCCCCGACTGGTAGATAGCTATGGCGGAGGTGTTCTTCATGAAATATCAGCGTGGACTGTGTTACGACGGCTGATTCACTCGTGCAGTGGAAGGATTGGCGATCGTAGGCATGGAAATTTGGGTGTCGGAGATACTGCCCTGATTGATGTTGTTTCGTCAGAGCCCGGTCTTTCTCCTCAAGAAGATTATGATGACGGCAACGGTAGATGAGGCGCCTACCACGACAACCACCGTGAACGCCATCATCGAAAAATCCATCGGAAAGGCGAAGAAGACGCGGGGAAGCACTCCGACAGCGAGCCAGAAGAGCCCCGCATTCCCGGTGAGCTTCTTCATCTGGGTAGCACTCTGAGAGGGCGCAGGGTAGTGGGTGGTGTACACCGCAAGGAGAAGTCCGAAGAACATGGATAGCCAGTTTGCACCCCAGCTCGCGATGTGAATCAGCTGCAGCACCACCGACTGATTGCTCGCCTGGTGGGACTCCGCCTGCCAGGCTAAGATGAGGGCAGCGAACGGGATCGAGAGCAGCAACGATGCCAGGGAAAAGGCATATCTAATCTACAATTCGACGATTAATACTACCACGATACGTGCTCTGGAGATTTTTTTTTCTTCTTCTTCTTGCGTTGTTTAAAAGTTTCTATGAAATTTGATTTTTTGCATTCTATGTGGCGCTTTCCTGTAAAATGCCAGGTTATGTGGCGCTTTTCACCCCGGCAATCGTAAAACGTCAAATAAAGTGGCGCTTCTGTGTCCGCCAGCCTAAAAACGCCAAATAAAGTGACGCTTTTGATTCCCGAGACAGTAAAATGCCAACTAGTGTGACGTTTTAGTATGAAAGTGTGCTAGTTTGGGAAATAAGTTGGGAAGGGTGCTATTTCGGTAAATTTTTTTAGAAAAGTGTGCTATTTAGGTTTTTTCTCCAATCGTAAATTACAAAGACATACCCCATTTTGGAGGCGAGACAATTAGGCCTAGTTTAGGAAGCAGATTTTTGAATGCGGCATTTCTATACAGTTATTTTCATAATTTGTTATTATACGTGGACCTTATAAGTACATGTATTCATCCTGTGAAACAATAAACACGGTGATCTAAAATCGCGACGTTGACAGAATTTTAAAATGCAGCATATTTTGCAGTTCCCGTCTTCCGGCCATTCATTCCACACGTACCCGCTACAGCGACACGGACTCTGCGAGAAGCTGAATTACCGGAAACAGATAATTCATGTATAAAATCCGGTACTTTAAAAGTTAGTAGCCGAACACAGTGTTAGCATATCTTTAATGTTGCACTCATGACGATGCCGGTTGAACTACCTTGCTGCCTCCCAGCAGGCCCGAACCTAAGCCGTTTGCTTCGTGCAAAGCAGAGCCGAGGTCATGGATGCAGGCATCACAGCCCACTCGAGTAAGAGTGAAACAAGAAATGAATGAAGGCAGGGGCGAAGTCAGTGTTTGAGTGTTGGGTGGCCACTGGCCAATCTGAATTTCATTAGCTAAGTTCAAAAAGATGACGGTAGATATTCATATGCTTAGATATGTAGCAAAATTTTGTGTTTTTTCATGATTTTATTGTGAGCCGTGCTTTCAGACGCTCCCGTAATAATATTAGTTATTGCAAAAGAATTATATAACATACAACAACGACTATCTTATAAGGCTACACAAAATACGATGTAGTCGAGCATAAGTAGACCAAGCAAGTAACTTTCTATTTAATATTGTTCGGCAGAAAGTTGTGTCAACTTGTAAGATTGTATATAGATATTTGACAATGTAGTTGTATATTATGGTAGTAATTAAATTCAAGAAGTATTATCTAAATACACAATCCTATAATCTATTTTAAGAGATTGTAATGATTTTTTTAAATACTACACAAGTTTGTTTCAACATCTCTATTTATAAGTACATAAATGAAAATTTTGGTTAGTAAACAAGATTTGAAAGTAATGGGGTTGGGAGAGAATCCTGATAGGGCAGCGAGCCTGGAGTTACTCCTAGAGCAATCCCATCACCCCTCGAGCAATCCCGTCAGTGTATTCATCAATTCTTGACAAAGATTCACATCCACATTCTCTCCCTTAGTCAAATATGTTCAATCCAACTAAAATGGGAGTGATCACTCGGTAAAATTCTGATCAAAGTTGCTGATGAGAAGCTAAAGTACCCCCAATCTGATTCCATAAAGAACACTCAGAAGTGGAGAAATGTTGTTGCAAGTAGATCCAAAAAAGTACATCATAATCTTTACCATAACTCATGGTTTATCATCCTCTTCTCAGATAAGATGGCCATGTCGTGCGCCCTAGAAGAAGCTCTATGGTTCATCAATGTTAAGTCTCAATCCTAAAGCAATGAAAAATTAGAGATAAATTGGAGAAGAAAACACTTGCAACCGTGCCAGTGTGGATTAGATTCTATAACTTTTTGCTTGAATTTTGGAAGATGACATGTTTTCTCATATGGAAAGTGTTTGTGGCTCCCTAGTTGATTCTGATCAAGATACTAAAGATGTTCTAGATTGGAACATGCAATAATTAATGTTTTAGTATTTATCGACATAAAATTTCCAAATCCTATCTTTATGCTGAGTATTACTAGGCAAGAAAACATTGTTGACATTTCATATGAGTGGATCCCCACAAAATGTACTAGGTGTGGCACATTTTGTCAAGAATGATTGACTTTCCCAGAGCAAAAAGTAAACAAAATGAAGGTTTCTCAGGCTTAACCTACTTGGATACCTAAAAAAGAACTAAACCTATGGATTTAGATTCTTATTTTGTTGGGAATCGAGAAGCACATTCCTTCCAAAAACGTAGATTTAGAAAGAAACATTGAAGTTATTGAATCACTGGTGACCAAGACACATGCTGCTAATCTATTTGATACAAATGATAATGGTTATGATCAAACTGTTAGTTCCACTCTTTCTATTGGGAAGAGGCCTTCTTCCATAAAAAATCTAGTTCTTTCCAAAGTAAGTCTGACCTGGTTGCTGGCTTTATTCAAAACCATAAGTAGGTTGGAGATTGAGTTGATGATGTGGCATTCCTAAAGAAGAAATCAATATTCTACATGCTTCTCATAGTTATAAATTCAACTACCCTAGGTTTGGAGGGTCTATAAGGAAGAAAACTCTACCAAGTCTTGTGAGGATGGTTTCTATACAGTGGTAGGGAAGATAGACTCTCCTCCAAGAGGTGCTACAATGAATTATCAGATCAAGAGAGAAATTGCTTCTAATCAAAGTTTTATTGTCTGCAATCTAAGAAGTGAGATTCCTGATGATGAAGGGCAGGTGGATACTATGACTAGCAAGCCTCAAGTCACCCCTGTTCCCAATGAAAAATCATATTTCTCTTACTCCCTTCAAAGTTAGAGGGATAAATAAGAATTTCTATCTATACAAAGTTCTAGAATAATTAAAAAGAGTTGATTCTCCAATTTATTTTTATTTAAATCTATGTTGAGAAGAAGGAAGACTTCTAATGTTTTGGATAGGTTTAGGAAAAGTTATAAGTGAATTTCTGACCATGATGACATCTACTGGGTAAGATTATTGTTGAGATCATGTGTTAATTTTCTAGAAGAATCAGACCAATATGCATCTAATAATCAATAATAATTTTGTTTGTATTCTTGCCACAACTGTATATAGTCCCAATGACGATAGAAAAAGAACTAATATGTTGGGACAACTTTACTTTTATTTAAAATTCTATTGAGATTCCTTATATTTTAGGAGGAGACATCATAGTTGTAAGGTTGGCTTCGAAAGAACTAAAAGATCAAATCCATCAAATATTTCTAAGATTTAATAATTTCATGCTCAATCGTAGCATGTTTGGTGATGAGTTGAAGGGGTATTTCTTCACATGGGACAATTACATGTGGAATAAATTTACTACTTCTTGTATTGACAAATTCATTCTTACAATGAGTTTCGTGATACTTGGCCAAATTGTTTGTGTAAGAACCCTGACCTAACTTAATGCTTGATTAGGTTTTCCTTGCTTAATAATATGCTTGAAACTTAATCTAATATCTTGATATGCCTTAATAACATGTGACAATCTTATGTTTTTAGTTTGGTCCTATGTTGTTTATGTTTGAGCTATGTATGCTTATTTTAGACCAAGTTGCAATTTGCCCATGTTGAGGGTCTATCTTGCAATTTGTCACATGTAGGTTGTTCTTCATGTGCCTTAGCATCATGAGAGAGAAGATGATGCTATGGGGCACCTTGTTTGGGCCTTGGTTGATGAGGTGACATCTTAAGGTGATATTAGGGTTTGCTTGAGTTGCATGGTTGGTGATGATTGATCATATGTGTTCTTGAGTGTAGAGACCAGTGTTGCGACCTTGATGATGCATTTTGGAAGTTCTTCTACCGCTACACCATGTTTGATTGGTTTTCTTCAACCTTGGTTCTTTAACCTTTGATTTGGTCTCTAGGGTTTTTGCCTTATTGAAGTGTTGCGACTGCAACACTCTTGATTTGCTTTTGTTGCGGCCGATACAAGGGTTTTGAGGTGTGTTGTGACCTCTACATATATGTTCTTCAACCATGTTGAGTTTGGAGATCAAGTGGTTGCTACACCACTTTGGTTTTAACAATTTTCTTGCATGTATGCATGCATGGTCGATCCTTTATGGAACAAGTGTCCTTTTGGTGCTCTTATGTCTTGACACCTCATATCTTCACCCCCCTCCTACCCCATATGTATATAAGCTCTCTCTTTTACTTGCAAGCAATCCTTTTAGCTCTCTTTTCTCCCTCTCTTCTCCTTGTATTTGGCCTTGAAGCTTGGTGGAGCTAGAGAAGGCTGATCTCAGTGCTTTGGTGGCCGATCATCCTTACATGTGGTGATCTTGAGCCTGATCATCTTCTTTGTGGTGATCCTTGGTGATTCTATCACCATGATCTCGTTTCTTTTGCACCCTACCTCTTCCTTCTTGGACGTGAGACTATGGATCTACCATGGAGGAAACTTCTCTTCACAAGGGCCAGAGACTATGGTTTGACCATGGTGGCACCCAAGTGAGATAAAGCTTTCTTCTCTTTCTCCTTTCTTCTTCTTTATTCAGCCTAGGGTTTTCACCCCCTTTCTTGAGCTTTTCTTTGACCATGGTGTTTTTATCTTCTTGAGGTGATCTTGTGGCCGAGTAGTTGACTTAAGTTGGATCTTTGTTTCTCTCTTGGAGCTTGTGGCTTTGGAGCTTGACCTTCTTCATAAGGTGGGTTATATAACTTTCCCCTCTTCTATTATTGCACTATAATATTGCTTGCATGTTGTTGATTTCATCTAAAAAATGTGAATTTAAGATGCTAGATAATGATACCATGATCTAGGGTTTATGAATTTGTAGTATTCGTACATGGATTACTCTTTCTCCTAAACCCTAATTCTTGAACCCGATTTGGTGGTGACTATGGAGGTGATGGTTTTCACATGCATTTTGACCATGCACTTTATAATCATGCTTTTGGTTCAACCATCTTGATTAACTTGAGGTTTTGTACCTTTTTACACATGAATAATGCTTGGTTTTCATCTCTCTCATCATGGTTTCCATGTTGATTCCTATGGTGATGAATTTAGGGTTTTTATGTCTATCCTTGCATGGAGTTTTCTCCTTAATGACTCTTGGTTTTCTTAATGTTCAACATCTATTTTGATCATGGATTATCTCTATTTTGAAGATGGTTATGTGTTGTTTAGGTAGCTTGACCTTGATGGTCACTACGCTCACTCTCATGCTAGTGGTCTCTACAAGTTGTAGGTGGGTTGTTGCGGGTGCGACAACCCTAACCCTTGGTTTTCTTGCGGTCACAACAATGAGATTTGGTTTGAGATGGTTAAGGTATATATGGTGATGTGTTGTGGGTGCTACATGTATAACCATAATCACCTTTTTTCACTACACCTTGAGCTTTCTGTGGTCGCATCAATATCTTGTGGTCGATACATGTGTTTTGGTTTGATGGTTCACTATAGGGTGTTAACCTAGTGGGTTGCTACATGTTTTCTTTGGACCGCAACAGAGGTTGGCAAACATGTGTTGGAGTCTCTACCCTAAGTGGGTCAACCCTAATGGTCACAACACATGGTGTGTGTGAAGTGGTCACTATAGGGTGTTGACCTAGTGGGTCACTACATGTTTGATGTTCAGTTTCAGTCACAAAAAGACACCTATGCTAACGGTCGCTACCCTGACCCAAAGTGTTGCAGTCACTACCCTTAGTGGGCTAACCCTAGATGACCGCAACACATGGAGAAAATGGGTCGCTATAGTACCCTACCTATATAGTGGATACATGTTGTTATTCCTATGTTGAGTAATGATGATGTGAGTGCTAAACCCTAATGTGCTCCAAGAAAGTAGGAGATAATGTTACCTATATTGCTTATGTGTTAGCATGTTATGATATTTTCTCTCTCCTACTTGTATAACTCTAACCATGCAGGGGAATGAATAACATACCTAGTGAATTCTATGGTGTGATTGATATGACACATGGTGAATGATTATGGGCCTTGTTAAGGCATGATGAGATGATAATGATGTGTTTGGGTCTCATGACTTGGTAGAGGCTTAATGCCTAAATGAGAGGTGATATCCTCTAGTAATGAGATGATGGATTACTATCCCCTGATGATGTGATAATGTTGATGGCCTTGTATGGTAGTGGCATCAAAGGGTGATGTGACAAGTATATGCTTCATACATTTTATTTCTTCTATAGTCATAATATACCCTTATCTTCATAGAATTTGTTTAGGGTTTGTACGTTGTAACTTAATTTATTCTAAAAGACACCCAATTGGCTTAACTAATCAAGTGAAACCCTAATCATGTAGTTTCCATGTTTTATAGACCGATCTTCAATGTCAGTACGTGCTGGATTGTGAAATGGGTTCTCCCTTAGTGGAAGCTTGGAGTCGTATACTGTTGAGTATATGCATTTCACAGGATTGACTACGGTCATACCCTGATAGGAAAACAACCGAGGTCATATCTCAGTTATGTGATTCATAATACATATATGATATTATTTGAGGATGGCTACAATCATACCTCGACAAGAGTGCGACTACAATTGTAAATTAGTTTTCACTAGTGATGTGCCTATATTGTGATGCCCATCACCACGCAAAAATGGCATTACTCTGACTACAATTGTAAATTAGTTTTCACAAGTGATGTGCCTATATTGTGATGCCCATCACCACACAAAAATGGCATTACTCAAAACAAAATGCGGAATATAACTAATCAACTAGGTCACCAAAAAACATAGGAAATTAAAATTGAATTCCACATAAGCCCAAAGGCCAAAACTTATTACATCTGAGTCTACATGGGGCCACATGTATTACATATCTCATGCCAAAAGATGTACACATATCACTATTCACTGGCTAACTTGCCACAACATGTTATAAGAGGTACATGTTTATATATATATAACCCATGTATGTACAACCATGGTCTACTACCAAAAATCATATCAATATACATAACTGCAAAACCTCCCCCAAGGACCTAAGAGTATAGGGACGGAAAACAAGACTCTACTTCAAAACACTAACAACATATCCAACCTTTAACAACTACTACTCCTCATATTTCTCAGTCTCAATCGCACAATCTCTACCTCATCGTACATGACCACATAAAAGATGTGGAAACCCACAGGGTGAGACCAAACATCACAATGAGAGATATAACTCTCTGCCAACAACTATTATAAGCACATGTATGTTATGGCTGGTAGGTAGCCATAACATCAGGTTGAGAAGATTCAACTAAATGATATGAATAAAGCAATTACCTTTGTCTAAGCAATTTAAGCATCTACAAATGAGAATTAGAACATCTTATATTTTGAGAAGGAATATGAAGAACAAGTATAACAATTGATGTCTCTTACCACATTATAATTCAAGAAATCTGTACCAGAAATAAGACAAAGGGTCATCCAATGTGAGTCATGTTTAACCCTAAGTAATTATACTACACGACTATATTATGTCTTTTATTTTCCATGAGGATTTGATTTGCACCACCTCAAATCCAATTGATCACTATAGAGTCGAAACCAGTGCCATACAAGATCAATGGAAGAGCCAGAATCCATGACCTCACCACACAACTCCTGGTCACTACGAGAGACAATGTAAAGACATAACATTCAACTGCCAACAACAACATATAGTCAAGCTCAAAAGAAACAACTAGTCCAACCTTAGTACAAGTCGTGACACTAGAGTACATGCTCATACATGGCCGTTCAAAAAGAGGCAATCACATAGTTATACTGCTGCTCACAAATCACATCACCATGAGGCATGACATAGTCATCCTCCAAACCTGTACTTGTGGATGCAAAGATATATCATCGACTTCCACCCCCACATATTAAAAAATATGCACTCCAAGTTTCTCATAGGAATGGCTGATTTCACCACCCAGCTAGTTTTGACACTAGAATGGATCTATGGAACATGGCATCTACACAATTAGGGTTTCACTTGATTAGTTATGCCAACTAAGCATCTTAGTGCATCAATCAAGTTACAACATACAAAGCATAAACAAGGTTTATAAAAACATGGGAAAAGGTACAACTCCAAAAGATATAAAATGTATGAAATGAAACTTGTCACTTCATCCCATGATACTTGTCTCACTGCCATTAATAAGGCCATCGCCAACATCACATGTTACAACTTCCCTACATGGCCAACATGAATATCACATCACTATGGAATATCAATCCCTCAATCACATCTCTAGAGGATTTCACCTCAAGTGAGGCACAAGTGTGGCGACCGTCTTGCGAAAACATGATTAACTAATGCGGAAGCGAATTATTTGCAGTGGATTACTGAAAATCACTGAAAATTTAAATTTTTTTCAAGAGATCCATTCACAGGAAAACTCTTTAACCAAAAACCAAAGTATTTCGAATTCATCCTGGTTCACAAGTATACAACCTATACCATTCCTTCTCAAAGATTACAACATCAACTATCTTATAAACATTATATACAGACATTATACGAATCTTGAGGCATCAAGCCAAAACCTCAGATTGATTCATAAGACACTGACTAAAAACTCCGAGGACCTGAGAGTACAAAGATGACACATAGGACTACTATCTGTATGACTAGACAGGCAATATCTCCACCTGAGATCTTATTGCTGTCCCTACTGTTTCTATTGCTGTTGCTCTTTCCTTATTCCAGGATTTCTGCTTTGCCTCCCATGCATACCTAAAAATGTTTCCCACGGGGGTGAGACAATTGAAAATTGCCCCAGCGAGAGATATAACTCTCCGCCAAAAACATTGTTATTTTAGTTTATTAAATTAAAACTGAGCAGGGGTTATTTTTACATTATCAGGCAGAGTTATTCATCATAGAACATAATAAGATAATCTCCATTTCTCAAGGAGGTCATTGCATCTACCCATGGTAGATAAGTAATTCATCTATCTACCTTGCAGAGAATATAAAGAAACATAATTAACATTTAACTACTAAGGAATGCACAAAGAAATGCAACATTAGCCAATGAATCTCCGTATTCAATCCTTAAGCAAACATGCTATACGGCTGATTACATTTTACAATCACACTTATGCTCTGAGGAGATGAGATATACCACTCATACTCCAACCGACCATTACGAAATCGCCTCGGTACCATACATAGGTCATCAAAAGAGCCGGATTCTTATGACCTCATCTGTCTTGGTCAGTACGAGACCACATGCAGGACATCTCATGTCTCTGCTAACTAGCTAGCCAGGGTATTCTGGCACCTTTGCTATAGAGTTACAGCGTCAACTGCACTCTCATCGCCAATCGAGAGATTTCTAAATTTTCTCCTCAATCTGACATTAAGTATCATTGGGAGATTCGTGATACATCCATCCCGACATATTCATGAAGGATTGAGAGGTTTCTTGTTTACCTTCCAACAATCTCTTCAAGAGGACGTAAGGATATTTTCGCCCATTTACCCCCACATTCAAAATATGTGCTCCGGGTTTTGCCGCGGTCACCCGTTTCACCATCACCTATTCCTGACGATGATGGATCTATGGTCAGAGCACTACATGAATAGATTTCACTTGATTTATTAAGTACATTCTCATATTCTTTTATCATCAGCCAAGTTCTCAAACATAACTTATTACAACAATGCTATAAAGAGACATGTACTACTTTTATCAGATATTTATCAGTCTTTCCAAGACCCTGGGAACTCAGTCCCTCATTTCAATACTGGGAATTCTCATCCCTTCACATTCTCATCACCATAATCATATGGTTCTGGGTATTCAAACCCTTAACTCATCATTGAGCATTATTATACCTTTTTTCAGGTAACTATCACCTTCAAGTCATCTGACCAAGGCATTCATGATACTTGTTACACAAGCATCACACCTGGCTCACAAGGCCATGAAATATCTTGTCACCTCTCACTAGGTAAAAAATTACTCATGTGACTCATAAAAGTCCATGCATATTGCTTCTTTTACTAAGCAACAACAACATTAAGGCACATAATGCCAATCAATCATTTATTATATAAATGTCACAGCTCAAACTAGCTATATACATCACCTCATAATATTTGTATGGTTATTACGCACGATAACAGTCATACAAGATATTCATCACATCATGTGATGCAATAGTAACACCATTATTCCTCTACCAGGAATTAGGGTTTACTATCAAATAGGGCTTTTCATTCCCTTTACCCAAATTAGGGTTAGGGTTCCCCATTTCTCATTAATAAAGATTTCATGATCTCATTATCTGTCCAACCCTTAATACATTATTCCATACCTCTGGGGCATTCAAGGATATCATATTTGATTATTCTTAGAACATTACTTTCATCATATAGCATTAATGATCATCAATTCAAGGTATGAGTTCATTTCTCATCCTCATAATGGTATGATTATATCATACACATCATTTGGGCTTAACCCCATTCTCAAGGTACATTAATTAACACTCAATAAGGTGCAACAACTCATTACATTTCATTGTAATAGTTGCATAACAAACTTCATATGTTTCTTACCCAATTATATTGGATTTGGAGTACATCAAGGCATATAAACCCTGAAGTGTTGAATATGATAACTATCATATTTTGATGTATCACTTTCTCATCACTTCAGACTCTCCCGAATTAGCCATCTTATCTTGTATTAAGGTATTTCCCTTCTTAATACATTCCATCACTAATCACTTACCTATAGCATATAATGCATAGGCCACACATTAGAGTTGTCCAACTATCTTTAATGATATGGACTTGTCTAATGGTAAAGACATTGCTTACAATTAGGTTGCATATATTCAACCACATGAAATGTTTCACCTTTATAAGGCCATTCCTTCTATCTCATCATTAGGGTTTCTTTATACCCTTACTTAAGATTAGAATTATGATTCATTGTCATATTATCCAAGATTAGGGCTTTATGTATTATGACTCCTCATTAGAGTCTCACATGCCTTCACCCTTCTTAGGGCCTCTTATCACAACATAACATTAGTACGTCATGTGGTGTTAATACTTAGTTAAGGTTTCTCATGGAATCACCCTCAACTAGGGTTTCTCTTGGAATCACCCTCAACTAGGGTTTCCACCATAGTTTCCCATAATTTGGGTTTACTATTCATCTCTATTAGGATTTCATTCAATTATCCATAATTGGAGATTCACTATTCATCCGAATTAGGGATTTACATCTCTTTTTCCTAAATTAGAGTTTCACTTATGATTACCCTAGATTAGGGCTACATCCTTACCCTGGATTAGGGTTTCATTTAGAATTACCCTCAATTAGGGTTAGAATTCAATAACCCTATCAATTAGGGTTTATGTTCATGATTAGGGTTTCATGATCTCTTTACTTAAGGATCATACCCTTAATCACCACAGGAATCATATTCATGTTATGAATTCATGCTAACATCACCTCAACTTGATAAGGTCATATCATCCCTTCAATCAAGTACATACAACTATGAATGACATAGTGTACCAAGTCATTGATCCTATAAGCAATTAGGGTTCATCCCTTAATTGGCACTAGTCACTTAGGTACTAATAGGGTTTCAATCTTTGTACCTTCATTGATTATCATTACTAATCATCATTGGATCAATGAGTCATTCATCATCTCTATTCTCAAGAGATTCAATCACCTTGGACCTCCATTACATAAGGTATCAAATTGAATTGATCAATTGAATCTACAATTAACTTTGACTACTTGACCCCCAAACGGTCTTGGTCTTTCAAAGTTCAAACGGTTAGAAACCGTTTGGTAAATGTGGTGCTTGAGACCGTTTGCCCAAGTAGGTGAAGACCATTTGGCCAAATAGGTGAAGACCGTTTCGCCAAGTAGGTGAAGACCGTTTGGCCAAGTAGGTGAAGACCGTTTTCCCATCACATCATCAAAATCCAAGTCAACCAATTAGGGTTTGGATCATTGGATTGATCACCAAATCAGTAATTGATTACACTTTAACTTAGTATAATTGGATCATCAATTGCTTAACCATACTCACCCCTAGACATCCAAACGGTTTTGAGACCATTTGGATGAGCTCCAAACGGTCTTGAGACCGTTTGGCTCATCCAACCCTTGGATTCTAGTGAAAAATCATTAGGGTTTGAGCTATTGAGTTGATCATCAAATAAACACTTAATTACAAAGTGGTTTGGTACCTTTAGACTTTCAATTGATCAACCATGCTTAACCCTAGATCCCAAACGGTTTTGAAACCGTTTGGGTCAATCAACCCAAAACATCAACTCACCCCAAATGCAAAATCAGCACTTAGCCGATTAGGGTTAACACCATATCTTTGGATCTTCAAACACATATATATACTTGACCCTAGACCTTAAAACGGTCTTGGGTGACCACCAAATGGTTTTGAAACCTTTTGGGTGATCCCCAAACGGTTTTGAAACCGTTTGGGCTAATCAACCCAAAATCTCAAATCAACTCATTGGAATTTCAGCACTAATTCCAATTAGGGTTTGCCTAATTGATTAGCCTTCAAATCACGATTCCTTGGGAATTAACCCCTCAAATATGGTGAGTCATTAACCAACATAATTAGGATCAGTAATCTCAAACGGTAAACCCTTGGTCAACGCTCTAAAACGGTTTTGAAACCATTTGCCCAAAAAATCGAATTAATCAAGCTGAAAAATCAGCACTTAATCCAATTAGGTTTCCCTAATTGATTAGCCTTCAACTCACGATTCCTTGGGAATTAACCCCTCATATTTGGTAAGTTATTAACCAACATAATTATAAACAGGAATATTAAACGGTCAACCCTTGGTCAACTCCCTCAAACGGTTTTGAAACCGTTTTCCCAAAAAGGTCAAGTCAATCAGGTTGGAAATCAGCACTTAATCCAATTAGATTTACCTAATTGATTAGACTTCAACTCACGATTCCTTTGGAGTTAATCCATAAAATTTGTTAAGTCATTAACCAACATAATTAGGAACAGTAATCTCAAACGGTCAACCTTTGGTCAACCCTATCAAATGGTTTTGAAACCGTTTTCTCCCAAACGGTTTGCAAACCATTTGGTCACCAAACGGTTTGGTGAAACTGTTTGGTCCCAACTTCCAAACCGTTTGCCCAAGATATTTGGGGAGGTGTGTGCTTATGATGATGTCATAATCATCACGCTTCATCCCTGAAGTTCTAACAACTTCTGATTTCATGAATTAATCAATTTCAACCAGCAATTAATCAAGATAATGAAGGAATCATTGAAATTACAAGATTAATGGTTGAATAACAATGAAAAAGGGTTCAAGTTATAAAACCCGCCACAAATCTGATCTCCAAGCTCCAAGATACACGGATATAATGATGGATTAAGCTTCTCCAACTATTCCAAGGCTCAACTTCAAGATTTGGAGTGAAATGATCGGCTAGAATTGAAGATTGAGTGAAGAAATGAAGGAATTACACATTGTTTTATGATTTTCACCATGAAATCATGAAGAACGAAGATCAAAGGCTTACCAAGAGGTTGGGGACGTGATCCCTTCTGTCCTTAGCCTTCTTGGTCGGTTTTGCAAGCAAGGATAAGAAGTGGGGTCGTAAAAGCCTTTCATTTGGCTTGGAAAAGGTACTTTTATAAGAAAATTGAGGAGAGAGAAGATACTTTATAAAAGTCTTTTAATTCCAAAATTGTTGCCACCACTTCCCCCTTGGTTTCTTGAATGCAAGGGCATCTCTATCCCCACCGAAATCCCTTCCATTATCCATGAATTAAAGGAAAAGAAATTAAGCACCTTAACCCTTATAATAAGAATATCCTTATTTGAGTGGAAATTCTTTTTCTTATAATAATGGTGAGTGGAATTTCACCTCCTTAGGATATGCTCGTGCCTTTGCAAGGCTTTAGGATTATCCACACACATATTATTACAACCATTTTAATTTTGGTTGAAGGCCCTTTAATTAATACATTCATTTTTGCCCTAAATTGGATTAGGGTTTCACTTAGGATTAAATCTTGATTATTTTAATATCAAGATTCTCTCTCCTCCATCTTAATTCAAATGATAAGTCCCTCTCATTTTCTTTGCTCTAAATGATGACAAGAAACATTAGGGACTTTATTGAAGTGGTAAATTGCATATTGAACCCTTGGTTTTGGGTAAATTGCACATTACTGCAAAACTAGGTTTTTATGCACAAACATTGCTTTATCAGCTCTTTCTTAGTGTTCAGGCTTCCATAAACCATACCTCAGCATCATTTTCACTCTCATGATGCTTCAACACATGAGGAACATATTATCATGCACAATTGCACTTAAAACCCTCAACTTGGGTAATTTGCACTTTAGTCCAATACAAACAAAACATTGATTTCAACAATGTTCAAAAAGGACTAGAATTGCAACATAAGTTCCTCTTAAGGCCTAATTACTTTTCATAAGATGATATTAAGCATTTAATCACATTTCTTAATCAAAACACCTAGGGTTAAAGTATAACCCAGGTCAGGGTTGTTACAAATTATAAACCCCTAACAAGGATTTCATCCTCGAAATCCAGATAAAGGAAGATAGATGTATTTTATTCTTCATACTAATCTAGTCTTCACATAACATCTCCTTATTATGGAGACACCATAAAACTTTTATTAGCACAAAGTGTTTCCATACAAGATTCTCATAGAATCAACACACAAGGCACATGCTCCCTTGTTCCTCATTATTGACTATAAAGTCAACTTTATGTCAAATAACACTTTTCTTGTTCAGAGAAACATCGTGCATTCTTTATTAATATCATGTTTATGCAGAGCATAAACCCCTAACATATGATGTTCATATTGTTTTATACATCCAGACTAATTTCACAGTTGACCACCCCTGGTAGCCAACCTAACCCATATGATAACTCTCAAAAACTAGAATCTTTCACCTTGGTATCTATCACATGTGTTGGAAAAACATCATATATATCTCTTCCTTTCATCTTGGAACATTAATTGTTTCATATGTCCTCATCTTGGGACTAAAGTCCAAGATAACTAATACTTTTCTAAGTATCCAATACATGAACTCCTTTATCTTATGCACATCAATTGTCCTAAGACCCACTTGATTGCCATGTCCCTGAAAGGAAAGAAAACAAGGATTCATATTCCTCTTATTAATTCATGTATTTTCAACTATTATTGAACCATTTACTCTTTATCTCATCCTAGGTTCCTTTCCTTTAGTATTGGAATTTGTAAGGATGATTGCATGTCATTATCCCTTTCTTTATTGTTATCTAGCATGTTTATGATCATCTCATGATCTCATCACATCTCCCATTTCCTCATTATGGGAAAGATCTGTATTATGCGGGCAACATTATTGAACATAGTTCATCTCCCTTATTCTTATTCTTATCTTATGAGGAGTACATTTTTAGTTCCTCATACAACATGCTCATCTGGGATTATCTCAGACTTATCTTTCTCATGCATGGGATATGACACATTTATTCATTCTAGATTTCTAATTTCATGATACTCATTAGATTGTCTCAGAATGACTACTTGATCAGAGCAATAAAAAAGACAACAATCTAAGAGTTTCCATACCCACTTTATCATCAATAGTTGTATACCTGGCCAGGGTATATAAATACTGAGATCAAGTGTTATGCACTTTGTATGCTATCATATTCCTTCTTTTCATATTATCATAAGCATAAGTCTTAACATCTATGGATTTTATCCAGGCATCCCTTCTATATCTCATCTTTTCTCAAGGAGGTAAAAACAACATAAAACATTTGTAATGTTTTATTATGCTAAACATAAGTCCTCATAGGACCAATCAAGGAAAGTTCAATCATTTCCTTTTTCTTCAACCTACTGATGCTAATTACAAATCCTGTTGATATCTATAACATCATCATTGAAACTGGTAATCTAGGTTACACTGCCAAAAATTGATCCACTATATACATTATTGTTGTCCTAAGTTCCCCAACAGTAATACTTAAAGAAGGATTTTCTTATTATAGTTGGATCAACTTGGGGATTCTCAGGCAATTGTCTCTCTCTTTCCTGTTCCCATGCACCTCTTCTTGGTGCAACATTGCTGCTCTCAGCAGCAATCTCCTCATGTGACCCAACCATCTTTAAGTTCTTCTTCTCTTATACGAGCAGAAGATACTATCAGATACACTGGATGACACCAGAACAGACTCTACTACCTTAGTCCTATGTCTCTGTAGACTCAACGAACCTAGAGCTCTGATACCACTAATTGTGGCGACCGTCTTGCGAAAACATGATTAACTAATGCGGAAGCAAATTATTTGCAGCGGATTACTGAAAATCACTGAAAATTTAAAACTTTTTCAAGAGATCCATTCACAGGAAAACTATTTAACCAAAAACCAAAGTATTTCAAATTCATCCTGATTCACAAGTATACAACTTGTACCATTCCTTCTCAAAGATTACAACATCAACTATCTTATAAACACTATATACAGACATTATACGAATATCTAGGCATAAAGCCAAAACCTCAGATTGATTCATAAGACACTGACTAAAAACTCCGAGGACCTGAGAGTACAGAGACAACACATAGGACTACTATCTGTATGACTAGATAGGCAATATTTCCACCTGAGATCTTATTGTTGTCCCTACTGTTGCTATTGCTGTTGCTCTTTCCTTGTTCCAGGATTTCTGCTTTGCCTCCCATGCATACCTAAAAATGTTTCCCAAGGGGGTGAGACAATTGAAAATTGCCCCAACGAGATATATAACTCTCTGCCAAAAACATTGTTATTGTAATTTATTAAATTAAAACTGAGCAGGGGTTATTTTTACATTATCAGGCAGAGTTATTCATCATAGAACATAATAAGATAATCTCCATTCTCAAGGAGGTCATTGCATCTACCCATGGTAGATAAGTAATTCATCTGTCTACCTTGCAGAGAATATAAAGAAACATAATTAACATTTAACTACTAAGGAATGCACAAAGAAATGCAACATCAGCCAATGAATCTCCGTATTCAATCCTTAAGCAAACATGCTATACGGCTGATTACATTTTACAATCACACTTATGCTCTAAGGAGATGAGATATACCGCTCATACTCCAACCGACGATTACAAAATCGCCTCAGTACCATACATAGGTCATCAAAAGAGCCAGATTCTTATGACCTCAACTGCCGCGGTCAGTACGATACCACATACAGGACATCTCATGTCTCTGCTAACTAGCTAGCCAGGGTATTCTGGCACCTTCACTACAGAGTTACAGCGTCAACTGCACTCTTATCGCCAATCGAGAGATTTCTTATTTATCTCCTTGATCCGACATTAAGTATCATTGGGAGATTCGTGATACATCCATCCCGACATATTCATGAAGGATTGAGAGGTTTCTTGTTTACCTTCCAACAATCTCTTCAAGAGGACGTAAGGATATTTTCGCCCATTAAGTATCATTGGGAGATTCATGATACATCCATCCCGACATATTCATGAAGGATTGAGAGGTTTCTTGTTTACCTTCCAACAATCTCTTCAAGAGGACGTAAGGATATTTTCGCCCATTTACCCCCACATATTCAAAATATGTGCTCCGGGTTTTGCCGCGGGCACCCGTTTCACCATCACCTATTCCTGATGATGATGGATCTATGGTCAGATCACTACATGAATAGATTTCACTTGATATTTTAAGTACATTCTCATATTCTTTTAGCATCAGCCAAGTTCTCAAACATAACTTATTACAACAATGCTATAAAGAGACATGTACTACTTTTATCAGATATTTATCAGTCTTTCCAAGACCCTGGGAACTCAGTCCCTCATTTCAATACTGGGAATTCTCATCCCTTCACATTCTCATCACCATAATCATATGGTTCTGGGTATTCAAACCCTTAACTCATCATTGAGCATTATTATACCTTTTTCAGGTAACTATCACCTTCAGGTCATCTGACCAAGGCATTCATGATACTTGTTACACAAGCATCACACCTGGCTCACAAGGCCATGAAATATCTTGTCACCTCTCACTAGGTAACAACTTACTCATGTGACTCATAAAAGTCCATGCATATTGCTTCTTTTACTAAGCAACAACAACATTAAGGCACATAATGCCAATCAATCATTTATTATATAAATGTCATAGCTCAAACTAGATATATACATCACCTCATAATATCTGTATGGTTATTAGGCATGATAACAGTCATACAAGATATTCATCACATCATGTGATGCAATAGTAACACCATTATTCCTCTACCAGGAATTAGGGTTTACTATCAAATAGGGCTTTTCATTCCCTTTACCCAAATTAGGGTTAGGGTTCCCCATTTCTCATTAATAAAGATTTCATGATCTCATTATCTGTCCAACCCTTAATACATTATTCCATACCTCTGGGGCATTCAAGGATATCATATTTGATTATTCTTAGAACATTACTTTCATCATATAACATTAATGATCATCAATTCAAGGTATGAGTTCATTTCTCATCCTCATCATGGTATGATTATATCATACACATCATTTGGGCTTAACCGCATTCTCAAGGTACATTAATTAACACTCAACAAGGTGCAACAACTCATTACATTTCATTGTAATAGTTGCATAACAAACTTCATATGTTTCTTACCCAATTATATTGGATTTGGAGTACATCAAGGCATATAAACCCTGAAGTGTTGAATATGATAACTATCATATTTTGATGTATCACTTTCTCATCACTTCAGACTCTCCTGAATTAGCCATCTTATCTTGTATTAAGGTATTTCCCTTCTTAATACATTCCATCACTAATCACTTACCTATAGCATATAATGCATAGGCCACACATTAGAGTTGTCCAACTATCTTTAATGATATGGACTTGTCTAATGGTAAAGACATTGCTTACAATTAGGTTGCATATATTCAACCACATGAAATGTTTCACCTTTATAAGGCCATTCCTTCTATCTCACCATTAGGGTTTCTTTATACCCTTACTTAAGATTAGAATTATGATTCATTGTCATATTATCCAAGATTAGGGCTTTATGTATTATGACTCCTCATTAGAGTCTCACATGCCTTCACCCTTTTTAGGGCCTCTTATCACAACATAACATTAGTACGTCATGTGGTGTTAATACTTAGTTAAGGTTTCTCATGGAATCACCCTCAACTAGGGTTTCCACCATAGTTTCCCACAATTTGGGTTTACTATTCAAATCTATTAGGATTTCATTCAATTATCCATAATTGGAGATTAACTATTCATCCCAATTAGGGATTTACATCTCTTTTTCCTAAATTAGAGTTTCACTTATGATAACCCTAGATTAGGGCTACATCCTTACCCTGGATTAGGGTTTCATTTAGAATTGCCCTCAATTAGGGTTAGAATTCAATAACCATGTCAATTAGGGTTTATGTTCATGATTAGGGTTTCATGATCTCTTTACTTAAGGATCATACCCTTAATCACCACATGAATCATATTCATGTTATGAATTCATGCTAACATCATCTCAACTTGATAAGGTCATATCATCCCTTCAATCAAGTACATACAACTATGAATGACATAGTGTACCAAGTCATTGATCCTATAAGCAATTAGGGTTCATCCCTTAATTGGCACTAATCACTTAGGTACTAATAGAATTTCAATCTTTGTACCTTCATTGATTATCATTACTAATCATCATTGGATCAATGAGTCATTCATCATCTCTATTCTCGAGAGATTCAATCACCTTGGACCTCCATTACATAAGGTATCCAATTGAATTGATCAATTGAATCTACAATCAACTTTGACTACTTGACCCCCAAACGGTCTTGGTCTTTCAAAGTTCAAACGGTTAGAAACCGTTTGGTAAATGTGGTGCTTGAGACCGTTTGCCCAAGTAGGTGAAGACCGTTTGGCCAAGTAGGTGAAGACCGTTTGGCCAAGTAGGTGAAGACTGTTTGGCCAAGTAGGTGAACACCGTTTGGACAAGTAGGTGAAGACCATTTTCCCATCACATCATCAAAATCAAAGTCAACCAATTAGGGTTTGGATCATTGGATTGATCACCAAATCAGCAATTGATTACACTTTAACTTAGTATCATTGGATCATCAATTGCTTAACCATACTCACCCCTAGACCTCCAAACGGTCTTGGGTGACCTCCAAACGGTCTTGAGACCGTTTGGATGAGCTCCAAACAGTCTTGAGACCGTTTGGCTCATCCAACCCTTGGGTTCTAGTGAAAAATCATTCGGGTTTGAGCTATTGAGTTGATCATCAAATCAGCACTTAATTGCAAAGTGGTATGGTACCTTTAGACCTTCAATTGGTCAACCATGCTTAACCCTAGACCTCCAAACGGTCTTGGGTGATCCCCAAATGGTATTGAGACCTTTTGGGTGATTCCCAAATGGTTTTGAAACCGTTTGGGTCAAACAACCCAAAACATCAACTCACCCCAATGCAAAATCAGCACTTAGCCGATTAGGGTTAACACCATATCTTTGGATCTTCAAACACATATCTATACTTGACCCTAGACCTTAAAACGGTATTGGGTGACAAAAAAATGGTTTTGAAACCTTTTGGGTGATCCCCAAACGGTTTTGAAACCGTTTGGGCTAATCAACCCAAAATCTCAAATCAACTCATTGGAATTTCAACACTAATTCCAATTAGGGTTTGCCTAATTGATTAGCCTTCAACTCACGATTCCTTGGGAAATAACCCCTAAACTTTGGTGAGTAATTAAACAACATAATTAGGATCAGGAATATTAAACGTTAAACCCTTTTTCAACGCTCTCAAATGGTTTTGAAACCGTTTGCCCAAAAAATCGAATTAATCAAGCTGAAAAATCAGCACTTAATCCAATTAGGTTTCCCTAATTGATTAGCCTTCAACTCACGATTCCTTGGGAATTAACCCCTCATATTTGGTAAGTTATTAACCAACATAATTATAAACAGGAATCTCAAACGGTAAACCCTTGGTCAACTCCCTCAAACAGTTTTGAAACCGTTTGCCCAAAAAGGTCAAGTTAATGAGGTTGGAAATCAGCACTTAATCCAATTAGATTTACCTAATTGATTAGCCTTCAACTCACGATTCCTTTGGAGTTAATCCATAAAATTTGGTGGGTCATTAACCAACATAATTAGGAACAGTAATATCAAACTTTCAACCTTTGTTCAACCCTATCAAACGGTTTTGAAACCGTTTTCTCCGAAACGGTTTGCAAACTGTTTGGTCACCAAACGGTTTGGTGAAACCGTTTGGTCCCAACTTCCAAACCGTTTGCCCAAGATATTTGGGGATTTGTGTGCTTATGATGATGTAATAATCATCAAGTTTAGTCCCTGAAGTTCTAACAACTTCTGATTTCATGAATTAATCAATTTCAACCAGCAATTAATCAAGATAATGAAGGAATCATTGAAATTACAAGATTAATGGTTGAATAACAATGAAAAAGGGTTCAAGTTATAAAACCCACCTCAAATCTGATCTCCAAGCTCCAAGATACACTGATATAATGTTGGATGAAGATTCTCCAACTATTCCAAAGATCAACTTCAAGATTTGGAGTGAAATGATCGGCTAGAATTGAAGATTGAGTGAAGAAATGAAGGAATTACACATTGTTTTATGATTTTCACCATGAAATCATGAAGAACGAAGATCAAAGGCTTACCAACAGGTTGGGGACGTGATCCCTGCTGTGCTTAGCCTTATTGGTCGGTTTTTCAAGCAAGGAGAAGAATTGGGGTCGTAAAAGCCTTTCATTTGGCTTGGAAAAGGTACTTTTATAAGAAAATTGAGGAGAGAGAAGATACTTTATAAAAGTCTTTTAATTCCAAAATTGTTGCCACCACTTCCCCCTTGGTTTATTTCATGCAAGGGCATCTCTATCCCCACCGAACTCCCTTCCATTATCCATGAATTAAGGGAAAAGAAATTAAGCACCTTAACCCTTATAATAAGAATATCCTTATTTGAGTGGAAATTCTTTTTCTTATAAGAATGGTGAGTGGAATTTCACCTCCTTAGGATATGCTCGTGCCTTTTCAAGGCTTTAGGCTTATCCACACACATCTGAATCCAACCATTTTAATTTTAGTTGAAGGCCCTTTAATTAATACATTCATTTTTGCCCTAAATTGGATTAGGGTTTCACTTAGGATTAAATCTTGATTATTTTAATATCAAGATTCTCTCTCCTCCATCTTAATTCAAATGAGAAGTCCCTCTTATTTTCTTTGCTCTACATGATGCCAAGAAACATTAGGGACTTTATTGAAGTGGTAAATTGCATATTGAACCCTTGGTTTTGGGTAAATTGCACATTACTCCAAAACTAGGTTTTTATGCACAAACATTGCTTTATCAGCTCTTTCTTAGTGTTCAGGCTTCCATAAGCCATACCTCAACATCATTTTCACTCTCATGATTCTTAAACACATGAGGAACATATTATCATGCACAATTGCACTTAAACCCCTCAACTTGGGTAATTTGCACTTTAGTCCAATACAAACAAAACATCGATTTCAACAATGTTCAAAAAAGACTAGAATTGCAACATAAGTTCCTCTTAAGGCCTAATTACTTTTCATAAGATGATATTAAGAATTTAATCACATTTCTTAATCAATACACCTAGGGTTAAAGTATAACCTAGGTCAGGGTTGTTACAACAAGGCACTTGTCAGGTCATTTGACCCAACCAAATAATTCCTGCACATTCAATTTTCATAGTGTGCCTCAACAACACGCATAATTGCCACCTTATATTATACAAGGATCACAATAACATTTACATATCTATGACATTAATTCCACCTGCAAGGTTATGATTACACAAGTAGGAGAGATAAAATACCATAATCATACTAATCACTTTAACAATATAAGCAAATACATCACATAGTCCACAATTAGAGTTAGGGTTTCATGCATAGATGAACAGGGCTTCATATTATCATTAAACCACCAAACCCTAGTTTCATCACCTCCCATATGTTTGGAGTGTATTAGGGTTAAACACTATTGATTATGATTAATCATTCACAATCACATCATCATGCATATACCATTAACCAAGTGTTGCGGTCAATTGGATAATAGGTGTAGCGACCGACATACTACATGAGTGTAGCGACCATATAGGGTTAGGTATAGCAACCTACATACTACATGAGTGTAGTGACCATATGTATAGACCATCTAGGGTTAGGTGTAGTGACCTACATACTACATGAGTGTAGCGACCATATGTAGCGACCATATAGGGTTAGATGTAGAGACTAAAGGGACTCATGTGTAGTGGCCAACATGCTTGCAACATCATGTTGCGACCGCTAGGGAGGTTGGGTAGCGACCACCCCAAGGGTTAGGGTTGTTGCAGTCACAACTACCACCCAACAAGTGTAGCAACCATGGAGGAATATCAAGAGGTGTAGCGACCTCAAGACAACCACTCAACCAACTTCAAAATAGAACCAAACCATGGTCAAAATAGAAGATCAACCTCAAGGAAACCAAGCATCATCTAAGTGAAAATCTCTACTCAAAGATGTCCATCTAAACCCTAGAACATGGGTCATGAAAAGTCACCATAGGACCATGATTAAAGAGATTAAAACTAAGTTTTTCATGCATGTAAATAGAAACAAAACCTCCTCTTATCCAAGGTAGAAAAACCAGAAACAAAGTGATACAGTTCCATAATCGAAAGCAAGTGAATACCATCAATCTCATAGTCACCACAAAATTGGATACAAGGATTAGGGTTTAGGAGTAGAAGCAAAAACATGTGATATCACCAGGAGTTTAATTCTAGATTTTGGTAACACCATCTAGCATATTAGGATCACACTTTAGAGATGTAAACAACAACATGCATGCAAGAAAAATGGTGCAATAATAGTTGAAGGAAAAGAGTTTTATAACCCACCTTATGCAGAGAATCAAGCTCTAAAGTCCATGATCTTTGAGAGAGAGAATAAAGATCCAACCAACAAAAACTCCACAACCAAGAGACCACCTCAAAAGATAAGAACATCCATGGTTAAAGGAAGGCTCAAGAAAGAGGGTGAAAACCCTAAGAGAAACAAGAAGAATAAAGAAGAGAGCTTCTTCTCACATAGGTACCACCATGGTAATCCATAGTCTCTGACCTATGTGAAGAGAAGATCTTGAAGAAAGACACATGGTTGAACCATAGTCTCATGGCTGAGAAGGAAGAATAAGATAGGGTAGAGATTAAAATAAAATGTGACCAAGGAAACATAACAACTTACCAAGAAGGAAGGTAATCAAAGATCACCACAAGGAGAATGATCAAGCTCAAGATCACCACATGTAAGGTTGGTCAGCCACCAAAGATCCAAGATCACTCCTCTTTGCTCCACAAAGTTCCAAGACGAACACAAGAGAGTGGAAAAGGGAGAGAGCCAAAAATGATTCTTCCATGAAGATGAGAGGGGTTATATACACAAGATAGGAGGGAAGCAAGGGGGTTATGAGGTGTCAACACAAGAGAGCCCCAAAAGGACACTTATCCACCAAGGAAACAACCATGCAACCAGTTAACACATGCTTGCATTGAAGGGTGATATAACCATTATGGTTTAGAGACCACTTAGATTGACTACAACCTCATTGTGGTTGAAGCATACCATGCACATGTTGCGACCTCCACCCAAGATCTCCAAACCAAACAAGGTCGAAGCACTCCACTAGAGGACAAACCCCTTTGACCAAACCACACCTAGGTCACCAAGGTCAAAGAAACCACACCTAGGGTAAGTGTTGCAGTCACAACACTCATCCAAGAGTGGTGTTGTGATCGCAACACACTCAAACCATAGCAAGGTCGTCACACATCAATAAGGCAAACCCTAGAAACCCTAATCTTACCATGTGATGTCACATCATCAACCATGGTCCAAGCAAGGAACCCCTAAACATCATATTCTCTCTCATGATTCTAAGGAATAAGAAACACACTCTACATGTGACAAATTTCAAGATAACCCTCACTCATGGTTAAATTGCACTTGGTCCAAAACAAGCACACATAACTCAAACATCTTCCAAACATGACCAAACTGAAAACATAAGCTTGTCACATGTTCTAAAAAAAGGATTGTATTAAGGATATAATCATCTAATCAAGCAAATAAAACAAGGTTAGCCCAAAATCCAGGTCAGGGGTCTTACATATATACCATGGCAAACTAGCATGTTTTGTAGTTGGACTTTGTATATCAATGCGGTAGACTCAGACTGACTGAGAGTGTGGGAGATCATAGGAGTCTGGATCCTCCTAGATCTTGTATGACACTTATTCTGACTTAGCAGTGGTCAGCTGGAGCATGAATCGTATACATCATCTCCTCAGGGCATGATAAAAGACATAGCACAACTGTGTAGTATATTTACTTAGGGTCAAATGTGATTCACATTGGATGACCCCATACCTTATCTCTTATACTGATTTCTTAAATTAAAATGCGGTAAGAGAAATAAATTGGTATAAATGTTCTTCATATTCCTTCTTTAAGTATAATATTTTCTACTGCTCAGTTATAGATACTTGAATCACTTAAATAATATAACTGCTTTACTCATATCATTTAGCTGAATCTGCTCATCCTGATGTAAATGCTACATATATACTTTAATATAAATGTGCTTTTAATAGATGGTGAAGGAGAGTTATATCTCTTGCTAGGACATTGGTCTCTCTTCGTGGGTTTCCACATCTTTTAAGTGGTCATACACAACAAGGTAGACATCATGCAGTTGAGGCTGGGCAATAAGAGGAGTAGTAGCTGTTAAAGGTTGGATATGCTACTAGTGTTTTGTAGTAGAGTCCTATGTGTCGTCCCTATACTCTCAGGTCCTTGGGGGTGTTTTGTAGACTTTGTATATCGATATGAGGTTTTGGCAGTAGGCGATGGGTGTACATATATGGCTTCTGTATGTGAACATGTTGTTATATATAATAGGTTTGTGGCATGATGGCCACTGAACAATGATGTGTACATATTTATGAGATGTTATGTAATACAAGTGGAAATGCTTATGGACTTAGACGTGATATGTTTCAGCTTGAGATGTTGTGATGTGATTAGTTTAATTTACCATTTTTTTGGGTAATCTAGGTGATTAGTTTTAATTCTACGCTTTGTTTTGAGTAATCTCACTTTGTGTGGCAATGGGCGTCACAATTTGGGTGATGTGTATTCCACTTTGTATAGTGGCCCATAGAATTCTCAGAGTCATTCTAATTCCTAATAGCAAAAGGAACACCATTAGTTTTAGATTCATGAAAGTTTGGACCGAGCAAGTGAATTCCTTGATGAAGAATCCACATCCTAACAGACTGTCATCAAAGGATATCCTATGTATTGTGTGATATAAAAACTTAAAGAGGCAAGACAAATACTTATGTGTGGAATAAGGATAAAGTGGGAAACATAATTAATAATGCTAAAATTCTGGATTTGGACGCATTAGTTTCTCAAAAGAATGCTGAAATGAATCCTTCCAATGACCAACCTAGACAAGATGATGAAATATGATATTGGAGGCTCTAAAATTTCTATAGTATGAAGAGAAGTTCATTAGATAAAATCCAGGATATAGTGGCTAAAAGTAGGTGATAATAATAACAAATTCTTTTACAATTCTCTAAGAACTAGAAGGAAAATGAATTTGATTCATATGTTAGATATTATTATTCTTTGTTTTTTTTGGAGCAAGTAAAATATTACTAAGAGCATAAAAAAAGAGTATAGTAGGAAGGCCCCCGTATACTATACAAGGGGTTTACACTTCAAAAACCCCCACTATCTCAAGATGTTTACATCCACATCTGTGCCTATATTAGACTTCTCCTTGATCACCCAAATGAGGTTATTTACATAAAGTTAAAAAAAGTGTAGAGTGTCATGGGACCCTCTCCCATGAATCTTGGAATTTCTTTCATGCCATATGAGGAAGCACATTCCTGATAAGCAGACCCCCACGAGATTCCTTAAACCTTTCAACTTGTTAGTCTTCTCCAACATCCATATAACCCCTTCAAACAACAATTTCGGCGGGTTACCTCCCCAACCCATCTTGAGGGAGAGTATGAACCATAGATATCTCGTGAAGCTACATTCAAAACACATATGAGCATGTCTCTCTCCTTCGTTGTTGCACAAAAAAACCTAGGATTAACTGACAACCCCCATAAAGTAAGTCGATCAGCAGTTGGAATTTTATTCAGCAGACATCTATAGGTGGTGCAACTCTATTTTGGAATGTGATGTCTATTCCACACCAACTGGTGCCACGTGACCTGTGGAGTTTGGAAGATCGGCACCCTCCACGACACCAACTTTTCATCCCTTAGTCTCCAACCACCCTCTTCCCTAACATACTCCATCTCAACCTCCTTCCACCTCCTACGCATGATCCACCGTATTCAGAAGCCTTTATGATCAAGTCTTTCAATAAGCTCATCCCCATATCTACTCCTCATCCACTTTCCCCAGTAGGAGAACTCAGACCTTAGGAAATAGTCAATCCTTCTGTAAGTTTCTTCTCTAGCCATCTCGTGAGTATCAACTTAGTTCAAACCCCCTCTTCATACCTCCTAGCTATCGTAACCCACACAACGACCTACCATTTCCCTCCACAATAGAAGGAAGAGATGGTCGATCAGAAATTCTCCAACTTGAACTAGAGTATTTCAGCTTGGGAGCTCCAAAATCTGACCTTCCCATCCAACACTGATCTAGCTAACACCAACCTGCCCGTGATGGATAGCCTCAGCCCCTACCATCTACTGACAACCTCTCTAAGACTATCAGAGCAACATCTAAAGTCTCTTCCCTTCTCCTTACCACCATAAAGTGGAATGCCCATGTATCTAGTGGGTAAATACCCCTCGTCTAGCCCCATAATTTCCTTCAACCTTCCACTTCTAGAATCACATGAATGAGAGAGGAAGACCTTAGACTTCACCTCACTCATGTAGAGACTAGACATATCACAAAACTCAGACATCATTCTTCTGAAATTCCTCATAGTTCTCACAAGACCTGTAAGGAAGAACAATTCATCATCTACAAAAATCATGTGTGGCATCGCCTTCACTCCACCTTGTTTGAAAGTTCTAATCTTCTTCTATGACTCCACTTTATGGACCATCTTCGATAATCCCTCCATAACAATGGTGAAAAGTAAGGGGGAGAGGGGATCCACCTGTATTAACCCATTAGATGCCTTTAACATGCCATACGGAATACCATTCACTAACACCAAAAAATATGTCGTCGTAATGCATTCTCTCATGATATCCACCCATCTATCTGAGAAATCCATCACTTTCATAATGGACCACAATGCTTCCCACTTCACTTTATCATAAGCTTTCACTAAATCAATCTTTACACAAACTTTCCTCGAGCTATTCTTCACACCAAAGTTCACCATTAAACTCAGCAGCCATAAGAGCACTATTGGAGATGCTTCTATGTTATGACCCCATCTGAGCTTAATTGGTAAACTAGGGTTTACCTGGATGATTGCATATTTGATTGGATTGATCATTGCTTAAATCTAATTAATGATGATATCTCAATTATAATATGTTAAACCTAATGAGAACCCCAAGCATGCTATCTCTTTGTATAATTAGGGTTTGAGATATATAAACTCTAGTCGGTTGAATTAGGGTTTTCAACGAATGAGATCATTTGGGAAGGAATGATAGAGTTAGGCATAGAAAAATAGAAATGATAGTTGGATGCTTGGGTAGCACGGCCATGGTCGGTAGCACGGCCGTGCTAGGTCTTTGGTGGCACGGGCATGCAAGGCCACACGGTCGTTTTGAAAGAATTAAACTATTAACCAACTTTTCTACTCAAATCTGCTGAAATCAATGCACCACGGCCGTGGTAGGCAGCACGGCCGTGCTGGGTTCATCTTGCACGGCCGTGGCAGCTAGCACGGCCGTTCTGAGGCATTTTTGCTTCAAATGACATTTCTGCAGATTTTTGGATAGCAGTGCACTGTTCTATTTTTAATTATTTATTGGTAACTTCAAATGATCTCAAATTTTAACTGAATCTTTATAGATCAATTATAAACAACGTTCTAAATTCCCATAATTTTTGGAGAAGGTTTGATCTCTGAAATAAACGAATTACAGTAACTTTTGTATAACTGAATATTCAGCCAATATAATAAAAGTTGAGTGTGGGGTCAATATGCAATTGACCCAAGCAGCTCAAATGGTCTATATGAGCAACCACACACACAAGAATCTCTCATTCTTCGTCATTCACTCCAGAGAAATGAAAATCTAGAGAGAGAGGGAGAGTTAGGGTTTGAGTGGAGAAAGAGGAGGAATTGCTGAATTAGGGTTTTGCGGTTCCAGGAATGGTGAAATCAAGTAAGTTTGGATTCTTTGCATAGACTTTTATGGTGAATCTTCTCTCTCATGTCAAGATTCCGTCCATGCACTGATTTGATCCAAGAAGATGTCGAAATTCCCTCTTTTCTCACCCTTTCTTCATAATCCCTCATTTTCAAGGTTTCCGAGTTGAATGGAAGAAGAATTGGGAGATTTGCTAGGGATTTGATATGAGTTCGAGATCCCCTAAGTTGAGCTGCAGTTTTGAGGTGTTTTCACACCTTGGGGTGAGTGGGTTCTTCCTTCAAACAGTGTAATGCATGAAATTTGATTATAGCATCCAAATCCCTAATTGCTTAGTATGTGATTCTAAAACCTGAAATGTCCGTTTGATTTAAGTTGTTGCAAATTGATATGATATGGATTTCTTTCTCTGTTTGAATGACTCTTAGATGGTAAATTAATATCAGAAACGTGTACAACACATCCTAGTAAGAATGCTTTCCAGATTTATACCGTATGATGTAATTAGGGTTTAACCTAATTGAGATCTCACTAGAGTTTTAATCCAATTGAAGAGATATCTAGACTTAAACCAAACCTAGGTCTAAATGCTCTTAATCAAGCTTAAGGCTATCATATTTCAATATCTAAACCCTTTGGGATTCGTCACTAAGTCCATGACTTTGATTTCACTAAGTTGAAGCTCAATCGAGCTGTGGCACGGCCGTGGTGGGTGACCACGACCGTGGTGAAGGGTCTATGCCACGGGCGTGCTAAGTAGCACGGCCGTACTGAATGCTTTTGAAACCCTGATCTCTATACACCACGACCGTGGGGGAAGAGCCACGACCGTGGTGAGGTGAATGTGTCACGACTGTGGGGTGATACCACGACCGTGTTGAAGCAAACCCTAAATGAATACTTAAGAGTCAAAGTTAAACAAAGAGGACTGGTAATACTATAAGTGGTTAGGATGTACCTCATGGGTTATCTTATTGAATTTTATTCTTGATACATGATATCTCAGTGAATGGTATGGAAAATCTAAATTTAGTTAAATTTCCATGGTTTCATGTCTATATTGATTGCATATGATTTGTTGGAAACAATCTTTATTTAGTGAATGCTTATATCCTATGAAATTCTTATGAGAGTCATGTGACAAGTGAATGAGGCAAATGAAAAGGTGAATGAGGCAAATGAAACCCTAAGAGTAGGGTGTTGGCATGTGATGAATGAATAAAGCAAATGAAACCCTAAGGATAGGGTGTTCAATGAATCATGTTATGGTGATATGAAAGGTCTCGATATGAGATGTGGTGATGCTTAATTGCTGAATTGTATGTTTCTAGTGCATTTAACTTTATATGCTTGCTCTCTCTGAGTTGATATCTACATACTGCAGGGCTTCTTATTTCCAATACATATCTCGTAAATTGCAGGTGATGAGATATGATATGCCCTAGAAGGGAATGTTACTGAGACATGATATATGTTGAATACATGAGTTATGATGTTTCTTATGATATGATATGGCAGGCCGTGTGAGCCTTGTGAGAAATGTTAAATGAGTTATGATTTCTGATTATAATGTATCTATAATGTTAATGTTAGACTTAGGTGCCCTGAACACCGTAGAACCCCTTTTGGAGGTATGCGCCTTAGGGGTGAAACGACCTACCTAGCGTGTGTCTAGATGGTCGGTGACTCGTGTTCAACAATAATCCGTGCGTGTGTCACGGTGGCACGAGGACAGAAAGGCAGTGTTCAACAATAATCCGTGCGTGTGTCACGGTGGCACTGGAGTAAATAGGGGTTATTCAACAATAATCCGTGCGTGTGTCACAGTGGTAACCCAGACTCTCCGCCTGTGTGCTCAGGTTAGGAGGAGTCCAGTTTACTCTCTTTTGAGAGTGCAGTGAGGTCCTGACGTAGACCAGGACAGCAGTCAGACTTAGCATTTCCCGGGTGTGTTGCTAAGTCTTGTACGGTGTGGCCGTAGTGCACTGCGAGTCTCTATGCAGAGTACACTGCATAGATCAGGGCATAAGTTAAAATATGATCATATAGGTTCATAGAGTTCCTTATAAATGAAAGAGTTAAGGAAGACTAGAGCATAGTCTTCTAGTAGTTATTCTTTGGATGCAATATTTCCATTCTTTGTTATTTCAATTATATTGTTTTAGAACTGCTCAATGTAGTATTTATTGTTGTTAAATTTCATAACGTTTATTCAAAGTTATATCTGTAATCACATTAGTGCCTTAGACTGTTTCTTTGAAGTACTCATTCACTGAGCGAGTAGGCTCACCCCTCTACTCAAACATTTTAGGGTTAACCGCGTGGACTTGAAGATGGTCAGAGCATCAGTGTAGATCTTCCACAAGAGTTGAGTACACGATTAGTTGAGTCAGTCGGTCCTTGTCACTCTAGGTCCTCAGTAAGAGATAAGAGAGAGAGTTGTAATTACGATGTGTAATATTATTCCTCTTTTGAAATTGTATGCTATTAGTAGGTCTTATGTGCATAAGGTGTGAGAGACATCATGAATGTTTATACATGTATCTTTACTATTAAAGTCTGATTAGTAAAAGAAATGTTCAGATTCCCTTGTTAAAATGATTTATGTGGTTTAATGCGAAGAAACAAGAGTTTTAAAGAAAGAAAAGAAAAAGAAACAAGAAAAAAAAGTTAAGGGTGTTCTTTGTATTACATATAAATCCTATCTTATGCCCTAATCTCATGATTTGAGGAAATTGTGAGATCGGGGTGTAACAGCTTGGTATCAGAGCTTAGGGTGAGTTGTCAAGGACCATTAAGTTAGTACGTTAGCGTCATAAGTGTGGCAGATAGGAGATGTTTTGATGTTAGCTTTGGGGATTTGAGTATTTGGATATCCTGGCCCGATATCTGAGTACTTGGATCAACCAGTACAAGCTACTCTGTCTATTCTCTCACGTATACCCTGGCCAGGTATACAGTGGAAGAATGGGCTAGAGAGGAACCCTAGAAAGGTTAGGGTTAGATAACGAGAAAAGAAACAAGAATTAAGTGCATAAATGTAAAAGGAGATAGAACTTACATTTCATAATGTTGTTTTTGTTGGAAATGTATAGAAATGCTCTTATATGTTTGAATTGAAATATTCAATACTTTGAAATATGGGTCTTTAATATCTGTTGTACACTATGCAGTTGTAGCATTTATTGATTTCATTCTTTGTAACAAGTAGACTAGAATTGACCTTTGAATGAGCTTTTGTTAGTGGATAAGTTTTCTTCCACACTTCTGATATGAATAGGAGTTGAGTAATCCTTTGTAGTTCTTGGCTTCAGGACTTCAAGTTTGGCCTGGTCCGGTTGGCATGATGCGTTACTAGGATCTAATGAATCCTATCAATAGTATAATAAGAATAGAATTTGAATAATTAGACCCACATCAGAGTAAGAATGTACATACAGTAAGATGTTGAAACATATGGGCAAGATCAGAACAACTAAGAATCAGTTGAAACTGGTATCTGAGGTTCAATTTTGGGGCCTCATATGAGAAACCCTTAATTGGGAATAAAGGAACATGATATAAGGTTCATAATCAGTTTATTGATTAATATTATATGAGCTATACATATGAAATATAGAAAAGATATATGAAATGTATGTATGGTTCTAGATAGCAAGAATCGATCATGAAGAATGGATCATATAATTGAGTTTAATGCTTTTATGAACTCTAAAGTAAAGGATGAGTAGAAGAATAGAGACGAGCATTCAATAGGTCCATAGAAGTGAAGAGTCTTCAAAAGAGTAAAAGTGAAGAAGAATCATATGATCATATAATTCATAAGACTAGAACAACAAACTAGTTCCTAAGTGAAGAACGTAGGTGTAGTTTAACGAATGAATAAGTCATACAAGGGTAGACAATATTCAGGAGGGAAAACTTGATTGAAAGAGAAACTGTGTTTGACCCATGCATGATCCCTTTGATTTAAAAATGAAGAATATTTAAGGTATTAAGGGAATGTTTGAATACAAGAATTCTAAGTCTCAAAATCATCTTCTCTCTCGTACATTCCTTAACAATATCAAGGTGGGAATGAAATGATAAGAAAATGAATCATATATGATGCATAACTACCTTGGTAGGGTCATCTAGTGAATGTAATAGTGACATACATTACGATGAAGTGCGATAAGAAATAAATTCTTATGTGATAGCAAGAATGATGAATAATCTATTCTTACCTTGAATGTTTTAATGTTAGGGATGTTTATTGTATATGATCAAAATGAGAAAGAGAGGTAGCAAAACATAAGTAGTAAAGAATGAGGAGAGAGATAAAGGAAAACACTAGCTTTGTGTAATATATGAACTCGTTTTTAGAAGTATGCTTTGTTGAAGGCATACTAAGGTATGTAAGTTGGTTCTATGTATGATTTCAGTGTATTTGTGCAAGCTATATGATTAAAGGTGTATGATAGTTGTAGTAATTCATACCATATATGCATCCTAGTATTATGTATTTGTAATATGGTGATACAGTTTGGATGATGACGGAAGACATGGAGGGATATCCTGAATAAGGTAGTTATACTTATTCACTCATATTAATAGAAAGGGATGATAATCAGATTGTCTGGACAAGTAACCCTAATGAGGTGTAGCTTGTTATACCTAGCTCTAATATAACTGAGTGATGGTAATTGAGTATGATTAATGCTTGAATGACTGATACAATTGTGGATTACCTTATTACTGTTGTTGAAACCCTAAAATGATATAATACGATGGTTACACTTTGATTTGTGTGTGGGCCCATAACCCACAGGTCCCAGGATTGAAACAGGATAGTATGGAATGAGGTGGTAATGCTCCACCTCATGCATCCATGACCCAATGGGGATGCCAAGAGTAGTATTGTGCAATTAATTGTTGAATCTAGTCTTTTAATTCAAGCTTGTTTTGCTATTTGAATAGCACTTTATTAAAGTTTAAAACAGCATGGTGAACTCATTTTTGTCACTTAAAGGTGATACAGAACAATAGAACTTTCTGAGTCGCATAAGTTGATATAGTTGTAGCAGAGTTGCGCAGCGAAAGCGTGGTGGTTAATCTTTGCATTCTATGTTTGACTGTGGCATAAAGAATTTGCTTGATATCATTGAGAACTATTTGAAATATGTTGTGATTTGGTAAAGAATTAAAAGATCTAATGTTGAAAACTACATTCAGGTATGAAATACAAGAATATAATGACATGGAAGGCTTTAGAATCTTAGAATAATCTTGAATGTATCTTTCTTGCAGGTTTATATTTCGAGGACGAAACATTCTAAGGGGGGGAGAGTTGTTACGACCCCATCTGAGCTTAATTGGTAAACTAGGGTTTACCTGGATGATTGCATATTTGATTGGATTGATCATTGCTTAAATCTAATTAATGATGATATCTCAATTATAATATGTTAAACCTAATGAGAACCCCAAGCATGCTATCTCTTTGTATAATTAGGGTTTGAGATATATAAACTCTAGTCGGTTGAATTAGGGTTTTCAACGAATGAGCTCATTTGGGAAGGAATGATAGAGTTAGGCATAGAAAAATAGAAATGATAGTTGGATGCTTGGGTAGCACGGCCATGGTGGGTAGCACGGCCGTGCTAGGTCTTTGGTGGCACGGGCATGCAAGGCCACACGGTCGTTTTGAAAGAATTAAACTATTAACCAACTTTTCTACTCAAATCTGCTAAAATCAATGCACCACGGCCGTGGTAGGCAGCACGGCCGTGCTGGTTTCATCTTGCACGGCCGTGGCAGCTAGCACGGCCGTTCTGAGGCATTTTTGCTTCAAATGACATTTCTGCAGATTTCTGGATATCAGTGCACTGTTCTATTTTTAATTATTTATTGGTAACTTCAAATGATCTCAAATTTTAACTGAGGCTTTATCGATCAATTATAAACAACGTGCTAAATTCCCATAATTTTTGGAGAAGGTTTGATCTCTGAAATAAACGAATTACAGTAACTTTTGTATAACTGAATATTCAGCCAATATAATAAAAGTTGAGTGTGGGGTCAATATGCAACTGACCCAAGCAGCTCAAATGGTCTATATGAGCAACCACACACACAAGCAGCTCTCATTCTTCGTCATTCACTCTAGAGAAACGAAAATCTAGTGAGAGAGGGAGAGTTAGGGTTTGAGTGGAGAAAGAGGAGGAATTGCTGAATTAGGGTTTTGCGGTTCCAGGAATGGTGAAATCAAGTAAGTTTGGATTCTTTGCATAGACTTTTATGGTAAATCTTCTCTCTCATGTCAAGATTCCGTCCATGCTCTGATTTGATCCAAGAAGATGTCGAAATTCCCTCTTTTCTCACCCTTTCTTCATAATCCCTCATTTTCAAGGTTTCCGAGTTGAATGGAAGAAGAATTGGGAGATTTGCTAGGGATTTGATATGAGTTCGAGATCCCCTGAGTTGAGCTGCAGTTTTGAGGTGTTTTCACACCTTGGGGTGAGTGGGTTCTTCCTTCAAACAGTGTAATGCATGAAATTTGATTATAGCATCCAAATCCCTAATTGCTTAGTATGTGATTCTAAAACCTGAAATGTCCGTTTGATTTAAGTTGTTGCAAATTGATATGATATGGATTTCTTTCTCTGTTTGAATGACTTTTAGATGGTAAATTCATATCAGAAACGTGTACAACACATCCTAGTAAGAATGCTTTCCAGATTTATACCGTATGATGTAATTAGGGTTTAACCTAATTGAGATCTCACTAGAGTTTTAATCCAATTGAACAGATATCTAGACTTAAACCAAACCTAGGTCTAAATGCTCTTAATCAAGATTAAGGCTATCATATTTCAATATCTAAACCCTTTGGGATTCGTCACTAAGTCCATGACTTTGATTTCACTAAGTTGAAGCTCAATCGAGCTGTGGCACGGCCGTGGTGGGTGACCACGACCGTGGTGAAGGGTCTATGCCACGGGCGTGCTAAGTAGCACGGCCGTACTGAATGCTTTTGAAACCCTGATCTCTATACACCACGACCGTGGGGGAAGAGCCACGACCGTGGTGAGGTGAATGTGCCATGGCCGTGGGGTGATACCACGACCGTGTTGAAGCAAACCCTAAATGAATACTTAAGAGTCAAAGTTAAACAAAGAGGACTGGTAATCCTATAAGTGGTTAGGATGTACCTCATGGGTTATCTTATTGAATTTTATTCTTGATACATGATATCTCAGTGAATGGTATGGAAACTCTAAATTTAGTTAAATTTCCATGGTTTCATGTCTATATTGATTGCATATGATTTGTTGGAAACAATCTTTATTTAGTGAATGCTTATATCCTATGAAATTCTTATGAGAGTCATGTGACAAGTGAATGAGGAAAATGAAAAGGTGAATGAGGCAAATGAAACCCTAAGAGTAGGGTGTTGGCATGTGATGAATGAATAAAGCAAATGAAACCCTAAGGATAGGGTGTTCAATGAATCATGTTATGGTGATATGAAAGGTCTCGATATGAGATGTGGTGATGCTTAATTGCTGAATTGTATGTTTCTAGTGCATTTAACTTTATATGCTTGCTCTCTCTGAGTTGATATCTACATACTGCAGGGCTTCTTATTTCCAATACATATCTCGTAAATTGCAGGTGATGAGATATGATATGCCCTAGAAGGGAATGTTACTGAGACATGATATATGTTGAATACATGAGTTATGATGTTTCTTATGATATGATATGGCAGGCCGTGTGAGCCTTGTGAGAAATGTTAAATGAGTTATGATTTCTGATTAGAATGTATCTATAATGTTAATGTTAGACTTAGGTGCCCTGAACACCGTAGAACCCCTTTTGGAGGTCTGCGCCTTAGGGGTGAAACGACCTACCTAGCGTGTGTCTAGATGGTCGGTGACTCGTGTTCAACAATAATCCGTGCGTGTGTCACGGTGGCACGAGGACATAAAGGTAGTGTTCAACAATAATCCATGCGTGTGTCACGGTGGCACTGTAGTAAATAGGGGTTATTCAACAATAATCCGTGCGTGTGTCACGGTGGTAACCCAGACTCTCCGCTTGTGTGCTCAGGTTAGGAGGAGTCCAGTTTACACTCTTTTGAGAGTGCAGTGAGGTCCTGACGTAGACCAGGACAGCAGTCAGACTTAGCATTTCCCGGGTGTGTCGCTAAGTCTTGTACGGTGTGGCCGTAGTGCACTGCGAGTCTCTATGCAGAGTACACTGCATAGATCAGGGCATAAGTTAAAATATGATCATATAGGTTCATAGAGTTCCTTATAAATTAAAGAGTTAAGGAAGACTAGAGCATAGTCTTCTAGTAGTTATTCTTTAGATGCAATATTTCCATTCTTTGTTATTTCAATTATATTGTTTTAGAACTTCTCAGTGTAGTATTTATTGTTGTTAAATTTCATAACGTTTATTCAAAGTTATATCTGTAATCACATTAGTGCCTTAGACTGTTTCTTTGAAGTACTCATTCACTGAGCGAGTAGGCTCACCCCTCTACTCAAACATTTTAGGGTTAACCGCGTGGACTTGAAGATGGTCAGAGCATCAGTGTAGATCTTCCACAAGAGTTGAGTACATGATTAGTTGAGTCAGTCGGTCCTTGTCACTCTAGGTCCTCAGTAAGAGATAAGAGAGAGAGTTGTAATTACGATGTGTAATATTATTCCTCTTTTGAAATTTTATGCTATTAGTAGGTCTTATGTGCATAAGGTGTGAGAGACATCATGAATGTTTATATATGTATCTTTACTATTAAAGTCTGATTAGTAAAAGAAATGTTCAGATTCCCTTGTTAAAATGATTTATATGGTTTAATGCGAAGAAACAAGAGTTTTAAAGAAAGAAAAGAAAAAGAAACAAGAAAAAAAAAGTTAAGGGTGTTCTTTGTATTACATATAAATCCTATCTTATGCCCTAATCTCATGATTTGAGAAAATTGTGAGATCGGGGTGTAACATTCTACCTATAATAAAAGCTGTCTGTAAAGGAGATCTAATCTTGGGAGAATCTTCTTCAACCTATTGTCAAGCAATTTAGATATTATTTTGTACATCATGGAGCAACAAGCAATAGTCCTAACATCATTCATGAACTCAACCACATTTCTCTTTAGTATCAGCCTAAGAAATACATGGTTAATCCATCACACCGTCCTCCCACCCACCAAGAACCATCTAACCACCCTGCACATATCCTTTCTAATCAACTGCCATGACACTTGAAAAAACCTGACATTAAATCCATCTGGTCCAGGTTCTTGCATGGAACCAATGGAAAACACTTCATTCTTGATCTCCTCTTCAGTCGTTGGGCCTATTAACACCCTATTCATATCATCCATCACTCTTCTTCCCGGGAGCTCACACTGGCTCAAATTAACTCCAGTGCTCTTATTGTATAACTCAGTAAAAAAACCCCACAATAGTCTCCCCCACCTCTAAGGACGAGTCGAAACTCTCACCATTAGCATTGATCGAGGTATGGATGGCATCCTTCATCTCATTTTTCTTCATTGCAACATGGTAAATCCTAGAGTTCCTGTCCCATCTCTCAACCATTTCAGTCTATTGCACCGCAAAAAACACAACTCCTCTTCTCCAACTACCTCTCTTCTTTTGGCCTCACTCTCCTCTCTCATAGCCTCTTCCTGCAAGGGATTCATTCAGTGCTTCCCCACCACGATCTCATACACCTTTCTGGCCTCCTTAGCTAAGCTACTAAGATCCGACAACCCTTTTGCCCATTCTTTCAGGGCTATCTTGTTTCTACTCAACTTCTCAACAACCACATACAGAGGGTTTCCCTCCACACACCCCTCCCATGCCCTCGCTATGGTCTCCAAACAGCTCAACCATTCCAACCAAGCAACAAGAAATATGAAAGGTTTAGCCTTAATCTGAGTTTGAGTGAGTTGAACAACCATCCAAGCATGATCGCTATTTGGATGACTACCTAGCTTCACCGACGCATGCAAAAACACATCCAACCACACCTCTTTCACCATATCTCTGTCAAGTTGACTCACGATGGCTCTTTATGTGGCCCTTTTGTCCTTCCAGGTAATAAACCCTCCATTCATATTCATTTCAATAAGATAATCCACATCCAAAGTGTCATTGAACCTCACTAAGCATGCTTCAAGGACCAACAATCCCCCTTTCTTCTCATGTGCCTTCCAAATATGATTGTAATAGCCAATTAAGATCTGGGGCAACTCCCTTTGATTGGCTGAGCTAATGACCTCCCAAAGTCATCTTCTACACATCTCTGAATTGTGTCCATACGTTGTAGACACTACCAAGTGCAGCCCAACTTGATTGATACAACTAGCTGTGACTAACTGGTCCATGGCAAATATCACCTGCACATCCCACACTCTGGGGTTCCACCCCATCACAATACGACCACCCTCCACTTGTTCTAGATTGGAAGCCGCCTCCCAACCATTGTGAAAAAGCCTAAGGATTCTCTCCTCACCTAATTCTCGTTTCCAAGCACACCACCATTGTGGGTTTTAGTGTAATGAATAAATTTTATCCAATCAAATGTTTATTATTTCTACTCTAAGCTTTAAAATAATCCTAATATATAATGCAGGGATGATTGGAGTTTACTTGTTCTAAACGATGATCACATTAAGTTATTAGTGATAGAGTATATAATGAAGAGGTTAATAGTGCAATTAATGAAGCTACTGGTGATAAAGCCTTGGGTCCAAATGGATTTGTTGTCAATGTTTTAAAATCTACTTGGGCATATTGTAGGGAATGACATTAATAAAGTCTTGCTATATTTTTGTTGAAAATGGGAAGATTTTAAAAGAAGCAACATGACTTTTATTACTCTTGTTTGTAAGAGAAGATATTGCAAAACTTTAATATTTTAAAGGAAGCAACATGAATTTCGTTAATCTTATTTTTAAGAGAATAGATTCTATAACTTGGATAGAAGTGAGGCCCATATATATATATGAAATTTTATTCAAAAAATAGTTTCATAGATCATGATTAATAGAAAATGAATGTTTTGCCCATTTTAATCAATATAATTCAATGTTCTTCCATACATGACAGGGAAATCAAGGATTCTATTATCCTTACATATGAGATATTGTGTAACTTTATTTAATGATGTGTGGGGACCAAAGATGTCTATTAAGGCACACATTTCTAAATCCTATGATTAAATCAAGTGGGAACATCTGTGGATGATAATGAAAAAATCAGATTTCTTGTGTTATGAACTGATGTCATTCATTCTATTTTATGTCATTGATCAAGTGTTAATAAATGGGGTACCCTCACCCCATCTGAAGCCATCAAATTTCTTGAGGAAGCGTGTCCTATTATCCCCCATTCTATTTGTTATCATTTTGCATTGGTTGCCAAGTATAATAAATTATTTTGTGAAGATAACATGTTTTTCCCCTCTGACTACTTCTAAAGATAAGAAAGTTTCCCATGTGATTTTTCTGATCACCTAATGGTTTATGGAAAAAAAATGCTTCTTCTTTTTTAAATATTATCTAAAGGTTCAAGGAGGTCTTTGGTTTGCATTTTACTTGCGATGAAAGTCTTGTGTGTCTCAACTTAAATTCAAGTAGGAATCATGTTTCTAATAACTTAAATATAGATAGAGGAAAACTCAAGGTCAAGTATTTGGGCACACCTCTCTTATATGGGAGATTGACGTAAGGGATTTGTCATCCCCTTATGACAGATTGAAGATTAAAACCAAAGGGTAGAAGTTTAACTACTTATCTCTTATAAGAATGATTGATTGATATGATACATACATATCTATCTATTTGACCTATTTTTTCCCGTCTAATGTGTGTAACATGTTTGATAGGATTTTAAGGAACTTCATGTTAGGAGAGAAATCTAATGAAAATTACATTCACCTATTTGATTGGGAAGAGATTTGTAAACCCTTAATATAAAATTAGCTAGAGAAGTGAGCAATAAATTGTTGATCGATGATTTCTTTAATGTAGAAGAAATGAAAGAAAGTGGATTGGTAAAATGGGTTAGATAACCAATAATAAAAGGACGAGTCAATTTGGCAAGGAAAGAAGTCCTCCAAATATTCATGGATTTGCAATCAGATTATGAGTGCTATGAATTGACTGGCAATTCTCTTATCAAAATTTACATTGGAAATGAAATTCATATACAGAGGGATCTGTGGCTGAAGGATGACAAGTTCCTATATGATGTTATATATCCTTCCTTATGTCTATAGCTAGGGAAAGGAAAATTTACATTCCTTAGTTCATATGGAATGGTAATTGGGCCATTCCTTCATCTAGAAGATTGAAGCCTTTACCAGAGTTCCTTATTTCTGTTTATTCTCCATAAGATGAAGATGATTAGATTACTCTAAATCATCATAATGTGGTTGGTTTGTTTATTGATTGTGACCTCAATATGAGGAAATATCCTGGTGTCGATTGGGCTAATTTTCTTTGGGAGTATTCTAGCTAAAAGGTTTAGAATCAAACATAGGAAAATTATGTCTAGAGTATATTCCCATAATTGATAATCTTCATGAAAAATTGTTTTCATTTGCCTCCTACATCTTGTGAAGCTGTAGTAATAAATTTTTGTTACACGTATATTTTGTGTGTGCCTTATCCAATGTCATTGGGATATTATTGTATCCAATCAATTCATTTCCCTTAGTCTTGGCATCTTGAAGGGTATTCTGTTGTTCAAGAAAGGATGGGACATGTGTGCATTTTTATGATTCCCTATTACATTTGAAAATGTAGGAATCGTGATGTTGTTTAGAATCTTAAGCCTTGCATAAGTATAGTCTAGAAAAAGAGTCTTTTTGACTATAACTTTATTGTATAGTTTGTTTAATTTTATGTTATAGTCCTTTATTTCTTGTAAATATTATAATGGAAAATTTTGCAAGTGATGCTCCGCCCTACTGTTTGCATTGAAAATCAATAAAGATGAGTATCATGCTTAGCTGATCAAGGAATTTCATTGAGAAATTTAAACATATAATGGAATTTGTGATGAGAAGGAAAATAAATTGAATTACATATATCTTAATGTACTAATCTCATTGTGTGCATTTCAAAATATCCAAAAATCAATTTTATTCTTCAAATATTAGCACACAATTTGATTTTAAAATGTTGAAAAAGATTTTTTTTATACATCTGACACAATAATTTAATACTTCATAATATCGAGAGGATATACTTTACATAATTTTAAATGTTAATTTTTTCACATTAGAAGGCATTCAGTATTCATTTATAGGGATAAAATGAGTTGATTCTAGCCAATGACCACATATGTTCATCTTTTTTGGGTATTTATAGGGATAATAACCCTGAGATTGATTGGAATGCTAACTTCAACAAATGTAAAGACACTCATTGCAATACCATCCATGCATAGAAGGTATTTTTACACAATACTCATACTCATAAAGTAAAACTCAACCTTCTATATCATGTTATTGTGTATGCAAGCATGATCATTATTTTTCTCAACAATTTGTGCATATTCAATTGCTATAAAGCCATGTTAATATGTAGTTTATGTTTTCAAGTTTTTTTTGATATTATGTATTTAACCATGTTCCAAAAAGTTGAAAGAAGATTTTCTAATATGATCTATTCTTTATACGTGTGTTTTTGAAGTAATAAATACATTTTTTAGAATATATCAGTCATATTCAAAACAATTTGTCAATTGGTCTTTTAAAATACACATTTCTCATTTAAATAATAGTTTTATTATTTACCTCTCCCTCATATATAAATTTTGAAAATAATGGAAACAAGACCTAAACAAGATGTCCAAGCAAAGAAAACATAACACATAAACAACTAGATTTTAAGATTTGTTATTTGAGCAGAGGACTATAAGACACATACCATATTATAATAAATAAAGTCTCTTATAAATTTTTTTGGATACTATATGTCAATCTCTAATTTTACCTATTTTAAAATAGAAAGATCACACAATTATATGTTTTCACTAAGATATGTTAAAAATGTCAATATACTAGTAAGGAGTAAGTTCAGATTACTTAAACATCTATGAGTTAATATTAAATAAGTAGGACTATAATGTTTTTAAAAAGACATTTATATCTGAAAACAAAGAGAAGATACCAAACCCATACATTTAAATCCTCGTGACCTTCCATACAAGTATAATCATCTAGTTATTCATAATACTACAAAAATGTTGGAAATCTCAATATGCTACTAAGTAGTCAGTTTTGAATTACGTAAATATAGAACTATAGTTTTTTTTGACAATGCATTTATATCTGAAAAGTAAAAAGGATTAATGTGGAATCCATATGTTTGAACTCGTGTGATGTAACACACACTGAAAACCACATAATTATCCATATTACTAATACAAAATATTGGAAATATAAAGATGATGCTAAGGCGTAAGTTTAAGTTACATAAAAATTGATTTATTATGAAATATGTACAAGGAATGATTTTTGAAAGGTGTATATATATGGATTAATAAGATTAATAACAAAATCATGTTTGAACCTACACAATAGACAAAAAGGAAGACTACATGCATTATTTGTTATGAATAAGGAGTGAGTGTATATTATAAAACTACTTATTATTATGTAATAATATGTAGAAGGAAAGTTTTGACTAAAGAAGGAACTTAAATTTGCAAAAACAAGAATAAACATTGAAATGTGGTTTTCTGTATCAGGCACAATGGAGTAGATTTTAACTTCCACTTTAATATTTTGTCCTCATAGCTTTTATGTAATTATACCCAAAATCAAAATTACCTATATAATCGATGTTCTTACACTTTCTTGGGGGACCATGACCCCTGTTGACCCTGTTGACTATATATGGTGGAAAGTTTGTAGCTTGCATCTATCCATCTAAGTGATATGCATCATTGTAGACCGCAAATTATATAGACATAAAGGAATGTAGGAGTTTATTTGTCATGCTGATCGGTTAGTGAAAATGACGGGTGGCTAGAAGTTAATAATTGTAGAACTGTAGGTCTTTCTGTATTGCTCATGCATGGCTAGGAAATAGTCTGACATGAATATTGGTGTGAGAGCCCCTGATCGAAGCCTTTGATGAATAGGTTCCAACACATTCAGTCCTAATCAATGCAGTGGATCTCCTTTTTGGTGTTAGATCAGGTTGGAGCAGACATCAAAAAATCCATGGCTGATATTTAATAGAATAACTAAAGGGGAGGTGACTGCAACTTGACCCATTCATGATGTCCTACATGTAGGGATGAGCATAGGGTCAGGCTGACCCGATCTGACTCACGACCCAGCCCGCATAACCCAGTCCAGACCCCAATCCAGAAGCGTCGTTAGATGTATCATAAGCTTGGGCAATCCACAAGCTTCCCTGGCTCGAGATTGAGGCGACTGGCGACTCATCCGTGGAGCCCAGAGCCATAGTATATTCTACTTATTTTTTGCTCATATGCCAACATGTAGTAGACAAATGATCTTTTTTCCTTCCAACACTCATTTCATTGTACATACATATAGGATGAGGAAGCAAAAAGCCACAACATTGTAGATTCTATTGATTTTTTGATTCTCATACATTCATATGTATGAGAAAATGATTTGTTGCTCTTTCAATATCTATTTTGTTGCTATAGGGGATCACACAACTATGGTATCATTTTCTAGCTGCGTAGATCATAAAGTAAGTACATATATATATAATGTGTGTGTGTGTGATCACAAAGTATATATCATAGTAATTTAGTTTTCATGTTAGCAAGTTAGATCTAGCAAAATTTGGTATGCTCATTCGATTTTATATGGGCAAATCCAAATCCGGTCTGAAACCCAACATTCTTATATGTTTCGAGTATGGGATGACATTTTCTAATCTTATCGAGGCCCAAACCCGGCTCACAACTAGGTTTAAAATGTGGGTTTAAGTTTGGGACAGACAAAACCCGATATAACCCCACACAACGCTCATCCCTACCTACATGTAGGGGCGAAGTCATGGTTTAAACATTGGGGGACCAATTCAAATTTGAACGGTAAATAGAACAAGATAAAATGTGAATGATTTACATTGTAGTAGAAGAAAAGTGGGAAACAAGCTGTGCCGCTAGTCCTTCCTAGATTACAAAATCAAAATTTTGAAACAGTACATCTATACACTTAGGTGTCATAACATTACTATTCATCACTTTTTAAACCCTCTCCAGAAGTTCTACAACCTTTACTGTTACGAATCCAAAAGTATCAAATCCAAAAGAGATAAAAGTGTGTTGATTGTCAATACATACTTTCTCTTGCTTGACCACTTTGATGAGACAAATTTAAGGGTAGCATTGCCTGCTATAAAAGTACCACTATTCAATCCCACCAGTGAAGAAAATAATTTCAAATCTACACTCACATGTCTCCCTCCAACCTATCCAAAAATTAAAACATCGACATGTCAAGTGTTAATCTCCCCTTCTTGCGGATCTGTCAAAAAGTTCACATGCGAATCTTTCTTAGCAGCAATACATTCGTGTTTGAGTACATCAAAGAGAACATACCTAGAAAGATCATGCCTTTATTTAATACCTAAAAGCTCTCTGCAATGAACCACATGCTTCTCAAAAGTGTCCAAGTATGGCTTACGATAAACTGGACATATCTCATTAATGAGAAATAAAGGAATTATAAGACAAAATTTGTGGGTAGTGTGATATTCTACTGGTGACATATGCAGGGCAAGACCATAAATAGGAATAGTAAGGAGAAAATCTTGAGCGTGATCAGCTTGTATACATGCAAAAACTACCTTCTGCCTCACGATCATGTCAAATTTAACATCCATGTCCTCAATTATTTTGCTAAAAAGGTCACTTGCCAAGCCATTTTGGGTCTTGGAGTGAAGGTGTCCTTGTTAGCAAAACAACTAAGATCAAAAGAAAGAACTGTGACAAAAAAACTATCTAGGGCATAATCAAAGTCAGAATCCATACCATGAATCCCACTACGTCATAAAATATGATCATATGATCAAGATTGGACTCTAGATGTCACAAAAGTGTATGTGGAATCCTAATCTGCTGAATATAGGGCATGTCTGGTTAGCTGGATTTACTAAAATCTTGTATTCTGTCCATCCTGCATTACTGAAATGCTGCATTCTCAAAATCCCATAAAGTAAAATTTTATGTTTGGTTTATTGGATTTTGTAAGTGTGGGATTTATTTTTTTTCATGTTCGCTGTCTTGTCCATGATGGATTTTGGAAACCAGAAGAATTTTAATGGAGACCAAAATACGAGATTCTTATTATGTTTGAAAATCCTGGGATTAGCCCAAATTTTCCAATCTCGCAAACCAAACATAAAATTTGCTGAACTGGAGTCCAAAATACAATCCAATGCGGTAAAATCTAGGTAACCAAACGTGCCCATAGTCACAATCCACCAAGTCAAATGGGCATTGAAGCCACCCTCCATTGAATGTCCTCAAAGAAAGTACATTCACAAACTATAATGTCTTCAGTAGATCCTCGTCAACCTCTATCAAACCATGTTGCTGTGCATCCTCCATGTACATCGATTAGCAAGTCCTCAAGATGAACACATGTTTCTGAAAGCAATGAAAGAGATACTTAGCTTAAAATAGTGCATAATGTTTAAGGAAATTATAGTGCACAACTCGACTATGGTAACTTAAAAAATACAATAGAAATTATAGTGCACAATTTTTAAGGAAACACTTTTTTTGAAAGGAATAAAGAGATACTTAGGATTTTGACAAACCAAAAAGAATTTGAAACCTTAACAAGGTGAACTATGATGACTAACTGTTGGAAATATGACAACAAGCTATGATTAAAAAATTTGAGTCTCTTAACTTGACTATTTGTACACACTATAAGTCTTTGAATCCTTTTATTTAGTTACCATGGGTCCTTAATGATTTTGAGTTTGTTTTACATATAACATTTTGTATGCTTTCTTTCCCCTAGTAAAGAATATTTCTAAAAGTAATGAAAGAGATACCTAGGATATTCATGAAAAAAGAAAAATACAAAACCTAATAAAGGTAGGCTATGATGATTAAGTGTTTAAAAGGTAATAACAAAGCGATGACTAAAAATCAGAGACTCTTAACTCAATCATTTGTACCACTATAAGTATTTGAAGCCATTGATCTAGTTACTTCAGAAAAGAATAAATGGACTTTATTTTATTTCATGTCAAAAACCATTATCGTATATTATTATCTCCAAGAAATATGGATGACAACCCCTACACACTTCCATAGAGTTTGGTAAAAACTACTTAACCTTTGATGACTTATTAGGTAAAAATTATTTAAACCTTTGAGGACTTATTAGAAAATATATATGTTTAAGAAGAAGGAAAATCTAGAAAAAGTATAAAAAAATGCCAAATTGGAGGCTTGAACCTAAAGGGTTTATGTTTAATTTAAGTTTAACAAGAAGAAGCTAAATCTAAAAAGTAAATATTTTAATGGTTGAGAGGAGGATCAAATAAGAGTGTGTTATAAAGTTGAACAACGTAACAAACACTACACCAACTACACTTGCTTGTTTTATTATTCTGACATCATATATATAATTTTTTGTTCTAAAAAACCCTATAAACATGATACATTATTTTTAGGTTTTCTTGGGGTTGGGGGCATAACCCTTTCTTGTTCCCCCTTGGTTTTGCCCCTACCTATGATGGGATGAAACTTTATGCATGTCTGATTAGAACACAAGGGATCAAAAGTCAACCTTGCATGCAACCTTCGTAAACATTACCTGAACCCATGTTTGGTAATGAATTGGGTTACAAAATTCAAAATGGGCTACTGGTCTTAGTAATGGGACTAGTCCGATGTAGATTCTCTCTAATTTTATACGGTAACAAAGAATGCATATGTTATGTTCCTATTCTAGTTCTTATTAGTCTAGACTTGAACTATGTGTAATCTGATCTGATTGGTTATAACATGTCTACAACTGGATTTGATTGACATTTGATCTAAACAATTCATAGATAATGCTTGATGTGATATACTAATTGTTGTCATTATAAAATATCATCTTATAAAATAAATTACTACAAAAGTAATTAATAACCACTACATTTTATATATGAATGAAGTGAGATTTTCATCATCCTATAAAAACCTGAAGTTAATATTCCATAAATTTAAAAAGTCCATGTATAGTAGTTATATGTGAATCAACATTTTCTATTGTTTAATTACAAAAATGCATATGTAAGTATAAAAATGTGCATATATGTTGCTGTAGAAAAAGATCATATTATACCTATTTATATTACAACTATGCTATCTACATTCAACAAAATTTACCATTAATAGTTAGAACTATACATTGACAATGATGAAAATGAGCCCCCGAAAAGAACCATGAAAACTGATTACTTCATTTGGATTTCAAAAAATGGTGTGCGGGCATAAGGTTTCTTTTGGGTCATTGTTTTGGAACCCAATTGATTTGAGACATGTATATCACTTTTTTCAAACAACTAATGTATACTAAGAATATATAGAATTGTGTACAAATAGAAAATGCATAAAAAACCTCATGAAAATAATTTGAAAAACCATACATAAACTTAACCTTGGAAAGATGATCAAAATAAATTCTGGTTACAAGGTGTCATTCTCAATAAACTTTCACTATGAAAATAAGACAGTATACTGATTGCAATACAACTATTTTGTTTAAATACATTGTAATTCTTGTGGATTAAAATTAAACCAAGGAAATGATGGATGCATTATATGATCGTAGTCCTTAAATATGCTAAACCTTACAAACTATGCAACCTACTTTGTTTGGTATGATTGGTATATATTTTCCACTTCGTGGACACTTTCAAAAATATTCTACAAGTTCATTGTTTGGCTTCAAACCAACTTACATTCCTAACTCATTAAGTTAATCTAAACCTCTAGGGACTCTCAACTAGGAGATTAGTTGCCTAGTGAAAGAACTAACATCAACCATTTCTCCAAAATTAATATTGTATCCATTTCATCTTACAAACATAGTATTTAATGTGACACTTGTATTATCAACTTGTTTGAAAAAAAATACATTGATTTCTTTGTGCCATTCAGTAAATCGATGAAAGCCATATACATTTCCATCTTCAGGTCCACCCTTAGTATGAATAATTTCTCACACATGCAACATGGTTTTATTCCTACAAGATTGTTTAAAAAGTGCTTGTAGTATGTCGGGTCAATCTATTTATTGAGGTCTATGGTGGAGTCGACAATATCACAATATCACATGAACCAGAGATCTCACATGAGAACAATAATTAACCACAAGTAAATGTTTACAGAATAACTCAATTAAAAATATTTGTAATCACTTGTACATTTTTAACCTCAAGAATCACATGGTATAATGTCTCTTTACTTAAACACTGATATAAAAGATCTACAACATAAATTACTAAAAGGAAAGCGTCACAATAGTATGACAAAGGTCATTGATGGAAAAATTCGTGCACCGCTTTAGTTTTCACGTTAGTTTCCTGAATCAAAACTATTGTTACATATTGCTAACCACATTTAAATTCCTGACAAATTTTGGGACAACAAATAACACTCATGTTTTGCAAAAACTGATGCAATAAACTCCCAGTCATGCTATCGACAGAATACCACTTCCCTCCAAAAAACCTATGGTGTCATTTTTTATTATTAAATTGACATTACATCGTAACTATGATATTATTTTCTTATCAAATTTAAAGCCAATTTATTGGAAATAAACTGACGTGATAATGTTCCCGCGATGCTCTCGTGACTAATTATTCCCTCCAAGTTATCCTTTTTATGTTGGTTTAACATAATGTATGAGTTGTTACATTTGTATGATGTTAGTTTGTATCTAGACCCGGTGTAGTAATGATTTATTGTTACATGTTTTTTCAATTGAAACCGACATAATCAGAAACCCAGGTTTCGTTTTGGCTATATATCAGTTTGTGCCATCACACAGACACTATAGCTCTGTTAATAACACCTATTGTTAGTAACACCTATAAATTCTTTTGTTTTTTCTCATGTCTCTCCTCCGCCTGCCATGGAACCCTTTCTTCTTCACCAATGATTCCACCACTCGATGCCCCTGATGTTGCCTTGCTACTTCTACTACTAGTCACTGGTCCTTCTAGCCCTTCTCGCACTACCGTCACTATCTCCTTGTCTTTATTCTTGAGGTCTTTTGTTTACTTTTTTTTTCTGTATTTTTTCTTTATTTTTTCTTGTATGTAATTATTTGCGTAATTGGAATTTATTATAATTACTTGTTGAATGCATCTAATTAAATTTCATATCTATCTAATTATAATTAAAAAGCATATATAATTACTTATTTGATTTTCCTAGAATGTATAATTGTATAAATACATGTATGATGAATGTTCCCTTATTCTCAATGTTGGGTGCATTCTTCAATTTTAATGTGGTACACATTAATAATACCACCTAAGACTAATACACTGAATTGATATAAATTTACCTATAACTGGATTTAGACTGAGATTGATATGAATTTACTTATATTGTAAATTGTGACCTGTAAACACCAAACCTCTAATCCTTCAACACTAATACTTAAATAGACATATTTTTTATTGTTTTAGAAACCCATCTAAGATTTACTCACTACGAGTAAATATAAGATAGTCTCTGATTTGAGACAATTCTTGAACATGTAATACCACTTAGGATATATATAATATGTATATGGTTTTCATAAACATTTTGACAGTTGTTTCCCCTTTTGTTCTCTAGGTAGATATGTCAATGGGTAGATGTCCATCTACATTTATATACATGGAGAACTGTGAGAAATACTTCTAAAATATTATTGAAAACCAAACATACATTATATACTATGAGTGAAATTAAGTGTTTAAGAATGAGATATGTGGTACACATTCATCAATATGAATGCTCAATACATATATCCCGTTGATTTATAAAGCCATCTAAGATTTACTCATTAGTAGTAAATGTTAAAAAGTCTCAAGTTTGAAACTGTTCTTGAATATTTAATCTCACTTAAAATGTGAGTGTATAATGTGTGTCTGATTGTAAATAAGATTTCAACAGTCACTTTTCCCTTTTGTACTTCAAGTATATATGTAGGTGGATATTTCCCATCTACATTGGTGTACTTGGAGAATTGGAGTGGAATTTTATTGAAGTATTTTTAAAAACCAAACATGCATTATACTCTTACTAGTGATATAAGTGTTCAAAAATGGATAAGTGGAACATATTCATCAATATGAATGTTGAAAACTGGTTTATAAACTCATAAGTAATTTTCTCTTATTTTCATTTTTTTTAAATTGACATAGTTAACAAAAAGTCAATTCAATACTTCATGCATTGTTAGATAGGGCTAGAACAGGTTGGCATTGGATGTCCATTCCAAATCGCTGGCACTGAAAAGTTTACAAATAGTCTTGATGAGTTTAAAAGATAAGCGGATGAACATTGGAGATAACCTAGAGATAGGTTCTATTTCCCCTGTTCAAATTGTGGTAACAACTTGAAGTCGACACTATTGAGGAAATCAAAAGCCATGTCTTGTACAATGCAAATATACATGACCAAACATAATCCAACATGTATGAAGATTCCTATTATGAGATTAGCAGATGTTGATAGTGGAACTTGTGTAAGAAGAAATGGCTAACAATGCTTATGTGAATGAACTATTTTGAAACGACATGGTTTATGCAATACTAGATAGTTGTGGGGTAAATTTTGTCGATCCACGTTCCTTATTCAGAAACTTTGTACATTATATTGAGAAATCATTATGCTTAGATTGTACCAAGTTTATGAGGCTGAGTGCATTGACCTAGAGGTTATACATATCCATATTTTGATAATGGCTTAACCATTCCATTCATATGTATCTAATATGTGTATTCAAGATTGATTTCAGGTGTTAGGTACATGAAAAGGATCAAATTGCTCAAGCCCTAATTTTCCCAAGTCCAAGTCAAAAGCTATACAACTGTGCCTTTTAGGAAATCCATGTAAATGACCTTAGAAGATTTTTGTAATCACTTGTATTGATGATATGGCTTGTAACTAAGATGAGAAAATTGATTGAGACACTTTGCACCAAGTTTTAATCACTTTTGATGCACTTTAGAAAATCAATCACAGACTGTTGATCGGTCGAGTTACAATCTCGACCGATCCACTAGATCCATTTTCTTGAGAGTCCAACGGTCGAGTTGTGCATTCACAGAACTCAACTGATCGGGTTACTGGCCAAACAAAACTTTCATTCGTCGGTCGAGTTTCCTCAAGACAAACTCGACCGATGGTTTGAAATTTGGGTTTATCTTTTACCCAATCGACCGAGTTACCTTTATTGAAACTCGACTAAATGCACTGTACGGAAATTGCAAAAAAAGTGATTATGACCATTGGTGACTGATTTGGATGAAATAGATCCTTTTCCTTGGAAAAAAATGGCTATAATTTGACCCTAAGTGTTCCTCAACTCAAAGGGGCACCCCCAACTATAAATAGGACCACTTGGAGTTCATTCCAAGGTTGCTCATTCCATATATGCTTGGTTCTTGCTTAGTTGAGAGTGCTGCAAACCTTTGAGCCCCTTTCTCTCTCTACCTTCAAGTCAAATCTGTGAGTATGAGTGAGTTAGGATCTGTTGTAAGAGATCTACCTCTTGTATCCATGTAAAGCTCTCCACCTCCATCTTCCTACCCCCTTTCCTATTGAAGAAAAGTTTAAAGATCTTCTCCGAGTGAAGGAGAAGGAGTTTCTGTTCTTCAAGGTTGAAGAAAGCATGGTGTTCCAGATCTCTGAGTGAAGGAGATAGGCAAGGCAGACATTCAAGAAGGATAGGTAATTACTTGAAGGCCAAAGACTTGAAGGTGGAGTGGGTAAGTCCTTGTTGAAGGCTGAAGACTCCCTGGTTCAAGTGGGTAAGTTCCTTCGGTAGGTTGAAGATCCTTGCTTGAGGTATTAAGTCCTTGGTTGAATGTGGTTTTGTCTTGTAATCTTATGAATGAATATAAGAGAATCAAGGTTGCAAAGTCCTAGAGCCTAACCACCTCTAGGTAGTGGACTGACTCACTTCTAGTTTGAAGTGTGTAACTACTCTAAACCACTTTGTCCAAGTGTATGTTCTTCCTTGTCTCTCACCCTTGCTATGCATGTTAGTTAGGATCTCAAATTGGCTGTATGTTTAAGTTTCTACACTTAATATAATTTGGTGGTCTAATTTATTTTGTGAGATTTGTGAAGCTCTATTCACCCCCCTAGAGCCCTTGATCCAACAGAGTGCTTTATTGATATTGTATAATCGAATGGCTAATAATAGGTGGAGGAACAAAATTTTCATGTCTCTGTAGTCCTTGTTGAAAGAATTTTTCCTAAAGGCAACTTAGTACCAATTTCAACATAATAAATAAATATAATGTTGTGCCCAAGAGGAATGGAGACTAAAAAGATACATGCATGCCTTAATGATCGTTTGTTATTTCAAAAGGACTATATCAATTTGAAAGGTTGTTTGAAACCTCAATGTATAGATCAAAAGATAGTGTTGTGCCCAATAAGAATGGATACTAAGAAGATAATGCTTGCCCGTATTGACTGTGTGTTATTTCAAAAGGACTATTAGATTTGAAAGGTTGTCCAAAATACATGACATTAAGGTACAAAATGGTGACTTGAGGTAAGACAAAGACTGACCCTCCTGCCAAGGTGATGTGGCATTTACCTTATACACAATTCATGAGTGTGTTTAAATGTGATGTTAAAAATATTACCAACATAAAATGAGTATTATTGAGGGTTATGTTGCTAGGGAGGTAATGGAACTTTGTAATTATTTTCGAACTTGCGATGAAACTCCTACCGATGCAAAGTCCCATCACATTGACCACAAATTTGGCAAAGAGACTTTAGGAGAACAAGTGAAAGAAATTAGTTGTGAGATGTGGGAATAAGAACACTTGTGAGTGTTTCAAAAAATCAACAAAGTGGATATTTATATCACCAATTTTATGAAGAGAAAATACCCTTGAGCTAATTAAATGTGCCTTTCTAGAGAGCATAATCAAATATTTATTAGGTGGTTTGATGGTAAAGTCTTGTGTCAACCATTTTAAATACCAAATTATGTTTCTAAAAATATCAAATGGCTCGTCTTAAAACCAAAAATAAATGTTATAAATTACAAAAGGTTCAACACAAATAGATTTTCATACTGCCCAATGTACAAGATGATAAGAGTGTCATCTAAAACATTGGAGTCACCCTCAAGCATCTTCATTGTATTTTTTAGTATGAAGTATAAGAGTCCACAAGAAGGTTACATGTCTTATTACAACTTCATTAAAGACATAAAGGAATTTGACTATACAAAGTTTAGAGTTCCCATTTGTAGGTGTAATTGGGTTGATAACAACAAAGGAGTTCAAGTGGATTAGTTGGGATTCACATTAGTGAATTTTAAAAAGCATGAGCGTTCATGACGACATCATAGGAGAAAGTATTTTTATATTAGCGACCTTACAAATGAAAAATGGTTTGTCATTCTTCATATGAAAAAGGCACTTCATTGCAAATACTATAGATGAAAAAGACTACTACAATAAGCATGCTGACTCAAGTCCATTTCTAGTTGGCACACCAAGTGTAAATATTGTAGCTAACACTGATGGATACTATATGCATCAAGATCACACGTAAGGAATATTAATAAAAAACAATCCAAACAATTCCAGTAACATGCCTTTTATAATGAAAATAATACATTTTCAGATGCTAAATGTTGTGCATGTTTCTCTATCATATAAATATGTTTTATATGCTAGATGTGTACATTTCTAACACTTATTATATATATGCTATTTTGTAGATTGTTGTAGCATGGATTTTGACCATGAGAATGTTAAGCTTTATGAGGATGTTGAGCATGGTTAGGATGTTGACCATAGTGAGGGGGCTAAGAAAGAGGACGTTCAGGAGGCTACTGTTGAGTCTACTACCTCACAGTGTATAGGCATCACACACATGTGTAGGTTAACGATGCTTAGGGCCAAAGTTGAGGAAGTTGTCCATTGATTTTGATGACACATGAAATCTAGTAGGGGAGAATCATAGTGCCTTCAGGCACTATTGTAGGGTTTCTTCTAACACCAAAGTGCAAATAGTCACAACATCTTGGAATAAATTTAATTATGTCCTAAAAGACCTCATATGGAAGGACATAACTGTGAGTTGTATGTATATATACTAAGTTCGTTTACTTCTTTTTATTTGTTTGTTTCTCATTTCTAAATAGTATAACTAATTAGGCAGGGTGTCTTTTTAACCTTGATGAAAAATCTCATCATAAAATTGTGCTACAATGCTATGAGAAGATGTAGAGGAATTTTTAAGACTAATGTAATAAGAGAATACATAAGTAGAGACAAGATTCGAAGAAACTTAACACTAAGAAATACAATTAATGCTATTGTGTGGGAGTAGTTTTTTGCTTTGAGAAAATATGATGAGTTCATGGTATTACTTACACTTACGATTAATCAGATGATTTTAGAGTATTAAGCAATTAACATATCTTTTAATTAAACCATAATACACATGAGACTAAGAAAGAAGGCACAAAGAAAATGCACCACCACCAGTTGGGTCCCATTAGTTATGCCTTTTGCCACTAAAACATGGAAAAAGTGCAATCATTTGGAGAAGAATCAAGCACAACTTCAAGTCCACAACCATTACTCCGACATGAAGAGTGGATAAATCCTAAATCAAATAGCTCAAAAGTAATTTCCAACCCCAGAACCGCTAAGGTGGCTATGAAAATAGTAGACTTCAACTCTCACAATGCATGTAATTTTTTATTCTAATAGTTAAGTTTTACTAATTACTTCCATGATGATGACTAGTAGGATATATATGAGAAAATAAAAGAAGGAAAGTTAATCCATGAGTGATGAATGGATGAGTTGAAAAATGTTCTCAGTTCTCAGAGCATCCTAGAAGTGTTATGGGTGCTTGAGCCGGTGTTGGGCTAAAAGCATATTTTATCTCATCAGAACGACCACACAAATCTACCAAGAGCGGTAGTATGTCATAGGAGGAGATAGATGAAATGATAAAGAAAGAATGCAATAAGCAATGAGAACCTTTCAGGCATACCAATCCTAACCTACTCAAACTTCTATTTTCTAGTCTTCTGACAAGGCACATGAGGGTATTGAGAGTACTCCTATGGATGCGCTAGGCCTACACAATCATGTAAGTTTCTTTTTGATATAATCATTTTCTAATTCAATATATATGTTGTGACATTGTTATAATATAATACTATACAAAATGTAGGTGCCCAGAAAATTTTGTCTTCCAATTTTGATCATGTATTCAATGTGTCATGGTTGCAGGTGAGGTTTTTCCACACGGTGTTGGACACTGCATTGTACTACTATGACATATAGTGGTTCATGTGTCTCTCCATCTATCCATCAATAAAAGACACATCAATGATGATACCTCACTACAATAGGAGACACAGAAGGCGACGTGATGGGTGGCCCAAAAATTGAATTGACTATTGGAAGGTATGACAAATGTACATCACATTTATATTTGTGAGTAGATTTATTTGTCTAAATATGTTTCCAATTGATATTATAATATTAACAAACCCCAATACCTAAGAATCCCCCTACAGTTCCTCCTCCAAAGCTGACTACACCTACTATGATTCTGTAGGAACTATTCAATTTGCTAGGTGCTCAGTGCCAAGGCTTATGTCGATAGTTAGAGAATGTTTGCCAAGGGTCAAATATGTTGATCCATATTCTATATGGCACCATAAGACAAGATCATGAAACTAATGTATTTGTTCAAATATAATAGAATTATTTCTATATGATTTGCTAAATACCTCTATAATAGAAGTTTGCATATGATGATATTTGATGGCTAAATACCTTCATCTGCATGAATACATATCTTAAATTGTTTTTCTATACATAAAGAATTACATATGTTCTAACATCTAATTATATGCAGACACTACATCATTTCAAATAGTCAATGTGGCACTCCTAGTTACAGAACTGATTAGAAATATAGACATAGAACACCAATCTATATTTGATTTTATCTCTTCTTAATTAATGTAATTTTCTAGTTTTAGGAATGACATGATTTGGCCTCCTTCTAATGTTGGGTAAGTTACCATTTCTTTTCTTATACTTTCAACTTATTAATTATCTTTATCATGCAATTTTTTTTGCCTTGTTCTTCATTCATCAATAGACATTGGGAATTGTTATTGATTGTCCCAAGAATGCTCATTGTGAATTTTTTGGGTAGGAGACACCAACTAAATTCCTAACTATAGGATAAGTACAATTTTTTATATGGAAACATATTATTTATATTTGCATCATTATATAACTCCTTAATCATACAATTACATTTTTTATGTTAACTTATAGGGTACAATAGCTTTCTGTTTGAGGGCAAAGGAGTTGTATATAGAGAAAAGAATACATTTTCGTGGAGGAATGCTAAGGTATTTTTATGACTCCAAGTCTAATTCCAACTATGCTTACTTTTTATTTGTTAATGTCTCATATAACTATGAATTTTTAGTGCCCTGCACAAGATAATGACTGGGCGTACTCATACTATGTAATGACGTATATGGATGTCATTTCCAAGACAATGTCACAAGACATCCAAAATATACAATATGTAATATAGACTTCAATCACAAGTGCATCATATAATTTAGTTATAATCATACTTTATATAATATTATCACATGATTATATCACTCTTTTTGTAGGTCAGTAACATGCAGCTGGATAATGCATGAGATAGTCTAGATGACTTACAAGAAAATTGGGTAGAGTGCTTCATTAAAGAAAAATATTTTGAATTCAATTGAGATTGATGATTATGCATGAAACTTTGAATATGATTGTTTTTATGATTATTGATGCGTTGTCTACCGTGTGCAAAACACAAGTGAACGTATCACAGTAATAACGGACCTGTGAGGCCCGAGTCAAACCCAGGGAAGCATTTCTCTAAAAACTACTACTAACTGCAAATCGACCAGCTAAGCCAATGATGGCTGTTTGAGTTGGGTTGAATTACTAAATTAATACTAAAGCAAACAGAAAGAGGATGAGTTCCTTAGGATGATGGTTTCACTATAGATATCACTTACAGTCTATCCTACACAAAGTATAAACTAAATTAGAAAGAGAATGAGTTCCTTAGGACGATGGTTTCACCACAGATATCACTTACAGTCTATCCTACACACTGATACCTATTATATCAATTCCTAGATAGGAAGCATGTAGCCAGAATTACCTACTTCCAAAGTGTAATTCACTACCTATACTGATGCCAATCCCAATCCCACAATTATTGGTTTGATTAGTTAGATACTCTGGGTTTCTCCCCTCGTCTATTCGCCGCTTTTCCCAAAGGGTACAATAAATGAGTAATTCTATGTTTTCCAACCTTAATCCCTCTCCTGAGATGATTAAGTGTCTATTAATCCATTCATGGTGATCAAGCATAAATAGAACAAGCAACATCCATAGAATTATATCCAGTAACAAGAGATAAAACGATATTAATGCATAGAAATCAATTGTTGTGTATATCCAGGCTACTCTCGGGTCCTAAAGAAAAAAGGTTTTTAGCCTCACATGATTTTCATGATAAAACACAGAAGGAAAGAAGAAAAATGTGGGGAACATAGTAAAAACTAAGGTAACCCCTGGATCCTTGGCTGTCCGGACAATCCTTTCCGTAATACGTGCGGTCTCCTATCTTCCGGCGGTTGAAACATCCTTCGTAGGTGCTCAGATCACTCCCGGTGAAGCTTTTAGCCCTCCATCCTTCTCTTCTTTCTCTCTGGTTGATGTACAATGAAAACGGCTCGCTCCCTAGGTCTGGCCGTCGTCCCCCTAAGTCATAAGCATGACTTACGGTCTGAAATTTTGTCCACCATTGGATTAGAAGCAAATCTGCGGCTGACCTGATCGAGCACACTCGGTGGTACTGACTTGATGTGTCGGTGGTACCGAGTCTCTTAAGTTAGGTTGAGTGATCCCGACCCCATCGATACCATCGACAATGTCTCGGTGGCACCGACTTCTTACAAAATCAAGCCGCCTAACTGACATCAACTCGGTGGTACCAACGTTTTGGGTCGGTAGCATCGAGTTTTCTTGATTCACGTGGGGCTCTCTGATGGTATCTCGGTGTCACCGACTTCTTGGGTCGGTAGCACTGAGATATGGATTGTTTTTAGGAAGCTCTCTGAGGTCAAGTTGATGCCACCAACTTTTGTGGTGTCAGTGGTACCGAACTGTGTCAATCTACCTTGTACCTAAAAACACATAAAGCATCGTAAGTGCACGAAATGCATAAAATGCTAGTAAAAAATGATTGAAATCATATGATTTGATGCAAATAAGGAAATATAGGCTAGCTATGACATTCCATACATAATAAGTCATATAAATGTCCAAACTACACCCGAAAACAAAGGAAAATGAGCCTATAAAAGTGGCTAAAATCACATGCATCAAACTCCCCTAAGCTTGAATGTTGCTTGTCCTCGAGCAACATACTCTCAGACCGGTTTGATAAAAGTCAGCAAAAGGACAAATCACATACTCTTTTTTTAAACAACCCATCTAGCAAGCCTTAAACCGGCCTTCGTTGACCGCTGAACCACTAACTGGTCTAAAGTGACCAAAAACTGCAATAAGAGATGTCTACCCTCAGTCAATGACACTATCAAGTAAGCAGTTAACATCATAATTATTCAGGCATTTACTTGATGTATTACATGATTCCCTACACTAAATTTCTCTTTCCTAACTACTAGCTAACTAGAAGCAGATCTCTATGTAAAATGAATGAGGAGATAAATCATGAAGAGTGGACAACCAATAAGAGTAATTAATGGTGAAAATAGGTGGCAATTGAAAAATTAAAGAGTACATCCAACATATTTATGCACAAGGAGAATGAACCTATATGAATGCACAAGAATGTAATGAATGAACCTAATGTCTATTTTTCTTTTTCATGAGATGATGCATGTAGAACAAGCTAAGAATTTTTTTTCTTTCTTCAACTTGGGAAGTTGCACATGTGGATTATAATCTTCTTCATAAAAGAATGCAGAATATAGTTCATTTATTTTATAATTTTTTTTCAAATTTCTTTTCAGCAAGTCTCACATTTTTCTTCTCGCTTTCTTCCCAACTTGCGTTTGATTTTTTTGTTTCATTTTTTCTTCTGCATCTCATCTTCTTAATTTTGAGTTTAAGAATCCACATGGCAAAAGAGAAAATGCATGTAATGGTGGAATTAATGCACTATATGAATTATGTTGTACAAGCTAAAATGGTATGCAAGACTCTTAATGACTACGAATGCAAAACCTTTTTTTTTCTTTGTGCAAGTAAACTACCTTATATGCTATGCAATGCAATAAAAGAAAAATAGTTTGAAGTACTCAATAATTTTGAAGTGATGAGTCAAATGAATGAATGGAAATGATATAATCACACAACTAAGAGACAACACCTTTCATTATATTATGATGTGTCCCTCTTAAATGACATGTGTTCAGGGTGATCCAAGGGATTATTTCTCATATATTCATTTAAGATCTTGTTATGGTTTGGTCAGTTTAGGCTGAACATCTTCATCATCCACATTTCATGATTGAAAAAGACTTTCTTTTATGTACTGTGTCCTAAAGCTGACTAATTCAAACACTTCCTCAAAAGGTGTTACAGAAGGATGTTTTAACTCAAACTTTTTTAAAATCATGACCCTCATTTTCATTTAACACTAGAGAGTATAAGCATTCAAGATTGAAACCATGAAAATTTTTAACTCCACAATTACACTAGATAGATGTGGATCCTACTTACATAACTACAAATAAGGCAAACAAACTAACTAAAATAGCAAAATAAAATGGAAATAAAAATAGAAACTAAGATAAAACTAGGATAGAATGTTGTTCCAGCACCCCCCTAAGCTTGAATATGACTATGTCCGCATACTCTCACCCAAGAGGTGGAACAGCAGTACCATGGATCAGAACGGCAGAGGTGTCATGTTCAAGTCATGGGGAGGGAACATCCTCTGAATTGATAGATCAGATGGAGGCATCCACGTCGGATGTGGATACTCTCCAAAGTAGCCACGGTTCCAATAGTTGTCGTAGAATGGATGCTGGTACTGCTCAATCCTCTGTAGACGTGTATGAACGTTCTCCTGGTTGGTCAGAAGAAGGCGTTCATCTTCAAAGATGGCCTGCTGGTTCTCGTATAACCATCCCTGAATGTCCCGCACACCAACAAGGGCCTCCTGGTGTTGCTGCTGCCCAGTTTGTATCTACTGCAACATCCCATACATGCCATGCATGTTGTACAAGTCGGTCTCCTCTTGAGAAGGGGGTAGGGTTGAGGATGTCGAGGCCGCATAAGTGTGGGCCCACTTGCGTGGGACCAGTTTCTGTGTGATGGGGATTGTGGGCTCCACCTCCTCATCCTCATCGTCACTTCCGTTGTCATCCTCACCTCCCTACTGTGCTCTCATCGGGTCTTCTTCCTTACCTTCATTGAGTGGCCACCTGAGGTGCTCCACCCCACGAAGGTTGAAGATAGGGTCAGGGAGGGTGCGTTCCATAAAAACACCTCCCTGATTGCAATGCACATAGATGACACCGTGATTGCTCTGTAGTAGATGCGCCCTGCGGAAGTGTAGGAGGTCCAACTTGGACGTTTCCTCCAAAGGCTCGAGCGTGGATAAATCGAAGTCCAGCAATGGGGGTGATAAGGCCCCCAAATAGAATCAGACCCTTACTCTTCACATTACATCTCATAGATAACATGTGAAGTAGCATAAACGACCCAAAATTCACTGCCTCCCCGCTCAATAGCCGGTAAAGGAAATAAAGATCATCTTGTAGGACTTTACCTTGCACTTGACCTGATTAGGCAAAGATGGTGTTAACACAGAACCGGTGTAGTATCTGAGCAAATGGGTGTTCAATTTCAGACATCAAACTGATGTGCCAGTTGATATGGTAACCAATCGACACTTGTCAGCTACTCCCATGCTAGATCATAGTCAAAATCGGATGGCGCGGAGCGTTCTGGTACTTGAGGCCAGCCGAAGATTTCGTAGAAAGCATGCAATGTGAGGGAATAAGTGGTGTTGAAAAGGAGAAAGTTGACCCTACCTTCTCTCCACTCTCCTCCTACCGTCTGCTCGGGGGAACAATAACGTCCAAAGATGCCAAGAATTCCAGGACAAGAGCCAGATAAGTTTGCCTGTCACTAAAGAAAGGATTGTCTCCCTCCAGTTCCTACTGCTAGACACACCCAACGCATGTTGTCCATAAATCCAGTCATCTCAAGTAGATTGTGATCACCATACCATGTTGGTATCACATACCTGGTCTGGAGTTCCTCGTACATCCTCCTGGTTTCTGCATTCTGGTGTTAGATGCGAGCTGGTCTGGGAGCCATGGTGAAGAATAAGAGTGAGCATAGGAGAATAGAGTGTGAAGAAGTCTACTGGCGCCTGTGGTAACTGTGCTCTAGAAGATACGTGAGGTGGATGCCTGAGGTTGTGAATGAAAGTGACTCCACTTCCTCCCTTCTTAAAGCTGTTCACAACGCTGTTGGTACCATCGACAAAAGAGTCAGTGGTAATGAGTTGCGGAGCACAATCCGTGGTCAGTGTTTGTGACGCTTACGATTAGCTGACGTGATGTGTGCAGATCACCCTTCGTCAGTGGTACCAACGACACCATCGGTAAAACTGACTGATGCTGTGGATCGGTACTACCAACCGGTTGATGAAGTGCATCTGAGATGTTGGATTATGACCACTTGGATTGCTGACGTGGTGAGTCGGTAGTACCGACTTCCTTAGTCCATGCTACCAAGATTTTTTTTACATTTATGTCAGTGCTCACGAAAAATGGATTCGGTGTTCTGAGCCTGGGAGTGCCCAGACGTTGGTAGCACCGACGAGAATTGTTGCTGGTACCAAGTCCTTATCAGTTAACCAGCGTCACATCTCCAGAGACTCAGTGGTACCTACATTATTGGTCGGTGCCACTGAGTTGGCCCTGCCAGTTTACAAAAAACACTGACCCTGCCTCGGTATCACCGACTGATTGACTCGGTGGTACTGGCATGCTTTATCATGCACACTTCAAACATAATGGATCAAGATACCTTTTTTTACTAAAAATCAAATTGAAAGTACATCTAAACATGAAAATTAAATCTAAGAGATGCGATAAATATTGGGTTGTCTCCTAACAAGCATCATTATTTAACGTCCTAAACTAGATGGTCCTTAGAGCATAAAACTAAGGAATGGTACAAAGTTGCACCTCCTCTAACTTTGGCTCTACCTCCCCTCCAAAATAATGTTTGAGTCTTTGGCCATTAACAAGGAATAACCTATTCCCATCTATAATGGTCACAACACCATGGGGGTGAACTTTCTCAATAACAAATGGTCCACTCCACTTGGACCTCAGCTTCCCTGGATGCAGTCTAAGCTTAGAATAAAAGAGGAGGACCTTCTGCCCAGGAAGAAACACCCTATTAAGAATGTGCCTATCATGAATTTTCTTTGTCCTCTCCTTATATATCCTAGAGATTTCATAAGAATTCATCCTTAGCTCATCTAATTCATTTAATTATAGAAATATCTTCTTACCTACTTCATCTAAATTGAAGTTTAGTTTCTTCATAGCCCATCCAACTTTATGTTCTAGTTCTATAGGTAAATGACATGCACATCCATAGACCAGCCTAAAAGGTGTGGTACCTATTGGAGTTTCATAAGTTGTTCTATAGGACCAGAGTGCATCATTAAGCGCATAACTCCAGTTCATCCTATTGGTTGAGATTGTTCTCTCTAAGTTCTGCTTAACTTCCCTATTTGAAACCTCAACCTGACCTTGGGTCTATGGGTGATATGGGGTACCCACACGGTGTTTCACCCTATACTTGCTTAAAAGAGCTCCAAACTGCCTATTAGTGAAGTGTGAGACATTATCACTAATGATTATGCGAGGGACACCAAACCTACAAAAAATGTAATCCTTTACAAATTTGCACACCACTTGCGCATCGTTGGTGCGGGTTGGAACTGTTTCCACCCACTTAGACATATAGTCAACTGTAAGAAGAATATACAGGTATGAGTTGGATGACACAAACAGACCCATAAAGTTGATACCCCAAAGATCAAAAACTTCAACCTCCTGAAATACATTTAGGGGCATCTTGTGTCTCTTTGAAATTGTACCTGCATGTTGACAAGCGTCACAACGACGAACATAATTATGTGCATCTTTAAACAAACTGGGCCAATAGAACCCACTATCTAGGACTTTGGCTATTGTCCTGGATCTAGCATGGTGCCCACCCGTGGGTAGAGAGTGACAATGTGATAGAATGCTCTCTACTTCACACTCGGGAACACACCTTCGCAACATACCATCCCTGCATTGCTTGAGAAGAATTGGGTCATCCCAGATATAAAATCTTAAAGAATGAAAAAACCATTTTTTCTCCTGGTAACCCAAATTTACAGGTATCTCCTTACAAGCCAAGTAATTCACTATATCTACAAATGATGGGTCATTACATTGAACAACAATTTGTTTTTCATCTGGAAACTCCTCAACAATGGGGATAGCTTTATCTCTCTCATTTAACCTCTCTAACCTAGAAAGATGACCAGCCACTACATTTTCCACACTTGCTTTGTCTTTAATATCAATATCAAATTCCTATAACAAAAGAATCCACCTAATAAGTCTAGGTTTTTCATCATTCTTCTACAACAAATACTTGATAGTGGCGTGGTCTGTCCAGACTATCACCTTAGCCCCTACTAGGTATTGTTGAAAATTTTCAAAGGCAAACACTACTGCTAATAACTCCTTTTTAGTAGTGGTGTAGTTCATTTGTGTATCGTTTAAAGTTTTAGATGCATAATAGATAATAATATGAATTTTATTATAGTGTTGACCCAACACTGCTCCCACTCCAAAATATGATGCATCATACATCAGTTCAAATGGGAGGATCCAATCCGGAGCCTGCACATTGATGCAGAAATCAATTTTTCTTTAGGTGTTTCAAAAGCTTGTAAACATCTTTCATCAAAAGCAAAATCAGCATCTTTTCTAAAAGCTCAGACAAAGGCTTAGAAATTTTTGAAAAGTCTTTTATGAATTGGAGATAAAATCCCGCATGACCTAAGAAACTCCTAACTCCTTTCACCGATGTTGGTGGAGGTAGTGAGGAAATAACCTCAATCTTGACTGGATCAACTTCCATGGCCTTGTTGGACACCTTGTGTCCAAGAACTATTCCTTCACTCACCATCATGTGACACTTTTCCCAGTTAAGAACCAGGTGAGTGTCCTCACATATTTGTAACACCCTGTCCAAATTATGCAAACAGTCACTGAATGACTCCCCACAAATTGGAAAGTCATCCATGAAAACCTCAAGGCACCGCTCCACCATATCAGAAACAATGGTGAGCATACACCTTTGAAACATGGCAGGAGTGTTACATAAAACAAAAGGCATTTGGCGATAAGAAAAAGTTCCATAAGGATAGGTGAAAGTAGATTTCTCCTAATCCTTAGGCTCTATAGAAATCTGATTGTAGCCGAAATACCCGTCAAGAAAACAAAAGTGAGATCGATCGGATAAACGTTCTAGGATTTGGTCAATAAAGGGTAGGGGAAAATGGTCCTTCAAAGTGGATGCATTCAACCTATAGTAGTCAATAAAAACACACCACTCTATCACAAGTCTGGTGGAAATCTGTTCATTGGCCGCACTTGTGGTAACTGTAATCCCCCCTTTCTTTGGAACTACCTGCGTAGGAATCATCCACATAGAGTCAGGAATTGCATAAATTATACATGTGGATTAGAGCTTGACAACCTCCTTCCTGACCACCTCAGTCATGATCGGGTTGAGACGCCATTGAGATTGAACAATTGCCTTCAGTCCCTCTTCAAGATGGATCTTATGTTGGCATAAGGCTGGAAAGATTACTTTTCTATTTGCTACAGACCAACCGAATGCAGCTCGATGGTTCTTCAACACAGTGAGAAGCTGCTTCTCCTCCTCATCACTAAGAGATGATGAGATGATCACTGATATATTTTCTTCTGTAGCAAGGAACACATACTTTAAATGTGGAGGTAGCGACTTCAGTTCCAGGTCTGGCGGGACCAAAGGAGGGGGTGGTTGTCCTAGATCTTCAAAGCACCTTGCATAATAGCAAGGTAATGCATTTAACAGATAAACACACTCCTATAGAGGGTTGTTACATAACCTATCATCCACTCTGTTAGTCAAGCAGGCTTCTAAAGGTAACTATGGAGATGGCCCTATCATAGAATCAACCTTTATTTCTTCTTTTGTAGCTTGGTCATAGTCCTCCCCGTCATCTCCTAGATAGTGCATAGTTTGAGTCAAAGAAAGTACCTTAGTGTTCTCCAAGATGTCAACAACTAGAGTGCCTTTATCTACTCTTGTAATCACATGAGCCATATCCAAGAATGGCTTCCCCAGAAACAAAGAAATTTTATTGTCTACCTACTGAAGCATGTTGAACTGTGCCTTATCTCCCCTTGCTTGGGAATGCTCCTGAATCTTTATTTCAAATCTATCATCTTAGATTCCTATGGTGAGGCATCCTCTGCCCATCTCATGTATCATATCTGCTGTAGCTTGGAATGGTCTTCCCAGTAGGAGTTCATTACCATGGTCGTCTTGCATCTCCATAACCACAAAATTGGTAGGAAATACGAACCTGTCTACCTTCACTAGAACATCTTCACAAATTCCATATGGCTTCACTATAGAGTTGTACACCAAATGGATTGTCATGCTGCTCCTTCTGGTTTCTTTGAGTCCAAGCTTCTTGAAAGTAGATAGGGGGATCAGATTGATACTTGCCCCTGAATCACACAAAGCTTCTCTGAATTTTGTCTTCCCAATAAAGCATGTAATATTAAAATATCTAGGATCCTGTCTTTTGGGTGGCAGTGTGCCTAAAATAAAAGCACTAACTTTTTCTTTAAGAACCACCACATTAGATTTTGGGATCTTCCTCTTCTTAGTAATGATATCTTTCAAGAACCTCTTGTAAGATGGTATTTGTTCAATTGCATCAAACAAAGGTATGTTCACCAATAGTTTCTGAGAGCTGTCTAGAAACTGCTTAAACTGCCTATCCATCTTTGTAGCCTTCAAACTATTTGGAAATGGCACCAAAATCACAGGTGCCTTCTGGTGAGGAGGAATGTATGCTCGAGTCTTATTGCCTCCTACCTCATCAACTTGTTCCTCTATGGCCTTCTCTTAGTCTGCATTGTCAACTTCTTCTCTTTCCACTGGCTTAGCTTGAGTGCCTACATCTTCTATCATTGAATTTTGTGGTTCTCCATTCAGTATCTTTCTACCATTGTGGAGTAAAACCGCTTTCACCTATTGGTTTTTGGTTGGTACATTAGTGTTCACCGGAAAACCCTGTTGTTTCAAAACATTCACATCTGTTGCAATCTGGGATATCTGTGTTTTGATACTACGAATGCATGCCCCCTGATTCTACAAGTCCCTATATGTCTATGCAATCTGCAGCTCATTCTGACTCACCAACTTGTCTAGCTTCTACTCGATCTTATCAATCTTCTGCTGCTCCAGTGTGTATTGGGATTGACCATCGAACTGCTACGGTCTTGGTGGCTGCTGCTATGCTTGAGAAGGATCTTGTTGGAATTTATTGGGGTCCTTCCATGAGAACTTGGGGTCTTTCCTCCATGAATAATCATTATTCCTGTACTGACCCTGGCACACGTATTTGCACTCCTCTTCCTCTTCTTCATTAGAGCCTCTATCTGGAGCACATAGTGACTTAGCAATGAGATCCAACTTCTCATTCAAGGCAGATATCACTTTAGATTCACTAACATTCTTTACTGTGGCTTGTGTATCTCTTTCTTCTCCCCAGGATTGATTCTTTGACATGTTCTTGAGGATCTATAAGCAACGAGTAGGCTTATTGTTCAGAAAGAACCCTGCTTCTACACTATCAAGAGTTGTTCGCTCCCCTTTGTGCAAACCATAGCAAAAGATCTTTTCCTATCCCTACAGATCAAAGCCATGATGAGGCACTTTCATAAGCATGTTTTGGAATCTCTCCCATGCCTCAAAATACGACTCATCAGCTTACTGTCTGAAGTTGTGAATCTTCTTTACTAGATCATTAGTCTTATGTGGTAGAAAGTAGCATTCAAAGAACACATCAATCATCTGGTCCCATGACTCTATGATCTCATCATCTAAATTATTAAACCATGACTTCCGCCCATCTGCAAGTGAGGATGAAAACAACTTGAGGTAGATTGTGCTAGCTGGGATCCTATCTATATCACAACTCTCTATGAAATTTCTGATGTGTGTCACCGGATCTTTAGAAGGATGATCATGGAACGCTTGGGTCTTGACTAGAGAAATGAGTCCAGGCTTTATCTTGTAGCTACCCACGTTTATAGCTTGTCTTTTGATGGGCCCTTTCTGGGCCATAGACAATGAAGCTTTGATTTTCTACCATATAGTTTGCTCTTCATGTTCCTCTACTCTATCCCCCATTTCTCTTAGTTTAGGTGCTACTAGTGCCTATGTTTCTTCTAACACAGGGGGATTCGATGAAGGCGTTCTGCTGAACCTATCCATAGGCCTGCCATGTACTCGATCTCCTTGCAAAAAATCCACTTGCCCAAAACCTAGTGAAGATAGTTCACCGTATTCTAGAGCTCTGGTTCGCACCATGCACTGGTGTACCTCAAACAAAGAGAATGGATGTCAGCTTCAGAATATTATATTTAAATGAAGAGATTATTAGGATTCAATTTGAATAAAAAAATGACTTAGAGTGGCAGACTACAACACTCGCAATGCTGATGTTGATGCTTCCCCGACAACATCACCAAAAACTTGATGCGTTATCTACTGTGCACAAAACGCAAGTGAACGTATCACAGTAATAATGGACATGTGAGGCCCGAGTCGAACAGGGGGAAGTATTTCTCCAGAAACTACTACTAACTATGAATCGATCAACTAAGCCGATGATGGTTGTTTGAGTTGGGTTGAATTGCTAAATTAATACTAAAGAAAATAGATTAAATGAATTGAGTAAATTAGAAAGAGAATGAGTTCCTTAGGACGATGTTTTTTCCAAAGATATCACTTACAGTCTATCCTACACACTGATACCTATTATCTCAAATCCTAGATAGGAAGCCTATAGCTAGAATTACCTGCTTCCTTAGTGTAATTCACTACCTATACTAATGCCAATCCCACTCCCACAATTATTGGTTTGATTAGTTAGGTGCTTTACATCAATACTCTGGGTTTCTCCCCTCGTCTATTCGCCACTTTTCCCAAAGGGTAAATAAATGAGTAATTTTATGTTTTCCAACCCTTAATCCCTCTCTTGAGATGATTAAGTGTCTATTAATGTGATAACCATGATTTTAGGGTTCCCATAACCAAGATAATACCTAAGGTTCACTAATATTCTTTAGATGACCAATCTTATATTGAAGTAATTTATTCAATATTTGAATTCATCTCACTTAAAGTGTAATTAGAGATATGACTAATGATGATGCTAATTGAGTTATATTTTGATGTGTACCTATTTAGTCGATTTATGAGGCCAAGGGCCAATTTAATAGTCTCAACGAACTCAAGTGATAAAATTGATGAGCATTGAGGTTTATTAGAATCATAACAAGTGTTCTTAGACTTATCGACTAAATATGTGATGATTAATGTTAATTGTATGAGTTATGAAACTAGACTGATTGAGGAATTATATTAAGATATTATGCAATGTTTGATAGGCTTAAAAAGCATTTAGTAGTATAGAATCTAGGTTTATAACGTTGAATGATTCAGAACACTATGGAATATTGAAGTTCAAAGTTGAAAAGATGATTTGGATATAAATGATTAATGTGAATTAGGAAATATGATGTAAATTTTGCTGAACTCCTCCATAACATGTCACACACCAAATTTCCTTAAGGTTGCAAGGCCCGTCCTACCTACATATATGAACATGAAACTTTTGACCCTAGGATGATCATCAGGTGTAGTCCTAGGATTGTCTCTCACCTCTGAAAGAAGTGGAGTTATTAGAGGTAAGAGACTGATGGCTCGGTTATCTGAATCCTTAGGAGCCAGAGCCCTTTAACTGAGCCAATTGATATGAAATTGAAGGAGGAGGGAGCTTCTCAGCTATTGTAAACCTGACCAACAGAATAGTGGAGAGCCCAACAATGCTTAACCCTTTGTGGCCGTTCACAATACCCATCCCGGTTTTACACATAAGCGGGAGGTGGTATTCTCCACAAACCAACCTCCGTATTGATGAATTGAACCTCAGCAGTAGTCTCTCACACATCTCCCCTCCCACTGCAAAGTATACTCGTTGGAGATCCGTGTATCATCGTGGATCTTCAATCACCTGCACTTGATTGCTGGAATTAGAGTCGTAGGCATCCATCCAGTGGGTTACTCACCGGCCTCCATGAATATTTGAGCAGGAGCAATGGCGCATAGAGAGTTGCTCTCCAGGTAGAATCGTAGGTTAGTCTCATGTCCCGTCATGTATTAGCCGCAGCAGTTGGAGCAGAAGGTGGATCGGAGGTCCAGTGGTCCACACACATCTAGATCATGTTGCAGTCTACAACCAGATTAAAACCTTACCACATCAGACTTCATGGTGACTCCGAGGCTGGTGGCTTTTTGGGTGAGCAGGTTTCATCGATCACAGTTTCCTTGCTTCTTCTATCCTTTGCGACGGCGCAGTCATCGCACGCAGAGAAGCACTTCGGGAGTGCGAGGATGAGAGGAGGGAGACACACCAACTCAGGAGGTGCAATCTATCCATAGGCCGCCAATTCATGGAAAATTAATAGACTAAACCATTCCAGCACCTGGGACAGGTCGCGGCCATCTAGGGCGCCTAGAGAAGGATCCAGCGGCCCGTTCTTTTTCAAGAAAGGTAAATACGTTTCTATGATTCTAGAAAATGATATCAGTTTAGAAAATGCTTTATAAATATCTCCCTTGGACAAATAATTCCCCAAAAATACCCCTAGACTTGGAAAAATGTCCTATACATTACTGGACCCTTATATTAGACTTTTGATGAACAAATAATGACGATATTTAACATAGATGATAATACTTCTTTTTGAGATCATATTATTGGTATACTTAGGATATCATGGATATTAAATCTGAGAAAATATTACTGAACCCTAGTATGATGTGGAAACCAAATATGAACTCAAATTTGACTATTATGCCAAAATAAAAGGTCATTTCTCATTAAAACCCAATTCCATATTTGTAACCTCATTTTAATTCTAGAAAATAGACCAGTTATCAGAAAAATATGAAATCTGAACCAGACCCTTAGAATGACATATGGATCAATATAAAAACACCATAGACACATTTTAGATCAATAACACCTAGATTTGACCTAAATCCTGAACTGGACCAAAATACCATTAATAGCGGTGAACCTTGTATTAATGATGAATATTTGTTATTAATCAGGTGATGACCAGAGATGTAGATGATCCAGAATATATATATATATATATAGGAATCTCTGAACTCAGGTACGTGAGTTTTATTTAAGTATATGACTATGGTTTTCTTGCTTGCAAACATGATATGTATGTATGGTCTCTTCTATTTGCAAATATTGGATGTTGTAGCACTATATAGTACTCGATGTTTTATCACTTGTAAACATAAATGATAAGTAGATGCTTTGTAGTTATTTAAGGTGTTCATTATCCCCCTTATGAGGGAATGGATTAATGTTGACTAGTACACCTCCCTAGAGCACACAGTGTACGGGGAGTTTCCCTAGAATACTTGGTACACGGGGATGGGCCCAATATTTATGTTTTGGTACTAGTCCACTTTTATAATGCAATTCATCTAGGAAAATTACTAAAATTGGCATGTTTTGCTTAATAAAGAAATGTTTTCTATGATTTTCTTTCCTTTTGCAAATCTTTTTCAAAATATGAAAGCCATAAATATATGTATCTTTCTGCCCATGTACTCAACACCTCGTGTGTTGACTCGCTGTTTCATGTATGTTTTAGGTTCAGAGCTAGCATGGGAGAAAAGACGGGAAGTGAGAAGTGGTACAGGTTGTACCTATTGTCTTTAGATCATGCTAGTATACACGTACATAGACTTGTAAAATTCTCTAATTAATTTGTAAATGTAAGTTGTAATAATTCATTTGTAAAGTACATATTGAATGTTGAGAATGTTATGGTGTATGTCTATTGTTGTACCATCATGTATGCACAAATTGCTTCCGCAACACACTTTGATACAATTGCTTAATGTTTTCAGATTTTGTCTTCTCATCTCCATGGGGTTTTGAGAAGGTGAAAATCCAGAGACGTTACTGTTGGTATCAGAGCATGAACACTAGCTACACTTGACAATTTCTCACCATGAAACATAAACTAAATATTACCTTTCACTTAAACCCTAGAAACTTAGTAAGTTGTTCTATAGGAATAAGGTTTGACTTAGCCCCTAAGTTAGAACCTAGATGTTCGAGAACTAGGTTTAGACAAGTGTGTGAAACCCTTTCCATATAGAGCTCATATGTATTGGGTAGATACACTAGTCTACATCATGTTCTCACCATTTCATTAGGTTACATGGCTCCAGACTATCTACTATGTGTGGGACACTCGATTTTGCTGATTTGGTTTTATTTTCCAATCGACTTGAACCTCGACAGTTTTCTCTAACGCCTTCTTTCTCGGAGAAAAACTATATAATATTTTATTATATATATGTAAATATAAAAATGTGTCCCTCACACAAGAGAGTAGTGGGTGTTCATGCAATCTAAGTGAAAGGGAGTGACATCAATCTAGAAGAGAGAATAGATCTAGATTAGATGTCTAGAGCCTCATAAGGTTATGTGATAGATAGTTAGACAAAAGAAAGACGAAGGAAATAAGCATATAAAATCTTATCTAACTTTGATCTATGATGGTATAAGTTTACTTATTAAGATTTGAGTTGTATATGAGTCGTGATGATGAAAGTACATTCCCTTTGCCTACTTAAGATAAGATAAGTTAAGATAGATATGAGTATGCATGAGCCTCAAGCTCTTATACAAGGAGGATGTCTAGTGGTAGGATGAGATATGTGGTGAACTCCAGAGAGAGTAAGACCCACAGGGAGAAGGTCATAGGACATAGCCTCCAGTATATGAGATATGTGTTAAAAAAGTGTCCTATACTAGATTACTCTTGAGTGGTTGAGTTGAGTCCTTATGCACGATTCAAATCTATATGTGAGAATTGGGTAAAAGAAAAGGATGGGTAGATGACCCATATGATAAAGTCAATCCTTTGGATGAATTAGGTCCTAGCTGGAGTGACATATTTAGTGAATCTCATCAATAGTTGCAAGTGAGGTAATATATGAACTCTACTTATGAGAGTATGATGCTTTGTGCAAAAGATACTCAAAATACATGTTCTCCCTTCTTCTTCTCCTTCTTAATATACGATGATAGAAACCTCACTTGAACTATATAGATTATTTATATATGAGGAGTCACTCGTATAAGCTTGACCTATTCTATATTCTCTTCCTATATCATACAAGTAATATATAAGTTTGAAATCATGATAGATTGGCTTAGTATATTCTCTTTCCCTCTATATCATGCATGAACGATATTAGTTTGAAATCATGAACAAAAATAAAGAGAAATATCTTTGGATCATTGATACATGATCATAAAATATAGTGTCTAACCCCGAATCCTTCTAAATCTAATATTCTAGTTTCATTATACATCTCACATAATGAGGTGAAATTTTGATTTACAAAGATGAATATCAAGCCCTTCTGAAGTAATGAGATCCTCGTAAGATGTTGATCATAACCCAAAAAAATGATGTTAAGTGTAACCCCCCTTAATAAATGATTTGATATCTTGATTTAACCTTATGTAGGCGAGTACAATGAAAGGCGAAACCTTGAATAATATCTTCTCAACTTATATTTTTTTTGAATAAAATAATGTTTCATAGGGAGACATAGGATGTAAATCCTAAAATAAAAGACCATCTAATTATTACTAAGACAATAGATGACACTACCATTTATATAAGGTGGGGTGGGTACACCCTATATGCTCTAAAATCCTAATATTACAACAGCTTAGTGTAAATCCAAAACTATGATTGTCTCGACACCTAGAATGGGAAGCATGTATGAGGTTGGACCCCTTGATATCACCTCGAGTATGGAATTAGTCAAATTTCGGGGATGAAATTTCACATAAGGTGGGGTGAATGTGATAACCATGATTTTAGGGTTCCCATAACCAAGATAATACCTAAGGTTCACTAATATTCTTTAGATGACCAATCTTATATTGAAGTAATTTATTCAATATTTGAATTCATCTCACTTAAAGCGTAATTAGAGATATGACTAATGATGATGCTAATTGAGTTATATTTTGATGTGTACCTATTTAGTCAATTTGAACATTTATGTGGCCAAGGGCCAATTTAATAGTCTCAACAAACTCAAGTGATAAATTTGATGAGCATTGAGGTTTATTAGAATCATAACAGGTGTTCTTAGACTTATCGATTCAATATGTGATGATTAATGTTGATTGTATGAGTTATGAAACTAGACTGATTGAGGAATTATATTAAGATATTATGCAATGTTTGATAGGCTTCAAAAGCATTTAGTAGTATAGAATCTCGGTTTATAACGTTGAATGATTCGAAACACTATGGAATATTGAAGTTGAAAGTCGAAAAGATGATTTGGATATAAATTATTAATGTGAATAAGGAAATATGATGTAAATTTTGCTGAACTCCTCAATAACATGTCACACACCAAATTTCCTTGAGGTTGCAAGGCTCGTCCTAGCTACAGATATGAACATGAAACTTTTAACCCTACGATGATCATTAGGTGTAGTCCTAGGATAGTCTCTCACCTCCGAAAGAAGTGGAGTTGTTAGAGGTAAGAGACTGGTGACTCAGTATTCTGAATCCTTAGGAGCGAGAGCCCTTTGACCGAGCCAATTGATCCAAAATTGAAGGAGGAGGGACCTTCTCAGCTATTATAAACCTGACCAACAGAATAGTAGAGAGCCCAACAATGCTTAACCCTTCGTGGCCATTCACAATACCCATCCCAGTTTTACAGATAAGAGGGGGGTGGTATTCTCCACAAACCAACCTCCGTATTGATGAATTGAACCTCAGCGGCAGTCTCTCACACATCTCCCCTCCCGCTGCAAAGTCTACTCACCGGAGATCCGTGTATCATCATGGATCTTCAATCACCTACACTTGATTGCTAGAATTAGAGCCGAAGGCATCCATCCAGTGGGGTAGTCACCAGCCTCCATGAATCTATGAGCAGGAGCAATGGCACATAGAGAGTTTCTCTCCAGGTAGAATCGTAGGTTAGTCTGATGTCCCGTCGTGTACCAGCCACAGAAGCTAGAGCAGAAGGGGGATCAGAGGTCCAGTGGTACACACACACTTAGATCATGTTGCAGTCTGCAACTAGATTAAAACCTTACCGCATCAAACTTCATGGTGACTCTGAGGCTGGCGAATTTTTGGGTGAGGAGGTTTCATCGACCACAATTTCCTTGCTTCTTCTGTCCTTTGCGGTGGCGCAGTCATCGCACGCAGAGAAGCGCTTCAGGAGTGCGAGGATGAGAGGAGGGAGACGAGCCTGCTCAGGAGGTGGAATCTATCCATAGGCCGCCGGTTCATGGCAAATTAGCAGACCGAACCATTCCATCCCCTGGGACAGGTGGCGGCCATCTAGGGTGCCTAGAGGAGGATCCAGCGGCCCATTCTTTTTCAAGAAAGGTAAATACTTTTCTATGATTCCAGAAAATGATATCAGTTTAGAAAATGCTTTATAAATATCTCCCTTGGCCAAATAACTCCCCAAAAATACCCCCAGACTTGGAAAAATGTCCTATACATTACTGGACCCTTAGATCAGACTTTGGATGAAAAAATAATGACAATATTTAATGTAGATGATAATACTTCTTTTTGAGATCATATTATTGGTATAATTAGGATATCATGGATATTAAATCTGAGAAAATATTACTGAACCCTAGTATGATGTGGAAACCAAATATGAACTCATACTTGACTATTATGCCAAAATAAAAGGTCATTTCTCATTAAAACCTAATTCCATGTTTGTAACCTCATTTTAATTCTAGAAAATAGAAAAGTTATCAGAAAAATATGAAATCTGAACCAGACCCTTAGAATGACATTTGGATCAGTATAAAAATACCAGAGACACATTTTAGATCGGTAACACCTAGATTTTACCTAAATCCTGAACTGGACCAAAATACCATTAATAGCGGTGAACCTTGTATTAATTATGAATATTTGTTATTAATCAGGTGATGACCAAAGATGTAGACGATCCAGAATATATATATATATATATATATATATATATATATATATATATATATGAATCTCTGAACTCACGTATGTGGGTTTTATTTAAGAATATGACTATGGTTTTCTTGCTTGCAATCATGATATGTATGTATGCTCTCTTTTGTTTGCAAATATTGGATGTAGTAGCACTATATAGTATTCAATGTTTTATCACTTCTAAACATAAATGATAAGTAGATGCTTTGTAGTTATTTAAGTGTAAATTATCCCCCTTATGAGGGAATATATTAATGTTGACTAGTACACCTCCCTAGAGTACACGGTGTATAGGGAGTTTCCCTAGAGTACTTGGTACACGAGGATGGGCCCAATATTTATGTTTTGGTACTTTTCCACCTTGATAATGCAATTCATCTAGGAAAATGACTTAAATTGGCGTATTTATCTTAATAAAGAATTGTTTTCTATGATTTTCTTTCCTTCTGCAAATCTTTTTCAAAATTATGAAAGCCATAAATATATGTATCTTTCTGCCCATGTACTCAACACCTCGTGTGTTGACTCACTGTTTCACGTACATTTTATGTTCAGAGCTAGCATGGGAGAAAAGACGGGAAGTGAGCAGTTGTACAGGTTGTACCTTTTGTGTTTAGATCCTATTAGCATACATGTACATAGACTTGTAAAATTCTCTATTTAATTTGTAAATGTAAGTTGTAATAATTCATTTCTAAAGTACATATTGAATGTTGAGAATGTTATGCTATATGTCTATTGTTGTACGTTCATGTATGCGCAAATTGCTTCCGCAACACACTTTGATACAATTGCTTAACGTTTTCAGATTTTGTCTTCTCATCTCCATGGGGCTTTGTGAAGGTGAAAATCCAGAGATGTTACAATTAATCCATTCATGGTGATTAAGAATAAATAGAACAAGCAACATCCATAGAATTATATATAGTAATAAGAGATAAATTGATATTAATGCATAGAAATCAACTGCAGTGTATATCTGAGCTACTCCCGGGTTCTAAAGAACAAATGTTTTTATCCTCGCATGGTTTTCATGACAAAACACACAAAAGGGAAAAAGAAAAACGTGGGGAACATAGTAAAAACTAAGGTAACCCTTAGATCCTTAGCTATCTGAACGATCTCCTCTGTGGTTAGTGCGGTCTACTATCTTCTGGTGGCAGAAATGTCCTCTATAGGTGCTCAGATCACTCCCGATGAAGCTTTTGGCCCTCTGTCCTTCTCTTCTTTCTCTCTAGTCATTATACAATGAAAATGGCTCACTCCCTAGGTCTAGTTGTCATCCCCCTAAGTCATAGGAATGACTTACGGTCCGAAATTTCATCCATCGTTGGATTAGAAGCAAATCTGCGGCTGGCCTGATCGGGCAGACTCGGTGGTACCGACTTGATGTGTCAGTGGTACCGAGTCTCTTAAGTTAGGTTGCACGATCCTAATCCCGTCGATACCATTGACAATGTCTCGGTGGCACCGACGTCTTGCGAAATCAAGCCACCTTACTGATGTCAACTCGATGGTACTGACTTTTTGGGTCGGTAGCATCAAGTTTTCTTGATTCATGTGGGGCTCTCTGATGGTATCTCGGTGGCACTGACTTCTTGGGTCGGTAGCACCGAGATCTGGATTGTTTTCGGGTGGCTCTCTGAGGTCAAGTCAGTGCCGCTGATTTTTGTGGTGCCAGTGGTATCGAGCTGTGTTGATCTGTCTTGTACCTAAAAACACATAAAGCATCATAAGTGCACGTAATGCCTAAAATGCTAGTAAAAAAATGATTGAAATCATATGATTTGATGCAAACAAGGAAATATAGGCTAGCTATGACATTCCATGCATAATAGGTCATATAAATGTCCAAATTACACCAAAAAATAAAGGAAAATGAGCCTATAAAAGTGGCTAAAATCACATGCGTCAATTATGTGATTGGTCACAAGTATTGAAACTTTGTCTTTAAATTGAAATTATAATGAATGCAAGTGATATTTGATTTGATTTGAATCCAAAGAGACAATTGGAGATGTGAATTAGAACGAGTACATGTGAATTGGAAATCTATATGTGAAGGGGAGTGCATTTTGAAGATATATATATGAATGCATTGTAGAAAATGAAGATGGTGGATGTGCTTGCATGTGTTTGTTACTACATATTTTGCAATTTGAAATCACCTATTGTTAAGATAAAATACATGATGGAACATATCGTTCCAATGAGAAATAGCCTCTACATCTAGTTGAATAACCAGACAATAGGTATGCATGCATGCTGTTTAAAAATAAATAAATTTTGACTTGATAACCGATCTATAAATATAATAAAGCATATTTTGTGGGCCAAAACCAACACTAGTGAACAATCTTATTAGTAAACTATTTCAATGATAATCAAGTCTACTATGTCAGTCTTGTGAACCAAAATTGATGTTGAAATATTGAAAATTCAGTTTCTTTTCAATACCGATGGCACCAAACAATTTCAACAATTTAAATTTTTGCTTCCTACTGTGTTGGGTTTGTCATAAAATTGATGTTATAATATATTTACCTTGTCAATTTTTCTAACAGAACTGAAGTAGAAAACTGTATAATCATAGAAAGTTTCCTGATAGGCAAGTATTTCGAGTTGGTGTTCTTTTAATCCTAAACAACTATTTCTAGAACTTCCATAGAGGAACTAAAATAGTTTCCTCTTCCTCGATAAACCAACATTTTAGCCATTGATATGCAACATCACCCATCTACAAGTCCCCTTGAAACCGATGTTACAAGCCTTAAAGTTCAAATATAAAAGGCAACATGTGTACTGGTGAATGATCTCAATTGCAAAAAAAAATAGTAACTAATCTCAACCAGATATAGTAGATAAGAAATGAATTGTCCCATAAAATGATGTCAAAGTTTTGTGTGATCATTTCCCAAAGTTATTTTTTTAGAACTAATACCATATCTTTTCCTAGATATTGACATGAAAGATCACATGCAAGTAGATAGATCGTACGACCAATATTTTAAGGGTGAAAATCCTAAGTGAAACTTGATTAAGAATTTCAAATATTAATTTAATTAATGTAGAACTAGTAAGTAACACAAAAATTTGTTTGGCCTTATTGAACTAGTGGTCGAATTGAAATGAAAAAATTATGATTGAAAATTGGATGATGAAAATATTAGCATGAATAAATTCCAATTTTGTTACCTACATTCTTTTTCTCACTGTAACATGACAAGCACAAACAATTAAACATTAATGTTGTATATGATTCAATCCTTTAAGAGTGAGAATTATACATGGATATATATCACTCTATACTGATTGTTGCATTATCTAGAAATCACATCTCCATCTGACGTTCTCATCAGGGTATTAACTAAAATAGTTAGTATCCTAGGTTTTTAAAATATGGTAAATCAAAAAATATGTTGTCTAAATAATATTACAAGGAAAAAACAATTATTTATATAGAAAATATGCCCAAAAATTTAAAGATACACTATCAAAGTAGAGAATATGGATAGCAGGACTACTCCTCGAACCTAAACCCTAATTTCTCATGGAAATATCAAGAATAAGAAGGGAAGAGAGAGAGAGAGAGGCATCATCACTAGAGGAAGAAGAAACTGCAATCATGCTTAGAGACATACTATCTTCATTTTCATAGGGAGCTGATCCAATGTTGTAGAGGGAGAACACCTTGGATGGTCATCTGGCCAACTCATTCTTTACTGCCTCTCCAGCTTGGAGTGGGGAAAAAGTTAAGAGAACTTTGTAGGGATTTGGATGCCCTTTCCATCACATCTATCTTGTTTTTTCTAATTGTTTTCGGGTCATCCATAAGTGGGATAAGTGGTCACAATCCCAATTTTATTATATCTTGATGCCAAAGTGAGTAGAATGGTAGGATGGCTAGCTAGTCATCTCTTATGTAGATGACTTTCTATGTGTTTTCTTATTCAAGATAATGAAGAAGCAAGCTTGTTAACAGATTGTTCTAAGAAGATTTCAATTAGGAGTTCTAGTCAAATATCTAGGTGGAACAATAAGTCATATGAGAGCTCTATAGATTCTTGAATGGAAAATGTTAGCTAGTCGATCGAAAGTCCGATTGGAGTTTGATCTTCCTACTAGGTTGAGCCGACTAGTTAATCATGCCACTAGATTGGCTCAACCCTCAATTGCTTTTCTATACAATGGAATCCTTTGATCAATTGACTGGAGCTTTTGAATATGGTTTAACAAGAAACATATAAATCTAGGCCCATCACTCTAGTTCTTAGAGTTTGGTAGTGATGCCTAGACCTTCAATGGATTTTTGTGGGGGACTAAGATGGTCACTCTCTTCTTCTGATCTCAATCTGTTATGAAGAATGAGAAATTGCATCAAAAACTACAAAATAACATAAATGTAGGAAAACTTTATTAAGCTAGTTGTAAAGTAAATGCACAATTGGAATTTAAAATAACATAAATATGGTAATAAAAATAGGATAGATATGAATTCTTAACATTCCTAGACTATATAATCAATAAAATTAGTGGAAAAGTGAAATTGTAAGGAGTGAGACAAGAGAGCAGATCAACTCCCTACTAAAAATAAAAAGGAAACATCCAATATATCAAACACCACCATAAATATTTTGCAAAGGGATGGTAATCCATTTTATTTAAAAGTATGATTCAAGTAGCCAAATATAGAAGAGGAACAAAATATCTAACTATTAGGGAACGTTTGCTTTGTAGGAGTAAAGGAAGGATATGATTCTCAATTCTAATCAAATCAGAATCCTATATTTGGTTGTGTAAATAATGATATTAGAATGGGTTATGTGCGGTAGTGGAGTCCTGAATAGCCATGAATGATCAGTTCTGGACCCCACCTTAGTATTCACTCGGGATAAATCCCGATACCCTAGTTAATTGACCCTGACTCCCAACCCAATCCTCTCTTGATAAATTCCCTCTCATGGGCGCAATGCTTATGGATGTCGTCTTCCCCCTTTGTAGTGGCACATCCTCTCCCCTTCCCAGTAGGAGGCATCATGCTTTTTCCTTGGAATGCCGACCACAGTTTGTGTAGACATCTTCGACGCCTCTTCGCCTTGGTGGGCCTTTCCTTTGTGATGGCCTCCTCCATGGTGAGCACCATGTTTGCTGCCGACACACCCGCACCAAACCCGACCTTCAGTGTTGTGACCTCTGTCCCTACTACCACCATCGTCACCTCCCTCGCCGCCCTCTCCTTCGGATACCTCTTCTATTAGATGATGGGTCGATGTCGATGGGATGGAGGTACGTCTTGACAAGAGTTGAATTCATGCATAGTGATCCATTCCCTCACCTCAACTATTTCTTTCTCACTCCAACCCACCTCTTCACCTCCCTTTCTTGTTTTGTCATTTGTTCTCGACAACTCTATAAATTTGGTCTGACATTAATGGGAGTTATGGGCTGGGCATGGTGGTGTTCATAGCCCTCGTTTTGAGGGTTCTCACTTACTTTGTTCCTTTTTTCCATGTATTTACATATCATTTATTTTTTTCATCATCATCGCTACTATGTATCATCATCACTGTATCTATGAATGATGTTATTTGATCATTGATGTGTAGCCCCCTTTGTTGTGATATTTTGAGAATTAAGTATGAATGTATATACTATTGGCTCTTCCTATGCTTCGTTGTTTGAATGCATTAGATGATTTTGAAGTGTATCCCCCCTTTCTTTTGCATGATGTGGGTATGTGCAAATCAGTTGTTGGGTACTTGTCTCTGATGTTGTTAGACTCCAATAGAAATTGGAGATGAGCATATGTTTAATGTCCAACATCTAAATTCCAAAACTATATTATGCAGATTCGTGAATGTTTCATCCACCTACAGGCGTTTGAAATCAATGGTAGAATTGATTAACATTTCATTCGAGCAAATACCATCCTTAGTTGAATCCAAACATAGGATAGGATATCCAATATCCAATCCTTCACCTATACTTGCCAATGCTATCCTTCTCCTCATCCCATTTGAATCCCTTCCCATGAACCAAACATGCCCTTAGAGAACTTGACATTGCCTCAAAACTTCACCTCGTAGGGTGATACATATAAAAAATAAATAAACTAAAGGATCAATAATGGTCATCTAACCACCTCTAGAAAGTCTCCCAGAAGGTTTCAATTATACTTGATGTGGTCCTAGTCCAACTTGGTTATCTTCTCCTTGAACTACACCTGGGATTGGAAGCGTACCCCGTCAAAAAGAGAAAGGTAGGTCAACAACAATACACTGATATGTACATACTAAATTCGAAAATTGAGCAATGTTATAAAACAAAGGATGTCAAATAAGCATGACCTCGAAAAGGAAAAGGAAAGGGCTTTTCAATTAAGCATAAAAGAATATGAATTTCTAAAAGATGATAAATAAAAGAATTACTTGCCACGTAAAAAAATATAGAAGTTGTGCCACAAAAGCACATATAAATATTTTTGGACAAAAAACCCATCAACATAATATAGACCTACATACATGTGAGATAAGCATAGCAATAGAACAATATAAATAACAATGGTGACCAAGGCTCACAACCTTGAAACCTGATAGAGTATGACACACAATCATCTCCCCAATATATAAAAATGGGCGAAAAATCCAGGTATGGGACACATAACCTCCTTCCCAAAAATATAATAAGGATACACAACACGAAAACCAAAGTAATTACACTACTCTAGGGTTATTGAATCACATAACATGCAATAAATCTGGAGGCAAGTATAAAGTTTAGTTTTGTATAGAATAAATAAAGTTGCCATCACAAAAATGGACAAAATAAGAATCAACAACAAAGTGGAAAAATTAGGGTTTCAACAAAAATAAAGATACAAGTTAGAGTCAAAAGAAAGTCCAACAAAATAGGTTGATCATTAGATGACAATCAAGTATAATGTTTTAAATAAATTCTCAAAAGGGAGAGATTGTGTAGGCTAGTGTGCCAAGAGAGTGAGAAACTAGGTTTGTTACTTAAAGAGAATAATATGAGATGTAAACATACATTAAGAGAGAGGAATTAGAAATTGCTCAATATATAAATAATATGGCATGCAATCATACTTTCCCTTGAGTTCTTTAGAGATCAAGTCCTAATCCTCCAAGTCTAAAGTCTACTCAACCTACATATAATATTTGATCCATCAATTTTTTGGTAACCCAGGAGACTCGTAAGGCTTGTGCCGAGCCCAACCTGGGGAGCACAACCCCATCCCCTAAGGAGCATAGCCCATTAAGTTGCGTGGAGGCCGACTGCGCTACGGGAGAAACATTTTCGAGCAACACCACCAGGGAGATATATTTTAGGTGAAACTTTAGAAGTCTAAACCTTTGGCAAAACCTTAAATTTACTCATTATTTTAGTTCAAGAAAGTGGGTACAATATTATTGATTATGAATTTGATCCAAGATCCAATTTTTATCCATTAAAATCTTGCTTGAACTATTATTAAATGAATATGGATTATTAAACCCAAAAATCATGCTTTTAAAACTTTGAAACTAGGCAATGAAAACTAGACCAATATATAGAGAATAAGTTTTTGAATCCAACATCTATTTTTACATAATTTTTGGATAACTAGGGATTAAGTTATGATTTGTAGAAGCTTTGGCCAATTAGAAAATCTGATAATGTCATATAAGAAAAAGAAAACTCTCGATAGAGGGATTGGATTAGCTGGCATGGCCCAATCATCAACATCCAACTCACCATGTCAGCGGTCAACGAGGCTCACTCAGGACAAACAAAAATGGGGCAAAAATACTACCATCCCTTGGAGGAAAAATGGGATAAAAGATGAAAAACAGAAGGTAGAGGTGTAATATCACCCAGAGGATTCATCCCTTTCATGCAGTGCCATTGCTGCTCAAAGTAGCAGGCAGTTCACATGGCCAGATTTGGGTGAATCACAAACATGCAACCAATCGACTACCGGAAGCTCCAGAAACATAAAACAAGGTTCAAGGAACTCACCTCTAGACGCAATTGGATTGCAAGATTTGCAAGGGTCCAAGGAGAGAAGTCACAAAGCTAAAAACAACTTTGGATTGACAATGACTAAAAAAACTATATGTGAGGAAATTGAGAGAGAAAACAAACTAAGTAAGGGGAGGTGAAACTAGGGGCAGGATCCCCTATTTATTAGGTGAAATATTAGGGTATCTGGGGCTAGAGGTTACGAGAGAGTTGAGACTAGTTTTGGGCATTTCTCGATTCTTAAAAATTGACACACAAGTAAGGCATGGTCTTGGGTAGAATTGAATAATGAATGTGTAGGAGAAGAAATCTCAAGCAAAGATCAAGTGTGGAGAGAGAAAATCAAATTTGAAAATCACTCAAATCTGATGTCTGTTTCCTATTTGGTCACGAGCTAGGTGACGACTTCTTGAGTATCCAGTCTAATTCTGACAATTGAGATGAGAGCGTATATCTTCTAAATTTAGTTATTAATGTGACAACGTGACAAATAAATTTCTAAAAGAAAATTTGGATAAAGTAATACATTCATTATTTCCCTTTCTTTCTCAAATTGAGGGTGCAAACATTGTCCAATTAAAGCCAAATTTGGTTGGTTAGCTTATTTTGGGATGAGGAATTTGATTTTAGCATTAGTATTCATTTTTGAAGACTTTTAGTATTTTATTTTATATTTTTAAATCTTATCACTATTTTTTCTCCTTTAATGAATTATAGGCATCTAGAAACTCTCCAAAAATATGAAACTTAGCCCACAAGCAAATTTAAGCACGAGGAATATAAATTTACAATTTATATTTCCCTTTTAGGGTTATTTAACATGTTGCTTAAAATTTTGGGATTTAATGTACATTCTCTTTGCTAAATACACTAGAATATTGAAGATTGTCCAAATTAGATGAAAATTTACACAAAGGCTATGTTATTTGTATAAATTTCTAATTTGGAGTTTAATTCCACTTTTGGAGACTTTTGGTAATTTATTTAATACTATTTTCTCTTATCCTATTTTCTTTTCTAAAAATAATTAAAATAGTTATTATTGTGAAAAATAATGTGAAACTTGGCTCCCAAGGAAATTGGGACCCAAAGAACACATTATTATTATTATATTTTACTTTTGACATTTTCTTGTATGAGTTATGAAACCATTAGGAATTTTGACACAATATCATATTATTTATATATTATACCTTTATTATAAAAATTCACTTACTTGGGTTTTATTATCTTCAATTCATTTTTTAAAATTGTTATATATTATTTTTATGCATGAAATTATACATTTTATACATTATATCCATTAGTTCCTTATTTGTTTAAATTGTATGATAATTTTAATATATTAATTGTTACACCAAAGCATATTATTCATCTTTATTTAGCCATTATGTAACATTTACATAATCTTATTTACATGTTAACATATAATTTAGTTATTTTGATCATCCCAACACAAACAAACACCTATACTCCACCCCTTTAAAAGGTTTACCTACTAAGTCAAACAACATGATAAGCTCAAAACTCATGTACTTCATCACTTCCATCTTCAAGGTATTACACAAAATAGAAAACATATCTTTAAACTCTAAGTACGATATTACAGGTTACCTTCAACATGATTTTCTTCATTAACTTCTTGGACATCCAAAGAAAAGACCCTTCATCACGTTTCTCAACAAGTTTTCCTCTATTATTATTGCCATTATTCCTAGGAGGTGCTTGAGTTGTTGTGGTTGAGCTGGTGCATGTCTATCAAAAAGTTAGGGACATCTATGTTGAATATGACCAGGCTCATTGCAATTATGACATATAATGTGAGATCTAGGTCAAGGTCTACCTTGATTTCCACCATGTGAACATTTCCTGAGAGGATGATATCTGTTATAGTTAACACACCTATCCCTCTTCTGATCATCACCTAAAAACTTTCTCTTCTTGTCGTGTTCATTAGGTTGATATCCTGGGTAAGGCTCGACAACTAAAGATTTATCAATCATCTGTGAAAAGTCAAAGGGAGCTGTGGGACAATAGCACGACCCACATTGTAGTTTAGTCCTTATAAGAATAGGTCAGCCCTACGATCCTCACTCAACCCAAAATCATAACATTCAAGCAACAAGAACCTTTGTACATAAGTGAAAACAAATAGGGAACCTTGTTTTATATTATAGAATTATGCTTCCTTCTTCTTTACGACAATAATGCATATGGACTTTCCACAAAACAATGCATTGTCGAGATGTCACGAGTTCTTGCTATACCATTCCACCAAACACATGATGGTCCATCCAACACATAAAAAGAAAATCGGACCTTCTTTGTGGAGGACATGCCATACCATCAAAAGTTCTTTCCATGGCTAACACCCAATCATCAACTTTATTAACCATCTCCAATTCTCCTTCACCCTTGAAGTAGGGTGGTTGCATCTTCATGAAGTTGGTTAATGCATATTCCTTGGGCTTTTTAGACACAAGAGGAGTGTTAATCTTTCGTACCATATCTCTAGTAAGGAACTGTAGCAAAAAATCCAACACTTATTCTAGAGAGATGACTATACCTACATTGGCAGTTGCAGAAGTCAGGGTATCCTGACCCATCAATGAATGACTTCCAGTTGGTGGGGTAACTTGAGTCACTAGAGGGGTAAGGGAAGGAATCATCCTTGGCATCCCATACCTAGGGTTTTGGGGTGTCTCATAACCAGGTAGGTTATGAACAAATGAGTTATCTCCTGCCATAAGGGTATACTGCAAAAGGCAAGGATACTAGGTATAAGAAAATTGTGAAAAGGTAAAAATCCTAAGGGAGATCGAAATAGTTAGATAACCGATAACCACCGGCTCTGATACCATATTGTAAGGAGTGGTATCTGAGAGGGGGGTCCACTCCCTACTAAAAATAAAAAGGAAACATCTTATATGTCAAACACCACTATAAATTTTTCTCAAAGGGATGGTAATCCATTTGATTCAAAAGTATAATTCAAGTAACCAAATGTAGAAACAGAAACAAAATATCTAACTATTATAGAACTTGGCATTGTCTCAAAACTTCACCACGCAGGGTGGTACATATGAAAACTAAATAAACTAAAGGATCATTTGAGGGTCATCTAACCACCTCGAGATAGTCTTCCAGAAGGTTTCAGTTATACTTGATGTGGTCCTTGGCCAATTTGGTTATCTTCTCCTAGACCTACACTTGGGGTTGGAAGCATACCCCAACAAAAGGAGAAAGGTAGGTCATCAAGTAAATGCTGGTATATGCATACTAAATCGAGTATTATGCGTGATATATAAAATAAAGGATGCCAAATAAGCATGGCTTCCAAAAGGAAAATGAAAAGGCTACCCAAGTGGGCATAAAAGTATATGAATTTCCAAAAGACAATAAACAAGAGGATTACATCCCATAAAACAAATTATAAAACTTGTGCCACACAAGCACATATAAATATTTTTGGGCAAAAAACCCATCAACATAATATAAACATGCATGCATGTGAGATAAGCATTGAACTAGAACAATATAAATAACAATGACGAAAAAGGCTCACAACCTTTAGAGTATGGCACACAAACATCTCCCCTATATATATAAAAATGGGCACGAAACCCAGGTATGGGGCACACAACCTCCATCCCAAAAATATAATTACGGCACACAACCCCAAAACCAAAGTAATTGCACTACTCTAGGGCTATATAATCGCACAACATGCAATAAATCTAGAGGCAAGTATATAGTGTAGTCGTGTATAGAATAAATAAAGTTTCCATCACAAAAATGGACAAAATAAGCATCAACCACAAAAGTGGAAAAATTAGGGTTTCAAAAAGAATAAAGATACAAGTTAGAGTCAAAAGAAGGTCCAACAAAATAGGTTGATCATGAGAAAACAATCATGTAGAATGTTTTAAATAAATTCTCAAAAAGGAGAGATTATGTAAGATAGTATGCCAAGAGAGTGAGAAACTAGGTTTGTTGCTCAATGAGAACAATAGCAGATACAAACATAAATTAAGAAAGAGGAATTAGAAACTATTAAATATAGAAATAACATGTGATGCAATCATACCTAAACTTTCGTGGTAAATCAGAGATCAAGTCCTAATGCTCCAGTCTAAAGTCAACTCAACATATATATATATATATATATATATATATATATATATATATATATATATATAATATTTGATCCATCAATTAGGTTTTAATGGTATATTTTAGGTGAAACCCAAGAAATCCAAAGCTTTGGAAAAACCCTAAGTCTACTCATGATTATAGTTCTAGAAAGTGGGCACACTATTACTGATTATGGATTTGATCCAAGATCCATTTTTTATACATTAAAATCTTTCTTGAATTATTATTAAGTGAATATGGATTGTTAAACCCTAAAAATCACACTTTTAAAAAACTTTGAAAATAGGCAATGGAAAACGACCAAAAGATAGAGAGAGAATAATTTTCTAAATCCAAGGACTATTTTTGCATAATTTTTGGATACCAGGGATTAAGTTATGATTTTTAGAAGTTTCGTCCAATTAGAAAATCCAATAATGCCACATAGGAAAAACACAACTATGCCAAGAGGGATTGAGCCTGCTAACATGGCCGAACTCGTCATGTCAGCAATCACGATGCTTTCTCAAGACAAAGAAAAATGGGACAAAAAGACCATTATACCCTTGGCGGAAAAATGGAACACAAGAGGAAAAATAGAGGGTAGAGATGTAATATCACCCATGGGATTCATCCCATTCACATAGCACCATTGCTGCTCAAAGCAGCAGGCAACTCGCATGGCCAGATTTGGGGGAACCACAAACATGCGACTAATTGACGATCAAAATCTCCAGAAATGTAGAAAAAAGTTCAAGGAACTCACCTCTAGACTCAATTGGATTGCTGGTGTTGCAGGGGTCCATGGAGAGAAGTCACAATGCCAAAACTAACTCTGGATCAGCATTGACATAACCAACTATATGCAAGGAAATTGAGAGAGAAAACAAACTAAGGGGCGGCAGAACCAGAAGCATGATGCCCTATTTAGAAGGTGAAGTATTAGGGTATCTGGGGCTAGAGTTTATAAGAGAGTTGAGACTAGTTTTGGGTGTTTCTTGATTCTTCAAAATGGGGATGCAAGTAAGGCATGGTCTTGTGCTAAATTGAACAAGGAAATTGTAGGAGAAGAAATCTTGAGCAAAGATCAAGTGTGGAGAGAGAAAATCAAATTTGAAAATTATATGAATCTGACGCCTATTTCCTATTTGGTTACGAGATAGGTGACTACTTCCTGAGTGTCTGATCTAAATATGAAGGCTAAGATGAGCACGTGCATCCGCTAAAGTCCAATATTAGTTTCACAATGTGGGAAATAAAATTTCAAATCAAATTTGGATAAAATGACACATTAATTATTTCCCTTTCTTTTTTCTGAAATCAGAGGTGCAATTATTGTCCACTTGAAGCTGAGTCTGGTAGGCTAGCTAATTTTGGGGTGAGAAATCTGATTTTGGCATTATTTTTCACATTTAAAGACTCCTAATATTTAATTTAGTAATTTAAATATTATCACTTATTTCGCTCCTTTAATGAGTTAGAGGCATCTAGAAACTCTTCAAAAACATGAAACTTAGCATACAAGCAAACTTAAGGAACATGATTTTACAATTATTTTCTATTTTGGGGCTATTTAACATGTTATTTAATATTTTGACCTTTATTGTACATTCTCTCTCCTAAATACACTAGAATATTTAAGACTGTCCAAATTAGATACACACATGTTATGTTGTGTGTATAGATTTTGAATTTAGAGTTTAATTCCACTTTTGGAGACTTTTAGTAATATATTTAATACATTTTTTTTCTTATCTGATTTTCTTTTCTACAAATAATAAAATAGTTATTACTTCCAAGGCAATTGGGACCCAAAGAACACAATTTGTTATTATATTTTACTTTTGAGATTTCCTTTTATGAGTTATGGCACCATTAGGAATTTTGATACAATATCATGGCATTTATGCAAACATTATACCTTTATTATAATTTTTTTAATTGAGTCTTATTATCTTTAATATAATTTTAAAAGTGTTATAAATTATTTTTATGCACGAAATTATACATTTTATACATCATGTCAATTAGTTCCTTATTTATTTAAATTATATGACAATTTTAATATGAGATTACTAATTGTTACACCAAAGCATATTATTCATTTTTATTTAGCCATCATGTAAAATATTACATAATCTTATTTACATGTTAACACATAATTTAGTTATTTTGTAAATGTATTTTAAATGGTATCATTGTTTGGTCACATCTAAAGAGAAAACTTCACTATTGTTTTAATCCGGGGATAGAGTAGGATTCTAGATTCTAGTTCGTTACAACGCTCCACCCCTTTAAATTATTTTTTCCTTGAAATCTAATCATCCCATCGCAAACAAACACCTATGCTCCACCTCTTTAAAAGGTTTTACCTACTAAGTCAAACAACACCTGATGCGATGATTTTGAGTCGCATTTATAGACCTTTTTCATATGTGTTTTATGCTCTAATTAGCCATTTTTATGGATAATATTGCATAATTCATTCATTTCGGTCTTTGCCATCATTTTATGTCAAATCCCCTTAGTTTTATCATTTTGAGCATTATTTATCATATTATCATAATTTGTGTGGATTTATTTGGTCTTGTCTTGGAATTTCAGGAAAAACAAGTATCTGCTTCCGTCGATACCATCGACGGAAGTCGATACCATCGACCAAGCCACAGGTTGCCAGCCGAGAGGAGCAGCACAGAGTCGATACCATAGACACTCAAGTCGATGGCATCGAGATCCCTTCAGGTTGCTGGCGAGGAATCCGTCGATACCATCGACCCAAGTCGATGCCATCGACACATTGAGGCTACAGCGTCGCTAAACGACAACAACCAACGCTAAAGAGAGTCGATACCATCGACCCTAGTCGATGGTATCGAGATGGACACAGGCACTCAGACGAAAAGAAAAGAAGGCTGCCGCTAATACGCTGGGTCGATACCATCGACCCGCGTCGATGGTATCGACGCCGGCAGATATGCGTTGGATTCGTTTTGATCTCAATCGGACGGCTGGAGTTATTTGACGACCTAATTAGGGACTTATACCTAATGACGGCCGCCAACACGAGAGGATCATCAAATTTGTCATTGCACGAGTGCTGAGGAAGGAGAGAAAGGAGAACGGAGGCCTGAAGCTCATCCCTGTCGATCCGAACACTGCCGAAGACGAATTTCACCACCGAGAGGCGGGAAAGCTCGTGTTCTACGCAGAGGATCTACCGGTTCTCCTCCGTGCAGGGGTTTTCCCACTTAATTCACGTTTTTCTTATGAATTCCCCTATTTCTACCATGTATTTGTGCAATATGAACATGCGAGGCTAAAACCCTCCATCTTTAGGACCGGGAGTAGCCCGGGAATGCATTGTATGACAATTTTATATTAATAATTCATATTTTCTCTCTTAGATCCGTGGTATAGTTTCGTTTTCTCCATATATTGTTATGCTTGATCACCATAATAATAACTTAATGCCCTTAATCACTTCGACAGAAGGATTAACGGTTGAAAAGAGACAAAACCTACATTAATCGATAAAACCCTTGACAAAGGAGTTGTAAAATTAATGGTGGAAACTGAGAGACCGTTTATAATGCGCTTAGTTTAGGGGAATGATTACTACGACGGTGGAATCAACCTAAACCTAAGTAGTGAATTACACCACGACAGTGGGTAATTCTGTTTTCAGGCCACTACCCGGATAGAGAGAGAAGAGTGAGGAATTATATAAAACCTAATACAATGTTGACCCGCGGTGAAACCGCAATCCTAAAGATACCCTTTTGAATTGATTAAATTAACCTTTAATCGATTTTTTTCTTTGTTTCATTTTATTTTCTTTTAATTTCGACAACAAACCCTACTTTGTCATCTGGCCTAGCTGATTGCAATTAGTTAGTAGGAGTCTCCAATAATTCACGTATCCCTGTGTTCGACTCGGGCCTCACAAAGGCCTATATTACTCGACGCGTATACTTGCGTTTTAGCGTGTAGTAAAATACACGTCAAGGTTTTGGCGCCGTTGCCGGGGATACGGCGAATTGTTGGCACTTCGAGTGCTAAGAGCGGCTACTCTAGGCCACATTTTTTTAATTTTATTTTGAAACAACTTTAAATATTCCTAAATTTCTTTATAATTGTATTTACTCGTTCAAGCATAGTACTGAACTCGAATTTTCTCATTTTAGGTACTGTGTATGGTGCATACACGTAGTACAGACTACGACAATCGCACATCCGAGGTTCCACCTCCGGGACCTGAGGACGAGGAGCAATACGAGAAAAAGCACCAAGAGGAAATAAATTCTGAATCTGAAGCAGAAGAAATGGCCGAGCCACAGACCATATGGGAGAAGATCAAAGCCTCTTCTTCATCAGCTTCAAAGGGGCCTATAAAGAAGCAGGCGGTCAACATACCAACATATAAGATCGATCTGGCATTGATCAACTTGGTAAAATCAAATGCATTTCACGGGCTGAAGAATGAGGACCCAGTTGCACACATCAGCCAGTTCGTGGAGAACTGTGACATGGTGAAGATTGACCGATTCCCACAAGATGCTTTGTACCTCAAGCTATTCCCAAGTTCCTTGGCAGGAGCAGCAAGAGAGTGGCTACATAACCTCGATGATGAGTTCGTTGAATCATGGGATCATATGGTGGAGGTTTTCTTCGAGAGGTTTTTCCCTCCTGAGAAGACCAACGACATGATTAGGAAGATTCACAATTTCACCCAACAGGCGGGTGAAACATATTCTGAGACCTGGGAGCGATTTCAGGTCATGTTGAGGAGATGTCCGCATCATGGGTTGGACAAGGAGACACAGGTGAAGATCTTCTATTTTGCTCTCTCCGAGCATGATAGGAGTAATTTGGACTCAGCCGGTTCAGGATTTTTCCTGAACAACACCGACATGAGATGCTGGGAAATACTGAAGAACATGGCGAGAAAGCAATCCTGGGGAGAAAGTGAGAGAGGCCCAGTTGAGCAAGCTAGAGTTGCCAGCGAATCAAAGGCAATAAGAGAGCTTAATGAGAAGATGGATCTTCTCGCAAAGAAGTTACTACAGAAGGAAGACAATGAGTCCGAGGAGGAGGCTCAAGTCAAGTACATCAGGCAATAGCAAGGGTACAGGAACAATGACTACTCATGGCGAAAGGACAAGAAGTTCTCATTGAAAGATCCGAACAATTTTCTGGAGGATCCGGACGCCAAGCCTGCACCAGCCACAGAGGATAAGAGCACGGAGTTGCTCAATTAGGTCATCAAGCAAAACCAGGAGTTAATGAACACATTCGGGCAACAAATCAAGCAACAAGGTGAATATATGAATCAATTTGGGCAAACTTTGCAGAGCCACGGGGCTCAAATGAGGACTATAGAGACCTCCATGGCACAGATGGCAGCAGAAATTGCAAGTTTGAAGAAGCCAGCACATCCGGGTTTTCCGGGGAACACCAATGTTCCCGAGGGAAACCAGCAGGCCAAGGCCATCTTACTGAGAAGCGACAAGAAGGTGTTGAATCCAAGGATGGATGACACAAGCACACCGCAGGATAAAGTTGAAGATGCAACCACTAAGGAGCATCCCACACCTGTCACAGGGCAAGCTGAAGACATAGCTGTTGATGGTAAGGAAGAACGAGCTGCTGAGGAGGAACCGCAGAAATTGACTCCTTATGTGCCACCCCATCAAAGGGCACATACAGTTCCGGTCCCCTATCCGAATAGTGCAAAGGCAAGGAAGGTAGATGCACAATTCAAGAAATTTTTGGACAGCTTTAGGAAACTTTCAGTCAATATTCCGTTGTTGGAAGTGATTGAGCAGATCCCGTCATACGGGAAGTTTCTAAAAGATGTCATCACCAAGAAGAGGAAAATACCAGACACGGAGGTCGTGGTGTTGAAGGAGAAAGTGAGTGCTTTCATTATGGGCACTCTACCGCCTAAGAGACAGGATCCCAGATGTTTCAACATTTCTTGTTTTATCGGGAAGTTCAAATTTGGAGAGGCACTATGTGATTCTGGGGAAAGCATCAATTTGATGCCCCTTTCTACATTCAAAAAGCTGGGATTAAAGGAGTCATGGCCGAGCAATATGGCTATCCAATTGGCCGATAATTCTGTGGTGAAACCTTATGGAATCTGCGAAGATGTCTTGGTAAAGGTGGACCGATTTGTTTTTCCGGCTGATTTTGTGGTTATGGAAATGCAGGATGAGCATGGCAATGAGCTGCTACTTGGATGTCCTTTCCAAGCTACAGCCGATATGATCTTGGAAATGGGAAGAGGTCGCTTGACCTTGGGCATAGCGGATGATCGCTTTGAGATGGTCATGCCCACTAGCACTGCGTCTACTAAAGCAAAAGCACATTGTAACATGGTTAAGCATGTGGATCACAATATCTCACTCTGCCTTGGAAAACCATTCTTGGACATGGCTCATGTGATGAGCAAGATGGATAATGGAACCTTAGCTGTGGACATCATGGAGCAAACTAAAGTTGTCTCTTTATGCAAAGCTATTGGATTTCCGAATGACGAGAATGAGGACATTCCACCTTCTTGGGAGGATGATGCGATTACTACTTCAGTTGTTGAGGCATATCCGGAATTGCCGTTGGAGGCGTGTCTGTTGAATGTCACCTATGATTGGATGCAGAGTAAATCACTCAAGGAGTGTGCCAAAATGCTTCAGATGCTTCCATGTTTCTACACGAGGCACTATGAAGATTTAGGTACACTTCCCCCACCGCTGCAATCATCTCTCATTTGCACGCCTGAGTTGGAGTTGAAGCCGCTGCCCCCGCATCTTAAGTACGTATTTCTAGCTGAGAAGGACAAGTTACCGGTGATTGTATCTGCTTACTTGAGTACAGATGAGGAGGACCAACTACTGCTAGTGCTCAAGAACCACCATGGAGCTTTTGGGTGGTCTGTTGCAGACATCAAGGGGATCTCCCCTACACTTTGCCAGCATAAGATAAGGCTCGAGGAGGGAGCCAAGCCAGTCATTCAGCCTCAAAGACGTTTGAATCTGAGCATGATGGAGGTTGTGAAGAAGGAAGTCATAAAACTTCTTGTTGCAGGGATCATATATGCCATATCAGACTCGACGTGGGTGAGTCCCACACAGGTAGTCCCTAATAAGGGGGGAATTACTATTACTACAAATCTGTTGAATGAACATGTCACCACCCGATTGGTAACCGGGTGGCGAGTTTGCATTGACTACCGCCGACTGAATGCCGCCACTCTGAAAGATCATTTTCCTTTGCCATTTATCGATCAAATTTTGGAACGTCTTGCCGGTCGGTCGCATTTTTGTTTTCTGGATGGGTATTCGGGGTATAACCAGATTTTGATTGATCCTTTAGATCAAGAGAAGTCTACGTTCACCTGTCCCTATGGGACTTTCTCTTACCGATGAATGCCGTTTGGACTATGTAATGCACCGGCGACGTTTCAACGCTGCATGCTCGCCATATTCTCTGACATGGTGGAGCGTTGTCTTGAGGTTTTCATGGACGAATTCTCGGTTTATGGGGCGTCTTTTGATGAGTGTCTATATAATCTGGACAAGGTGCTGCAGTGTTGTGAGGACACACACTTGGTCCTCAATTGGGAGAAATGTCACATGATGGTGACAGAGGGAATAGTGCTAGGACACAAGGTGTCTAGCAAGGGTCTTGAGGTAGACCCAGTGAAAATTGAGGTGATTTCCAAGCTACCCCCACCAAATTCTGTAAAAGGGGTGAGAAGCTTTTTGGGACACGCCGGGTTTTATCGGCGATTCATTAAGGATCTTTCTAAAATTGCAAAACCTTTATCCGAATTGTTGGAAAAAGATGCGGTTTTTGATTTTAACGAGAAGTGTCTTCACGCATTCGAAGTTTTGAAGGAAAAATTGATTTCGGCTCCAGTTGTTCAAATGCCGAATTGGACAAAACCGTTCGAATTGATGTGTGACACTTCAGATTATGCAATAGGAGCCGTTTTGGGGCAAAGGGTAGAGAATAAACCCGCTGTGATTTTCTATGCTTCCAAAACTCTAAATGATGCTCAATTGAACTATACAACTACAGAAAAAGAATTACTTGCCGTCGTGTTTGCTTTTGAAAAATTTCGGTAGTACTTAGTGGGATCTAAAGTAGTTGTATGGACCGATCATGCTGCGATAAAATATTTGATGGAGAAAAAGGATGCAAAGCCTAGACTCATTAGGTGGATTTTGCTTTTACAAGAATTTGATATTGAAATCAAGGACAAATCCGGAATTGAAAATGTAGTGGCTGATCACTTGTCTAGGTTAGACAGGGTAGATGAACAAGATTTGCACATACCCATAACCGAGACATTTCCCGATGAACAACTTTTAAAAATTAATTCTAAAGAACCGTGGTTTACTGAAATTGTTAACTATTTGGCTTGCGGGATCATCCCGGAAGACTGGTCTTATCAAGAGAAAAAGAAATTCTTTCATTCTTTGAGATACTATTTTTGGGATGACCCAATTCTTTTGAAGTAGTGCAGGGATGGTATTCTCCGCAGGTGTGTGCCGGAGGTGGAGTACGAGAGTGTTCTCCACCATTGCCATGCGTCGCCTACGGGAGGACACCATGCTAGTTCGCGGACAACAACCAAAGTGTTGGAAAGCGGCCTTTATTGGCCAACTTTGTTTCGGGATGCCTACGATTTTGTAAGGCAATGTGACCCGTGCCAGCGAGAAGGTAACATTTCGAAGAGACAAGAGATGCCCCTGAATGTATTTCAGGAAGTTGAGGTATTTGACTTGTGGGGCATAGACTTCATGGGACCCTTTGTGTCCTCGAATTCAAATTTGTATATCTTGCTTGCTGTTGACTATGTGTCGAAGTGGGTGGAAGCAATCCCCACAAGGACTAATGATTCTAATGTAGTGTGCAGGTTTGTGAAAGAGAATATTTTCTGCAGGTTCGGGATACCCCGAATGATAATAAGTGATGGGGGCACACACTTCCGGAATCAGAAATTTTTGACACTTTTGAAGAAATATGGGGTCAAGCACAACATCGGCACCCCATATCATCCACAGACGCAAGGCCAAGTTGAGGTCTCAAATCGGGAAATCAAGAAGATTCTAGAACGGGCAGTGGCATCCACAAGGAAAAATTGGAGTGCCTTACTACCCGACGCACTTTGGGCATATAGAACGGCGTACAAAACACCTATTGGCACTACGCCTTTTAGGTTGGCGTACGGCCGGGCTTATCACCTTCCGGTGGAGCTAGAGCACAAGGCCCATTGGGCGCTTCGAAGGCTGAATTTGAGTTATGATGAAGCTGGGAGAAAGAGGATGTTCGAGTTGAATGAACTAGATGAGTTACGCATGACGGCATATGAGAATGCCCGCATATACAAGGAGCACACAAAGCTGATCCACGATCGCCATATCGAGCTGCGCACGTTCAAAAAGGGAGATAGTGTTCTATTATTTAACTCCCGCCTCAAGTTGCATCCCGGGAAGCTGAAGTCTCGGTGGAGTGGACCATTCGTGGTGGAAGAGGTAAAACCGCACGGTGCGATTCTTGTGCGTGATGGAGATGCCACATTCTTGGTGAACGGACAGCGGTTGAAGTTGTATTTTGGTGAAAATTACAAGAGAAAAGTGAATGAGGTCAAACTCATTACACTTGTGGATGAATGAGATGCTGGAAAGACGTCTAGCCTAAGACGTTAAAGAAGGGTGCTTGTTGGGAGGAAACCCAATCATTGGTACATTAGGATAGTTTAATTATAGTCATAGATTGCTTTCATTTCGTTTCAATTCTAGTGTAAAGAAGATACCTTGATCCGTTTGTTCAATGTGCATGCACAGGCAGGGTCGATACCATCGACACACTGGTCGATGGTATCGACATGGGTTCAGGTTGACAGCTGCAAAAATCGCTCTGAGTCGATACTATAGACGGTCCCGTCGATGGTATCGACATACCTACAGGCAGGTTGCATAATAAATGTCGATGGTATCGACATGCCAGTCGATGCCATCGAGATCTCTGGAGAAGTTCAGAACGATTTGTCTCAGTCAACTCGATACCATCGACACACTCGTCGATGGTATCGACATGGTCACAGGTTGAAGTGAAAAAGTGGCAGTGTCGCATTGAAGTCAAGTCGATACTATCGACATCTGTCGATGGTATCAACATCCATGTCACCGATCTGCGCAAAGACATCGACGGCGATCACGAGTCCACGTCAGCGATCCGGGTGCTACGTCGATACCATCGACCCGCGTCGATGGTATCGACAGGTCAGCAATCCGGGTTTTCCGATCCAGCAAACGTCAGCCGTCGATACTCGCGAGGGGGGCGGATAGCAGCGAGACGTGTCGATACCATCGACCCACGTCGATGGTATCGACAGGTCAACAGTAGCGCCGACCAAGTCTATATAAGGAGAATTGCAACGTCATTTGACGTCACACCTTCAGAGCAAACTTCCTCCTTTGCACCGAGCACTCCCCCTGAGCCCTCCAAGACTGAAGAGCAGCAACATCGAGCAAGGATCTTCACCGAGCAGAGAATCACTTCTCCATCTTCCCCGAGCTCTCTTCTTCTAATCCCATCTTTCTTGCAACAATGGTGCACGCCGCCGGATCATCGTCCTCGCCTGCGAATCCCATGGAGATCGTGGAGTTTGTTCCACCCCCTACTGCTTCAGTCTCACGTCCGCGCCTGGTTCACCCATCCACGGAGGTGAAGAAGGTCTATGAGGAAATCATGAAGCGGAAGATCGAGCCGACCCAGTATGTGGACCGGGATATGATCCGCGATCTTGGATTCGAGGCCAACTTGGCCTATGTGCTGAAGGGTCAAGCACGCCACACCAGCAGAAGGCCAGATGAGCTGGAGTACCATGCGGATGGGCAGCCATTCTTCGGTGAATGGCCCACCTACAAGGAATTGGTGGCGGAGTTTATGGCGTCCCTCGACGTCTGCGTCGTGCCCAACGACGTGGTTGCGTCGGATCGTGAGTGGATCAAGGGCCGAGTATCGTTCTGGCTGTTCAACATCAACTACAACATCACTCTTAAGCAGTTCAACAACATATTTAACTGGAACCACTCCCAACATGATCACCGGAGCCCAGATTCCCACACCGACTATGACAAGATCTTCGCCGAGCTAGTCACAGTGCCGGCGGGAAAGACAGTGAGCTACCACAATGCTGCGGTAGCGGACTTCGAGCATCCCTTCGTCCGGGTCATACACCGGATGTTGAGCCTTACGTTCTTTGCTCGGAGAGATTTAGCATCGAGCAAGTTTCAAGAGAGCGATCTTTTCTTCCTCTACATGCTCCTGAAGCGACAACAATGCAACTGGGGTGCGTTTTTCCTGCAGCGCGTCCTGGCGGTGAAGAGGAGTACAAGGAAGGCTCTGATCCATTTTGGTGGGCTCATCACCAAGTTGGCGCCCTACCTCGGGCTGAATTTCCAGTCTATGACTCCGATTTCCACGAGGAGTAAGGTGAACGTGCAACATCTGCACCGTTCAAACCTTATCCTTCTCCGGGATGGGTTGGCGTACGCACACTGCCACATCAACCACGCTTACTAGGAATGCGCACTGCCGGACGCCGTCTTCCACATCGAGGGTGCACAGCACTTCCGGTGGCCGATCATAGCCGTCGAGTCCGATGAAGAAGAAGGCGGTAACGACGACCAAGAAGGCGAGGCTGAGGAGGAAAAGGAGGCTTTCACACCTCTTCGCGCACGAGTAGCACCACAGAAGCGTCCTAGGATGCATCCGGGTGCGTCTTCATCATCACAGCCCCCGCCGCCATCACCACAGCCCTCGCAGCCAGGCGAGGATGTCTACTCAATGCAGGGAATGTACACGATGCTGCAGGACATACATCAGACACAACAGCAGCATCTAGAGATGTATACCGGTATTCAGGATACTACGAACCGGTTACTTGACAATCAACGGGCAATGTTCGAGAATGAGCGTCTCCTCCTCGACAACCAACAGCAGATACACAACCGGTTGCAAAGGATGGAGATGCAACAGGAGCCCTTTTATGACCACTACTGGAGTCAGAGCTACTTTGGAGGTTATCCACAACCTCCGCCGAGGACCCATTACGATCCGAGCTTCCAGGGGGAGTATCCTTCTTGGGATCCTACGGCCCCACAGTACCCACCCCCGCCTCCACAAGAATGATCAGGGTATCTCTGTTCCACTCTTAAGTTTGTTTTTGACTATGAGGCCATAGTCGAATTCAAGCTTAGGGGGGTAGTTGGAACAGCTCTATCTTTTCTTTTATTGTTTTTAGTTTGTAGCAGTGTTATTTGTTTCTTGCATTTTTAGTTTTGGTAGGATCCACGTACTATCTAGTGTAACTGTGGATGTCGTAAAAGTTTGTCATCTTGCTGTTAATTCATGGGAAATTTAAGGGAAATTTATGTCACTATACCACTATCCTACGAAAATGATTGATTATGTCAACTTTAAAACAACATTTCACACCTATACTCCTTTTGACTCATGAAAAGTGGATAGTAACGGTTGTTTGAGCCTAACCTAACCAAATGGTAATGAGACTTTAATTGGATGTAAGAGAGAGAACCCTTTAAACTACTACACAGGTCAGTAAGGAGGGACACATAATATCTTTCTAAGGTTCGGTCATCTAATCTTGTGATCATTCCACGTCATTTTTCCATAATCCACCTAAGAATTGGAAGTAAAGTGCAGTTTTAATTCCTTCTTGTGTGCATAGCATTTAGATAGGACTTGCATTGATATTTTCCATACGTTTGCATAAAAAGAAAAAAAATATAGGGATTCATGCACATTACCTTTAGGTGCATGCCATGTAGTTGCACTCATGATTTTCATTCATAAAGTACACCATGTATCTCAAATGTTTCCTCAAAAGTGATCTAAATTGTTCCATACCTTCAAAATATTGTAAAGATTTCCAAGCATGAAGTAAATAGCCCAATACACTTATCTCTAAGCAATTATGGATACGTGGGCTAAAGTGAAGAAAAAAATTCTAAAAATCTGAAATAAAGAAAAAAAAATTAATTAGAAAAGAAAGAAAAAAAAAGAATTTAGAAGAAAGTGGAAAGAGGGAGAAAGGAACATGATATCACTCGCATTATAGGGAAATTGAGTACATGATGTGGCTTAATTAGATTTCCATCTCATTTTGGGGTGGAAGGTTAGTGCACGCATCATTTCACCCAATTTTAGGCATTAGGGCATTTCCAATGTGCATTTGCATCATTTAGGACATTTTTGTTTTATGCATGTTGAATTTGTACAATACTTCCAAGTTCTTCCATGAACCACCCATTTCCATCCACTCGTTGCTCGGATTGGTAGGCCACCGTGAATTTCTCCTCACTAATGATTATCAGGAGAAATGCTTCCATGTAGATGGTAGTTAGGGCGAGCAACGTAGTGTAGGCGATCACAAGATGCACCAATGATGAATCGATGAGTTTTATTATGTTAAATGCCTTATGTGATAGTGTTCATCGGTTTTAAGGATAATTTCTCTTATGGATGATTATTGTCGCCTTTAGGGTAATTACTGTTATGTGGTTAGAGAAGGCCGGTTTGAGAACGTTCAGTGGGAGTCACATGGGATGTTGGGTTGGTGTGTTGATTTTTAGTTGACATCTGCAATTCTATTCTAAGGATTAGTTGCTCGAGGGCGAGCAATGTTTAAGCTTAGGGGAGTTTGATGCGATGATTTTGAGTCGCATTTATAGACCTTTTTCATATGTGTTTTATGCTCTAATTAGCCATTTTTATGGATAATATTGCATAATTCACTCATTTCGGTCTTTGCCATCATTTTATGTCAAATCCCCTTAGTTTTATCATTTTGAGCATTATTTATCATATTATCATAATTTGTGTGGATTTATTTGGTCTTGTCTTGGAATTTCAGGAAAAACAAGTATCTGCTTCCGTCGATACCATCGACGGAAGTTGATACCATCGACCAAGCCACAAGTTTCCAGCCGAGAGGAGCAACACAGAGTCGATACCATCGACACTCAAGTCGATGGCATCGAGATCCCTTCAGGTTGCTGGCGAGGAATCCGTCGATACAATCGACCCAAGTCGATGCCATCGACACATTGAGGCTACAGCGTCGCTAAACGACAACAACCGACGCTAAAGAGAGTCGATACCATCGACCCTAGTCGATGGTATCGAGCTGGACACAGGCACTCAGACGAAAAGAAAAGAAGGTTGCCGCTAATACGCTGGGTCGATACCATCGACCCGCGTCGATGGTATCGACGCCGGAAGATATGCGTTGGATTCGTTTTGATCTCAATCGGACGGCTGGAGTTATTTGACGACCTAATTAGGGACTTATACCTAATGACGGCCGCCGGCACGAGAGGATCATCGAATTTGTCATTGCACGAGTGCCGAGGAAGGAGAGAAAGGAGAACGGAGGCCTGAAGCTCATCCCTGTCGATCCGGACGTTGCCGAAGACGAATTTCACCACCGAGAGGCGGGAAAGCTTGTGTTCTACGCAAAGGATCTACCGGTTCTCCTCCGTGCAGGGGTTTTCCCACTTAATTCACGTTTTTCTTATGAATTCCCCTATTTCTACCATGTATTTGTGCAAGATGAACATGCGAGGCTAAAACCCTCCATCTTTAGGACCGGGAGTAGCCCGGGAATGCATTGTATGACAATTTTATGTTAATAATTCATATTTTCTCTCTTAGATCCGTGGTATAGTTTCGTTTTCTCCATATATTGTTATGCTTGATCACCATAATAATAACGTAATGCCCTTAATCACTTCGACAGAAGGATTAACGGTTGAAAAGAGACGAAACCTACATTAATCGATAAAACCCTTGACAAAGGAGTTGTAAAATTAATGGTGGAAACTGAGAGACCGTTTATAATGTGCTTAGTTTAGGGGAATGATTACTACGACGGTGGAATCAACCTAAACCTAAGTAGTGAATTACACCACGACAGTGGGTAATTCTATTTTCAGGCCACTACCCAGATAGAGAGAGAAGAGTGAGGAATTATATAAAACCTAATACAATGTTGACCCGCGGTGAAACCACAATCCTAAAGATACCCTTTTGAATTGATTAAATTAACCTTTAATCGATTGTTTTCTTTGTTTCATTTTATTTTATTTTAATTTCGACAACAAACCCTACTTTGTCATCCGGCCTAGCTGATTGCAATTAGTTAGTAGGAGTCTCCAATAATTCACGTATCCCTGTGTTCGACTCGGGCCTCACAAAGGCCTATATTACTCGACGCGTATACTTGCGTTTTAGCACGTAGTAAAATACACGTCAACACCATAAGCTTAAAACTCATGTACTTCATCACTTGCATCTCCAAGGTGTTATGAAAAATGGAAAACATATCTTTAAAGTCTAACTAAGAGATTATGGGTTACATTTGACATGGTTTTCTTCATTAACTTCTTGACCATCCAAATCAAAGACCCTTCTAGCACATATCTCAATAGGTTTTCCTCTATTATTATTGCCATTATTCTGAGGATATGCTTGAGGTTTTTGTTGTTGAGCTTGCATGCCCATCTCAAAGTTGGGGACATCTAGGTCGAATATACCAGGCTAATTGCAATGATGACATATGATCTGAGAGCCAAGTTGAGGTCTATCTTGATTTCCACCATGTGAACACTTCCTGGGAGGATGATATCCATTACAATTAACACACTTGTCCCTCTTCTGATCATCACCTGAAAACTTCCTCTTCCTTTCATGTTCCTTAGGTTAATATCTTAGATAAGACTCAACAACTAAACCTTTATCAACCATCTGTGAAAAGTCAGAGGTATCTGTAGGAAAAGATCATGACCCACATTATAGCTGAGTCCTTAAAAGAATAGGTCATCCCTAAGATACTCACTCAAACCAGAAGCATATCATTCAAGAAACATTAACCTTTGTACATAAGCTGAAACAGATATTGAACCTTTTGTTAGACTGTAGAATTCCTCTTCCTTCTTGTTTAGAGAAGTAATACAGATGTACTTTCCATGAAACTATTCTAAAGATTGCTCCTAGGTCATGGTTGAGATGTCACAAGTTCTTGATATACCATTCCATCAAACACATGCATGCGGGTTCATCCAACACATAAGAAGCAAACCAGACATTCTGGCATGGAGGAAATGCCACACCATCAAAAGTTATTTCCATGTCTAACACCCAGTCATCGGCTTTATTGACCATATCTAGTTCTCATTTGCCCTTGAAGTAGGGTGGTTGCATATACATGAAATCAGTTAATTAGTAGTCCTTAGGCTTTTCAGACACATGAGCAGTGTTCATCTTTCCTGCCATATCTCTCATAAGGAACTATCACAACAAAGCAAACTCTTGTTCTGGAGAGATGACTATACCCACATTGACATTTGTAGAAAATGGGGTATCATGACCCGTTGATGACTCACTTTTAGTTGAAGGGGTAACTTTAGTCACCGGATGGGTAAAGGGAGGATCCATATTTGGCATCCCATACCTAGAGTTTTGGGGTGTCTCATAACCAACTAGGTTGTCAAGAGATGAGTTATCTCCCTCCATAAGGGTTTTCCTACACAAGGCGTGGATACTAGGTTTAAGAAACCTATGAAAAAGTTAAACATTTTAAGGGAGACAAGATTGAAATAGTTATATAACTAACAACCACTGGCTCTGTTACCATATTGTAAAGAGTGGGACCCAAGAGGGGATCCACTTCCTACTAAAAATAAAAAGGAAACATTCCATACATCAAACACCACTATAAAATTTTCACAAAAGGATGATAATCCATTATATTCAAAAGTATGATTCAAGTAACCAAATGTAGCAGAAAAACACAAAATATCTAACTATTAAAGAACTTGAATTTGTATCAAAACTTCAACACCACTAGGTTGTCAACTGAGGCTCATCTAACCACCTCGAGAAAGTCTCCCAGAAAGTTTCAATTATACTTGATGTGGTCCTGGTCCAACATAGTTATCTTCTCCTTGACCTACACCTGGGGTTGGAAGCGTACCCCAACAAAAGGAGAAAGGTAGGTCATTGAAAAAATTCTATTATGTTCATACTAAATCAAGTATGTTGAGCAATGTTACAAAATAAATGGCATCAAATAAGCACGGCTTCCAAAAGGAAAAGGAGAGGGATACCCAACTGGGGATAAAAGAATATGAATTTACAGAAGACAATAAACAAGAGGATTACTTGCCATTAAGTAAAATACAAAAGAGTTTCCACACAAGAATATATAAATATTTTTGGGTAAAAAACCCATCAACATAATATAAACCTACATGCATGTGAGATAAACATAGCACTAGAACAATATAAATAACAACGACAACCAAGCCTTGCAACCTTGAAACTTGATAGAGTATCACATATGAACATCTCCCTGATATATGTAAAAGTAGGCACAAAACCTGGGTATGGGGCACACAACATCCATCCCAAAGATATAATAAGGTCACACAACCCAAAAACCAAAGCAATTAAACTACAATAGGGTTACTGAATCACATAACATGCAATAAATGTGGAGGCAAGTACATAGTGTAGTCTTGTATAGAATAAATAAAGTTTCCATCACAAAAATAAATAAAATAAGCATCGACCACAAAATTGAAAAAAATTAGAGTTTCAACAGGATTAAAGATACAAGTTAGAGTCAAAAGAAGGTCCAACAAAATAATTTGATCATTAGATCACAATCAAGTAGAATGTTTCAAATAAATTCTCAAAAGGGAAAATTGTGTAGGCTAGTATGTCAAGTGAGTGAGAAACTAGGTTTGTTACTCAACCAAAATAATATGAGATGAAAACATACATTAAGAGAGAGGAATAAGAAATTTCTCAATATAGAAATAACGTGGGATGCAATCATACCTTGAATTGAGTGCTAAGTCAAAGATCAAGTCCTAATCCTCCAAGTTTAAAGTCAACTCAACCTACATATAATATTTGATCCATCGATTAGGGTTAATGATTCATTTTACATGAAACCCTAGAAATCCAAACCTTTAACAAAACCCTAAGTCTACTCACGACATTAGTTCTAGAAAGTGGGTACAAGATTACTGATTATGGTTTTGATCCAAGATTCAATTTTTATCCATTAAAATCTTTCTTGAATTATTATTAAGTGAATATGAATTGTTAAACCCTTAAAATCATGCTTTTAAACTTTGATACTAGGAAATGTAAAATGGACCAAAAGATAGAGAATAATTTTCTAAATCCAACGAATATATTTTCATAATTGTTTGATAACCAGGGATTAAGTTATGATTTTTAGAAGTTTCAGCCAAGTGGAAAATCCGATAATAGCACATAGGGAAAAACAACTACCGAGAGAGGGGTTGGGCCCACTGACATGTCCCAACCATTGATGGACAACTCTCCATGTCAATAGCCAACGACGTTCACTTAAGACAAAGAAAAATTGGTCAAAAAGGCCATTATGCCCTTGGTGGAAAAACAAAATGAAATAGGAAAAACAGATGGTAGAGATGTAATATCACCCGGTGGATTCATCCCCTTCAAGCAACACCATTGATGCTCAAAGTTGTAGGAATCTCACATGGATGGATTTAGGTGTATCACAGACATGCGACTAATCGACGACTAGGAGCTCTAGAAATGTAGAATAAGGTTCAAGGAACTCACCTCTAGATGCAATTGGATTGTTGGAGTTTTAGATGTCCAAGGCGAGAAGTCTCAAATCCAAAACCAACTCTAGACTAATCATGACCAAACCAACTCTTTTTGAGGAAATTGAGAGAGAAAACAAACTAAGTAAGGGGCAACGAAACCAGGGGCATGATCTCCTATATATAAAGTGAAGTATTAGGGCATCTTGGGTTAGAGGTTACAAGAGAGTTGAGACTAGTTTTGGGTGTTTCTCAATTCTTTAAAATTGGGATGCAAGTAAGGCATAGTCTTTTATGGAATTGAACAAGTGTAGGAGAAGAAATCTTGATTAAAGATCAAGTGTGGAGAGAGAAAATCAAATTTGAAAATCACTCAAATCTGGTGCCTATTTCCTATTTGGTTGCGAGCTAGGTGATGACCTCCCAAGAATATGATCTATATCTGATGATTGAGATAAGCACATGCATCTGCTAAAGTCAGTTATTAATGTGACACCGTGAAAAAAAAATTTCCATATCGAATTTGGATAAAGTGATACATTAATTATTTCCCTTTCTTTCTTTCTCAATTTGAGGGTGCAAACATTGTCCAATTAAAACCAAGTTTGGTAGGTTAGCTAATTTTGGGGTGAGGAATTCGATTTTAGCATTAGTTTTCATGTTTGAAGACTCCTAGTATCTTTTTTATTATTGTTAAATCTTGTCACTTATTTTTCTCCTTTAATGAATTAGAGGCATCTAGAAACTCTCTAAAAACATGAAACGTGACCTACAAGCAAGATTAAGCATGTTGAACATGATTTTAGATTTAATTTTCCCTTTTGGGGTTATTTAACATGTTGCTTAATATTTTGGGTTTAAATACACATTCTCTCTCCTAAATACACTAGAATATTTAAGATTGTCTTAATTAGCTGAAAATTTACACATGCTATGTTTTGTGTATAGATTTGAAATCTAGAGTTTAATTCCACCTCTTGGAGAGTTTTAGTCATTTACTAAAAACTTTTTTTGGCTCTTATCCTATTTTATTTCCAAAAAGAATTAAAATAGTTAGTATTGTGCAAATATTGTGAAACTTGGCTCCCAAGACAATTGGGACAAAAAGAGCATGTTTATATTATTATATTTTACTTTTGAGATTTCTTTTATGAGTTATTGCACCATTAGGAATTTTGTTACAACGTCATGATATTTATCAAAGCATTATACCTTTATTAAGCATTCACTTAATTGGGTCTTGTTATTTTCAATAACTTTTTAAAAGTGTTATTTATTATTTTTATGCACAAAATTATACATTTTATACATTATGTCCATTAGTTACATATTTATTTAAATTATATGACTATTTTGATATGAGATTACTAATTGTTACACCAAAGTATATTATTCATCTTTATTTAGCCATCATGCAACATATTACATAATCTTATTTACATGTTAACAGATAATTGAGTTATCATGTTAATGTGTTTTAAATGCTATACTTGAGTGGTCACATCTAAACTACAACTTCACTAGCTTTCTAATCAGTGGGTAGGGTAGGATTCTAGATTCTAGTTCATTATATAAATACATTAAAAATGTTTATAGGGATAATAATTATATTAATGATAACTTGAGCTTCAAGTTTATAAATCAATTATCAAGAAAATTCTTTATAAAAGGAAACAATGTATCTTGTGCATATTAAGTATTTGTGATCGTTACAAGGTAAGATATTACTATAGAAGTTGCATTTCCAAACATGGTGATTGGATATGGGTTTTGGTAAAATAAATAAAGATATCCAAAATAAAGTTTATTGTAAAAGATGAATTAGTAAAAGACTTCAAGGTCAAATTGAGGACCTAGTCCTCTCTCTTCCATACATTTATATAAAATATAGTAGAACTGTCATTTATATCCTGCCATAAAGGATGTAAAATCCAATTGGTGAATTTATAACCCTTTGTATTTAGATTAGTATCATCAATCATATCCTGTTAATTTATAAGAATTATATGGGAAATAATAATCATTTTCCTTGTATGATTTCCTTAAAATAAACTCCCATTTTTCCTCAACACAACGATGATCTCTTTGATTTTAAATTTATGAAACTAAGATACTTGACAAAAATATCATCAAAAGTGAAAGATTGTATTTCATAATAAATGATTGATATATCCAAATTATGAATATTCAAGAATAAATTACCTTTAGATAGTTGGTAAAAAAAGAAAGAATCTAATCCTATGTAATAATTTTAGACACTGAAATGAAACAATGGTCAATTTTTTATTGTTTGGAATTCATTTTACCCCTCAACTTGTTGTGGAAACAAAAACCCTAACATACTAAGAATCCTATTTAAATCCACAGATTTCCTATAGTTATTTGGTGTTAACTATGTCACATTCTCTCTCTTGTTTTCCCAACTGGACCATGAAATGAGCTACATCTATTTGCTCTCTTATTTATTCGTTGGGTTCAGGTACATCCCGTGATCTCCAATATTCTTCCTTCCCAATTCCTAACCTTTGGAATTAATTGTACTATAGATTGTATCACTTCACTTAGTTTCTCTTCAATCATCCTCATTTCTTGATTTCTATCATAGGTACTAACAACTCTAGGAGGTGGTTGAATATAATAGATCTGCTTCTATAAAACTTAATACACAAAGCTGGTTAGTTGAAACTTTCCTAAATAGGTAATGCAATGGAAATGTAAATCAAGTGCATACAAGTTAGGAAATCACAAATGATACAATATGTTTAGTGGTACATGCTCGAAACGTCATATCTCCACTACCTAGTTATTGTCAATAATGATTACTCAACCTATATTTTATTATCTTTTCTATATTGATACAAATTATAGATAGTGGTGCCTTTTGTGGATCTAGACCAATATCATTTCCAATACCAAGGATATATTTATCCTCGTTTGTGGGAGAAAGACCACCTTGATGAAGAAGATCACAATATCGTTCACCATATTTGGACACAAAATTTTTGCTAGTAATATCTCCAAGTCACTTTTCTGCAACGTTTTCTCAAGATGTAGCCCAAAGAAAAGAAAAAACAAATAACAAAGGAGGAAGAAGGAAATTACAAGTCAATCTCATAAGATACATAATTGTAGAAAATGAATGAGTGATGATCAACTCCAAAAGGTTCAAGCAAGACAATATTTGGTAGAGTAGGATCTTAGAGCTAGTCTAATCATAGACTTGCTTGTAGACAACTTTATGTAGAAAACTAGGATTCTAATCTTGAGAGAGATAACATCAATATGCAATTGATTTTGTTTTAGGAACATTAATGTTCTCTTATTCAGTGCACATTACTGATTCATGAATCATATGGTGTGTCCTAGTCATTACAAGGCTCCATTAAATGGTAGCCCAAATAGAATGGGATACAAATAGCATGCATAAACCCTATTAGAAGCTGAAAAATATGTAAAGAAACCTCCAATGATTGCATTAGAGTTCTTGATATGCCATCTTCTTCTTTGCTAGAACTCTGAGTTATCTTCTTAATCTTTATAACACAATCTATATCTAATAATTCTGCAATAGTAGGTAACCATACATTAAGCACAAGGAAAGATGCCGACATATCCAAAATAGATGGTTTTGTAGAAATACAATCTTTCTCGATAATAATCCAGTTCCAACCAAGAGTCCATGCATGTTGTATATCATAATGAATGGTAACTGTTTATGCAACTAGACTAGACAAATTGGACATGGTTTTCTCCATGTTGATACCTAGGGACCATTATGAACGCATACTACTGATACAATGTAGGACTTATCTCCTATTACTGATGCATTAGTGGTCAACTATAACTATCCTCATGGTGCATGTATCCATAAAATGGATTGAAAAAAATCATACTAATACTGTGTGCTATGATCATGTGGTTCCCAAGACAATGTTGTTCCACTTTTTGTAAAATTTTCCAGATCATTCTGATTATTTGTTCAACAGGGCAGATTTGGATTCCTATATATCCACTCATATGGTATGGTTGAAGAATGTGCCTTTTCTAATTTTCTAAAATTCAAAATAAGTAATATAAAATAGTCAAAAAACATGAATGTCTAACTGCATGCATTGTCTCATCCATAAATTGGAATCAACTATAAAGAACCCTAGAAAGTCTTGAGTAAAGTGTATACATTATGAAATAGTAATAGATAAATAGACAATCTCATAAGACATTAAGAATATCCTCCATTGAATGATTACATACTGGGCATGAATCATCATCATTAAAATGTTTTTCCTTCAACAATAATTTCTCATCAATTCTTGATGGCAAACCAGCCAAAACATTATTATACACTTTGTAGGTACTTTGAGATTCCAAATACTTCCATGGACCTACTTTAGTTTGAGTAATGTCCTGAGTCACTAAGTTGTAAGACAACTTAGTCGTAACTACCTGAAGTATCAAGGTTGCAAAATCTAGTTTCATCAGAGGGATAATTGCACAAAATAAATATATGCTCTGTCTTATCAACAAAACTAGAAGCTTAATAAAGTCTTCAAAAGTCCAAGTGCCATTTGTATGTATCTATTATCATAGGGTTTAATTTTCAATCATACTATTTGTGAGGAATGTTCAGTGGTACTTTATTGACCAGTTCTCGTTCTCCTAGAACCCAGAAATTGTTCTATACAAAAACTGAGGCACCACTAGTAACTATTATAGTTCTATTCATAACTTCAAGTTCTTTAAGTGATAATAGAGATCTCCATAATGAGGTTCATTGATGTACATGTAAAGAATTATAAGATCAATACTTGTGCATGAGACCTCACACCCAAAGTAAAGGGTAGTTATTAAGAACTTTCCAAGTAAATTTCATCAACAAGGCCAAATTCTAGTGATGCATAAGTAGAATTCTTAGCCCTCCTCTATCTTTTAGTATTCCATTATTTCCAAGCTAAGAGTGAGAGTGATTTTTGAAGGGACCATATCTCCATATAAAATGCTTGATCATTTTATCAAGTCTCATATATAGAGTCACTGGAAGTAAACTTGTTTGCATAGTACAAGTCAGTATGGAACTTAATACCGATTTAAGAAAATAGATTATACTTGGTAACGTCAAGTATGTTCCGCGCAACTGGCAATCCTTGATTATAATTTCATAGTAACTTCATTATATGTAATCTTAGTCACCCTACCATGAAGTATAGGAACACCAAGATACTTTCCAAGATAGGAAACCTATGTGATACCTATTGTTACACATATATCAACTTTAGCAATAGATGTTACTCAACTAGAAAAGTAAATAATGTTTTTTTAATGGAAATATCCTAATGCAAAACTTCTTCAAATAACTTAAATACATTCATAGTGGCATATATGTTGGCTGCATTTGCTTTAGCAAACAAATTGATATCATTGACAAAGACTACATGGAAATTAGTAGGACCATATTGAGATACTTATATTAGGTTTATCATTTCCTTCATAAACAAAATCATCAATTCATTAGCTGATTATTGAGGAACATGATGAATAAAGGTAGGGTGACAAATGATCTCTTATGAATGCATATTCATCATGTTTTTAGGGGCACTTTAGATGCATTTATATATTTAGTTTTTATATTGAATATTTCACTCCATATTTCACTTATTTTAGGATTTTAGTAGTTTATCTAAATTATTTTAGATTTAATTTGTTCTTTACATTTTATTCATAGGATTGATGCAAATTCAAGAGAGAATCAATTATACCTCTTTAGAGGCCCAAAAATTGACTAACAATAGCATATCCACACACCCTAACTCTGAAAATTGAGTGAGGACCTTATATAATAATTCAAGACAAAGAAATTCTTCCCTCAAAAGCTAACCATTGATTATCTATTCCAAGAATCTGATTCAAATAGTAAAAGGTGGGTATCCCACCAAAATCTACAACAGGCAAATTGGTCATTTGGTTTTCTAACTGGTCGATTCACCTATATATTTTTCCACAGTGCTTGATATATGCCCCACACTAAAACATACATACATTTTGCATTTACTTAGAAATAAGTGTTTAAATATGTGTTCGATAAGGAATTTCATTATCTATGAGAAAACCATAATTTCTTTACTGCTTATGGATTTGCAATCATTTCAAAAATTTCCCAAAACTCCAACTCCAAAATCTGTAGCAAAAGGCAGACAACCACCAAATATACTCAAATGGATCCAAGATTAGATCGGATTATAGAAATATCATGGGGGACTTCAAAGAAAAGAGTTCACATTCTTTCTCTTCCGTTCACAACCCTGTCCATCTCAAAGAGAGACAAAGTAAAATGTTGACAACTTGACATGGAGACACGCTCCACCATAAGACCTTATCAAAGACTCAACTACCATTCAAGGAGTTGTGACACAATCTACTGAGATTCTCCTCCCCGATGCTACTCTTCTTGAAATTTTTCTACCTCTCTTCTTCTTGTATCATGAATATGATTAGAGAGTAGACTCTTTACTAATCGTTCATAGATTAGCCTCGTTGTCAGTATTCTATTATAGTTGTTATACAACTCATTGCTTTAGTTTATTAGATGACCTTTTGTTTGTATAATCACATGTTCCTTGATTTCTCCAATCATCTTGCTTGTTTCTTATAATCCCAAGCATATAAAGCATGAAATTTGGGATTAAAACATGGAATGAAGGCATAGATTTCCAGATGATATCTATGAAGGATTCCTATTGGACGATTTGGTAGTGATCCATGGTCTATGAGATCCCAAGTCCATGGGAAATTCGATCCTCATGCAATCCATGTTCTGAAAAGACGTGGATCCATACGCTCCTAATGTAATAAGCAAAATTAATGAGTTATAACAATTAGAATATTTACAGAGGTAGTGGCAGTGAGCCATGTGTCTTAGTTGTTTTATCATTCACTCTTTCCTATTAAATTCATAACCGTTTAGATAATTTAGTTAATCAACCAAACTAAAAAATATCATTGTTAATTTTTTTTAAGCAAAGTCAGGAGGCACTCTTATTCATCCCACCCTCCTCATGCGAGCTAATTCAAACAAATTACAACAAGTAATTAAATGAGAAATAGGAAACATGGTAGTACTACTACCATTACAAATTTAAAAACCTACTAGGTGTTGGACCTCACTAGGAGGCACTGCATACTCTAAGTATGCACTGTTGTTTTTTAGGTTCATTTTAGCCATTTTATCAGCTACCTTGTTCCTCTCCCAGGAAACGTGCTCAATGCTCCAACTGTTCTTCATGATACTTTGAATCCTTCCATTGTTAATTAATTCTCTTAATTAGACTAAAAATATAATTTTTAAAAATTGGTTATCTCTAGAGTTCATCCTTAACTATACTACGATAAAATCTGTACGCTTACAAGTAGTTTTGTCATACTATTGTTTCATTAAAAACTAGGATTTTATTATCTTAGTAAATTTGAGGGTAAGAAAGCACCACAACAACCTCCGTGGCATAAACCTCTTGTATCTTTAAAGATCTAAAGCTTTTAACCATTCCATAATATACTAAAGTGTCCTCTATAAATGAATTCATAACATAATTGATAATTGGAATAGGAAGACCAACAAACATAATTATGTCCAACATAAACCCCCAAGACATTATGTCGTAGGCTTTATAATTCCAACTTTGTATCCATATATGGTGTAGAACATGGTTGACACATATTATGAACGAGTTATGTATCATTATGATATTATCAGAAATGTTCAGACTTGGTAGAAATGTACTCTGAGTAGAATAAATTCAACATGACATGTAGGGATTCAAATGTTCAACTACAATCTTAGAAATATGTTTGAAAAATACATTATTCAATTAAATCAGGTTTAGCTGAGAACACATACTACTCCTAATCAATTCAACAATGACTAAAAAATGGAAAGGCTTGTAAACATTAAAGTGTGCCTCTGGTACGATGTACACTTTAGAGAAGCCTTGTTCATTCACACGGGATACATTCTCAAGGTTAACTCTTCAAGAAAATAATCATTAAGAAATACATCAGGGTCTTCCTAAAAATTATGAGTAGTTTCTTCAAGGAACGGAAGTGACAACCTCACAACCGTTGCTTTCCTTTAATAAGAACTATCATATTGATGATGAATCAGACTATACTAAGTTTTAGGGATCTAGTTTTGAATAAGATTGTGAATTCCCCTCTATGTTTCCAAGATTTGAGGTGAATGGTTTAGACTTCCTTACATACCACTAAAATTGAGTAGAATACCTATTTCTTTAATCAACATATGATTCTTTTCTACATCTACATCTTCCATATATTTTCACTACCATCAGAGAGTTTGCTAGTGTATTCCATGTCAGTTTCACTCAGAGTAATCAACCTTCCTAGGTCTTGAGATGAAGAGGCATCCACTTCTATCTATCTTTCACAGTGAAAAACATTCTCCAACGTATGATCAGATTCATCCCCCATCCATCCCGTACGTGTCGGTTGTCCAGAATTGATTAGGCCTCCATTGTGTAGTCATTTCCTGTAGATTGCTTGAGAATTCCATTTGGGTAGAGTTCAAAGAGGCAATTAATCAAGTGTGCTTTAGGTGTCCATATATCACTCTTATATATAGAAAACACTTAGTAATATCTAAGATAGTTATTGGGAGTGTTTAGGATGAGCATAGTGAGATCCTAGTTTTTAGCGGATATCTTAGGGGGATGTGGCTAACTACACTAGCATAAATGTTTGTAGAACTATAGTCTAGTCGAATTGTAATTAATCAAGATGCATTTGTGATCAAATGCATATTCATCCTACTTTTAGTCTAGTTTTGCATTTTGATCACTTAGTTTTCCCTAGAGATAGCTTCATTTAGTTATATTTAGAATTATTGTCAGTTCGTGAAATTTTGATACTTTTCTTGACTTCTTTTGCACATTTGGAATTTTATATCCCCATACAAACTATACTAATGTGGCCTAGGGGTTCCTCTTCCCTTCATTAGGGGAAGGATTCAATAGGGGGTACACCTCACATGAGTTGTGGGGTAGTTCAGTTGTTGGAAACATGTTTTGTGCATGCTCAGAAAGCAATTTTTTCAACAATTTTTTATCATGTCATTAAAAGAACTCCTCGAGCGGCCTTTGCTCTGGCGATCGTCTAGGGCTCCCACAGTGATGTCCATTGCTCGGGGGGGGGAGGCAGCTGGTCGTTGGTCGGGTGCAATCTTCTCCCCCTGGGCGCTTTCCCTTTCTCCCCCGTTCGTTTCCGTCGCGGTGCTGGCGCTTTCTTCCCTGACTTGAGGTTTTGGGCGGCCCTGTTAGTGGTGCGCCTTCGGTGTGGCGTCGCCTGACTCCTCTACTAGTGGAGGTTACATTTCCTTGCGGCGGGAGATCCCCGTGCGGTGGCTCACGGCGATCGAGCTTCTCTGTGTCCTTTCTGTAGGTGTGCTCTGTGCCTCAGTGGTTTCTTCCCGGTGAGTTTGGGCGCCCACAGACGTGCCAACAGGGACAAGAGCTTCAAGCGGGGGTCTGCACTTCTGGTGGTGCCTCTGCCCCTCTTCCTGCTCATCCACTCAAGCTGTGCTTGAGCGTGTAGGGGCCGTAGAGGTGGTCGGGGGTGGTGGTGGGGTTCCCTGCGCCTTCAACCCCCCACCTTGCACTTGCTAGGGCCCTCTTACCCTCTGTGCTTTGATCCTTTGTGGATTTAACCCCCTTCTCGGTGGCTACCTTGGTGGTGCACTCTACCTGTTTGAGGTTTTTCGAGTGTGCTTGTATATTTTTTTTTCTGTCTTTGTCTTTTTTTCTCGTGTCTGGTGGTTGGTTTGGGGTCTGTGACAGCTTCATCTTGTTTTGTTAACGGTCTTTGGCCTATTGTTCTTCTGGTTAGTCTCTCCTTCATGGGAGCAAGGAGCCCCTGTCTTGCTGGTGTTCCTTTTTATCTCAGTCAGTTCTTTACCTATGGTGGTCATTTGTAGGTCGTGATCATGCCTCGGGTTCCTTCTTGGGAAGACGGTGAGCTCGGGTGCCCCCTTGGTGCTTCAGGAAGAGGAGTAAGCTGGGTTTGTGCTTCATGCGGGTCTTCCACCCCCTGTTCACGGTGGTGGTCGGGAGTGGTGGTGGAGTTCCCGACACCCTCTACTCCCACCCTTGAATCCACATGAGCCATCCTTCCTCTGTATCTGCATCGCTGAGGTTTGGCCTCCTTCCCAGATCTTCTAGTTGGTGCAACCTTAGTACTCATCGCTGGTAGTTGTGGTTCTCGTCCTGTTTTGTGGGGCGTTGTGTCTGTTTTGTTAGGTTTGTGTCGTTGCTTTGGGGTCGAGCTCTTTGTCTGGTAATCTTTCGTTGTCTTCATGATGGTAATCTCTGTCAGCGGCTTTGCGAACTCCTCTCCAGATGTACTCATAGGTTCTTGTGGATTGATGAATTCCATCCCAGATAGCTGTGTTAGACAACCACTACAAGAGGTGGACGGTGCAGAAGTGTACCTATCACATCCCAATCTGAGCCTTGTGTTATGTCCTTCCGTAGAAGGAGTTGTTGCTTGGTTACTTGATGAGAGATGTCTATCTTGTAGATGCCATATGGCTTACTTTTAATGATATTTGAGCAATTTAAAAAAAAAACTCCTCGATTGACCTCCTATGATCAATAACCTTGTCAAAGTCCACTAATTGAGCTACTTATTAATGCATTTGTATCAAGACCCATTGATTGAGATCCACTACTCGAGATCCATTAATCGAGTTCCTTTGATTGATCACACTATCAAATTCCACCGATCGAGATATCTATCGATGTATTCCTATTGACTTCACTGATTGCTCTACACTTCTTGATATCCATTTGTCGAGATTCATTGATCGAGTTGATAACAATCATCCTCCATTGATCAATCACTTCGATCGACTTTCCAATCAACCTCCAAACACCCAACTCCCAGTTGAGATCCAATGATCGACCATCTGGAAATCAACCATCACCAATCAAAATCCATTGATCGACCTTCAGGCGCCGACCAAATCCCACAACCCTTTGTTCTCCCTACCCATGTAGTTATGACAATAACTCCATCTAATTCCATGGATGTTTTTGGCCTTCCAATCTAACTCCTATAAATATAAGGACATGTTATCCATTTAAAAATTTTGAAACATAGAGAGACTGTGAAACTCCATCCACAACCTCACCTTGTATCCATCCACTGCAACAATTAATTGATCGACCTCCAAAAGATATCAATCGATTGGGCATGTGCTCCACCTTCAGTGATTGAACTCGAAAGTGTTAGATATTGATCTTCACCACCTCAATAATCCACCAACTCAATCGATCCATATCCCAACTGATATCCAAGGATACCTCGATCGACTATCCATTACATAGCTCAGTCAACCATGAAATAGTGCTCAATCGAGCGTCCATTCAACATCTCAATCAAACTATAGTCCTCTTCAAAATGTTCCTAAGCAAGAAGACTATCATCTAGACACTGCAAATGCTCATCCATTTGCTTTTGTAAATATGGCATTTTGTTCCTTGTACATTATTTATATTTTTATTGCCATGAGGATCATGCAGTCCCCTATCTAGAGTATGAGAGTAGTCTCGCTACCTTTTTTTTTGTCTGTGATATGCATCTAAACTCTAGAAAGTAAATTTATATCATGGATTTTTCTCTACAACTGTCAAAGTGAAAAAAAGGCAAGTATACTTACCAAACTCCTCATACAGGAGCCCCTAAAAAAGAAAATAATATGAAGAGGAAACCTCACACTCAAGCAACAAGAAGATACTAATTAAAAGTAATAATTAAAATAGTAGGGAATGATACAAAAAGACACAATTAGATCAAGGAACATGTCTAAAGATGTCCCAATACTAATGAGAGGAGTGTTAAGTCCTTAATGATAAAGAGATCCTACAAATCACAAAAAGGGATCAATAAAGATAATTTAGGTCAAAGGTAAGGAGAGAATCCATGAAAAACTAAAGCCATAAAATTTCTAAAAGATATTTAGTACCTACACAAGAAATGTAAAGTCCTCCATGATGTAGAGTTCTGATAAACACCAAAGAAAAAGTGGTAAAGAATATGTAGACCACTTATAAGGGATATCGAACTCACAGTTGATATAGAGAAGTCATATAATTTGAAACTATAAAAGATAGAAAAGTATAACACATAAATCAAGACCCCTTAGTGATTTACTCAAGATTAATTGTGTTCAAACAAAAAAACATGAACCTATAGAAAAGTATCCAAAAAAAATAAAACTACACTTTCAACATGGTATGTAAATAATTTGAGACCTAAATGACTAAAGAAACATGTATAAAAATGAATATGAAAACAATTGCAAAGATAGAAAAATGTAAAACTGAGAGTCATCATTTTGATAAGAAATAATTTGACTGAATGTCCCATGCTCAAATATCAATTTGACTGAAAGAAAGTCTATTGGAAGATTTAATACAAAATAAAAACATTCCCTTGCCACATCATCACGTATATAACCAATAAAATACTAACTTACTACTAGTAAAAATTTACCAATTGAAAGCTAGAAAACATGTCATGATCAACATATATCCAATGAAGTTCATGATCATAAAATTCATATTTGGAGATACCATGTTGTTATCCCATTTCCTCTTCAAAGATCATGAGAAGCATAGTGATAAAGTCTCACAATTATAAAACATAATGTGGTTAGTGGAGGAAAAACAAGTATTACATAATTTTATGAATATAGGCCCTTCCTTCTTCTTCCTATATTCAACTCTTGGAACATAACTAAGACAACTGGTACCTACATGACCATGGTGAGAATGCAAGATATTGCTCAAGAAATATTTATTTCGTAAGAAAATATATATAAAGATATCTTTATATTTTCATTCTCCATAGAAAGCATCAAGTCGTCTTTAGTAGAAAAAATTAAGAATATTCTAGTACTATCAAGATTATTTTAAAGAAGATAATTATTATAGTTTAAATCAACATTGCATCAAAAAAATTAAATAATAATCAACATGAGAGTAAAAAATGGACTATTTCTTCATATCACTCAACTTATCTAAAAGAATAGAAACTTGAGTTTGCAAGGAAGTATTTTCAGAAATAAGAATATATATTGATCTTTTTTCTCATTATCATATTAATCACCGAGTTCTACCTTAGATTAACAAACAATTGTAGGGAATTTGTTTGTCTTTTTCTTATATTTTTTTTAACTCCACCCAAAGTAAGTTCAACAAGTCCAATAAGCTCAATTTTTAAAAAAGTCAAATGAGATACCTAACTATCATCACATTGTGTACCTTCTTAGTTTTGTTTACCATTTTCACCATGTTCATCAAGGAGACATTCGACAACATGTCAGAAAACTTTATTTTGATCATTTGACCTCAAATTTGAAGAAGAATTCCAATAACCATGATGTGACTTATTCTATTTCTTAGATTTTTTCTTATTCTTTTTCCTACTAGTGTTGGACATTGATACTTCCAATGCCCCTTTTTCCTATAATAATTACATGTAGTAGAAAAAGAGAAACAATTATTCTTAGAACGAAAATGTGGCTTCTTACCCTTGGAGTTATTTTCCTCCTGACTACTAGATGAGCCACTTGAAGAACATGAATATGGTTTTGAAACAATTTCTTTGAGGAATTTGATCTTTTTCTTAGAATGTTTTTCTTCCTTTTCTTCCATCTCACGTTTGATGTGTGTATTTCATACCTATAGTTCACTAGGGATATGAAATCTCTAGTTTTTACTAAATCAATACCATGACAATACCACCGGTAAGATGAAAAGTCTTATCATTATATCGTCCAGGATCGAACCCAAATGACAACATTGTTAAGAACTAGTTGATCGATTTAACAGTCTAGGAAGAGTAACTAACACAAAAGGGATTTGATTGATTACAACTAATATGCAAGAATAAAAGACTGATATTAAATCAAAGTACACTAGGGTGAGTTGTTTCCACCACCATTTGCTAAGTTAACTCTCTCACTGGATCACAAACATGCATAAACAATATCATGAAGGCCACGTAAATCCTCCTTTTGATGTTAGGATTGTACATGGTCATATATCACCCGAGGCTTGTTGTCATGTTACCAAGAGATACGATATCATTCACCTCAGAAACCACCTATACAAGTTCTCATTAAGGATTTAACAAGAACCAATCGACATCCTAGATTTTGGGTTAGAAGTTCTCTACACCCAATATCATGATAAACATGTAAACCTACTTCCCAACAAGCATACAAGCTAAAAATGATTGATTCAACATGTCGTAAAGTTAATATAGGAATGAATGTAGTAAAAAAAACCAAAAGTAGGCTATTGAGCTAATTTGCATGCCCTATCATAAGGAACTACAAACAGATAATAGCAAGAACAAAAAAATAAAGAAAAGAAAGGAGATAGCCATCATCTTAGAGGGTAGAAGAGATCTAGCACTAGAGTCCCTATAGGACTATCGTCAGGTGACCCTTCTTCTTCCTTGTCCCTCTTGCTTAGATCAAATATGCAGATGAGAAGTCTGTAGGTGGAAGGATGGTGGCAAGGGTGGCATTGATCTCCCTCTTTTGAGGCTAGGAGACTAAGACTAGGTGGAGCGGTGGCCTGTGGTTGATGTGGTTGTGAACCAATGGAAAACCACTAATGGGGATCATCTTCCTTGGGCAGAGCATGGTTTTAGGTAGCGTAGAGACTGGAGAAGAGATGCTTCCCAATGAGGGCTGATGACTTGTATTTATGGGTGGTTGTTAGGGTTTAAAATCTCCCATCCATCTTTCCTTTAAAAAGTCAGCCGTCATGAAGGTGAAGGGGCGTTGCAACAAAAAATTCAATGGGTTGAGCAACATTCATAAGTTATATCAATAGGAGAGGAGTCAGGATGACTATCTCAAGTAGCATGCAGAAGTTCCATCAAATGATAGTGCAAATTTTTGTCGATTGCACCCAACAGAATGCAAAGTAGGATTTACCTTTAGAAGGTGGAAGAAGTACATCCATTAGAAGGAAGATGAAATAGAGATCCATCGATAGGTGGGGTCTTGATGGCAATAAAAAAAGGGTTCCAGGATGATCAATAGAAGATGAGTCTAGAGAACCATCAAAAGATTGAGTCTAATGATGCATCAAAAGGCAAATATTTGACAACCATTGGTTGTGAAACGATGGATGGACAGAGCGACCAAACCAATGGTTGGGCATAATCTTGGATGACAATTGGATTGATTACTAAAGTGTTTAGGTACTCAATTCATGCAACAGATCAACGAATTGGCTGATTGAACTACCAAACGACCATCTCACTGGGTGAAACAGCCGTTTGGGCAACCAAACGAGCATCTCAAGTGTTGAGATGGCCGTTTGGGTTGTCAGGTAGATTAGAAATTGAATTGTCTTAGTTCTGCCCTATAAACTGACCGGTTCAAGTTATTGAACAGATCAACTCAACTCAGACTCACCAGACAACCATCTGGGTGAGTGAGACGTGTGTCTCACTTGTGTAAGATGGCCTGGTTGAGATGAATGAAGGTTTTGGAGTTTCCCAAACTTGTTTCAATTGCACATACTTGGGGTGTAAGTAAATTAATGTATGACATTAATTAGGAAATGATTTGCTAATTCATATCTGACTGGGAAAGTGCAAAACGACCATCTCGCTGGGCGAGATGACTATTTCAATGCATGCAGATTGTGAAATTTCCAGAATTGTTGTAAAAATTTATGATCTTTTGGTCCTTACTACTCCTTCTTTAGTCCCACATTGGATGGGGACTGAGAACCCTAACCCTAACCCCTCCTATATATAGAGGGTACTGGGGGCTTCTCATAATATAGCTACTACACAAACAATTGAGAATTAGTTGCTCTGACAATTGTTATCCTCTCTAGTTGTGGTAACCATGAGAGCCCAGACAAGTCTGACCCGACTAGGGAGGGATAGCTACGGGAGAGAAACAACTGAGGATCATTGTTGTGGGAGAGTGTGTTGGTGACTAGTACACCAACGGGAGGAAAAATCCTTTCAGTCCGATCATGTAGGATGACATGAGTTCTATTTGGTCTGTTTGGACTACTCTAGAGGTAGGAGTCCTTTGGCTACTTCTAGGAGAGAAACATCAACTCACAGTCCATGGAAAGATCTGAAGCTAGGAGAGAAACATCAACTCACAGTCCATGGCAAGATCTGAGGAGCCGTTGCAGTAGTTGTTCGAGTCTATTGTCTATGGAGGAGCAGTCAGACGAGTCCAAGTGCGACTAGGAGCTGCATAGACACCATCCAAGATAGAGTGCACATCTACATCAACGAGGATTGTCATTGGACTTGCTCTAGGACTAGGTATATCTTCATGAAACAATCCTTCCCATTGCATTGCTATTGACGCGATCTACTAGTTAATGGAAAATATGTCAGTAAAACTTTGTTTTTGTTGCCTACCTGATGCCGCATTTCCCTACAATGGTATCAGAGCCATATCAATGAATTATGTTTTGGGATAACCGATATGATCAGATTTTTTGGGTTTATCGAGTTTCTTTATTACATGCGATGCGCATATTTAAATTCATTGATGTGTACATCCATCTAAGTCACCATATAAGAACCTCAAGGAATATATATACATACATACATACATACATGCATATATATATATATATATATATATATATATATATATAAGTTACTAATGTCTGTTCTCACGTGGAATGTAAAGGGTGTATGTGGCCCTTACAAAAGACGTGAGGTGAGAAACTGGATTAAGTCCAGTGGAGTGTCCATAGCGGCGATCCTTGAAACTAAAATAAAAAGAAGCAATTACAGGTGCGTAGCATCCATATTCCCTAATGGATGGAAGAGCATTTCCAATCATGACTCGGTGGACTTGGGCAGAATTTGCCTGGGATGGAACCCTAATGCGTGGGAGGTTGAGGAGGAGGTGAACGACGACCAAATCATTTCTGCAGTTTGCAAGAATAGAGGAGGTCTGTGTTTCTTCTTTTCAGCAGTGTATGCGTTCAATCTACATTCTCAAAGACAGTCCTTATGGAAGGAGATGCTGGCACAAGCAAAATGGAATGATCTCCCGTGGCTGATCATGGGTGATTTTAATAATGTGAGATTGCAGGAAGAAAAGAGAGGAGGAAGACTAGTCCCTGAATCAGTTATTCGATCTTTCAATCAGATGATCAATGAGGGAGAGTTATGTGAGTTGCCCATGCAAGGAGATGATACTTTTACATGGAACAACGAAGGGAAACTGGGGAAGAGAATAGCCTGTAAGCTTGACAGAGCTCTGGTTAATAACAGATGGATAGATCTAAACGGTAACACCAGTATCAGGGTGATGAGTGCAGATATCAGCGATCATGCCCCTTTGATAATGCAACTGCATGAGAAGTCTAAGAAGAAAAGGCCTTTTCGTTTCATAAACTTCTGGACTAAATGGGAGGGATACAAGGAGCTATTGGAGAGGAGCTGGAAAGAACCAAGTCAAGGCAACCCAATATATACCTTTGCGAAGAAGCTTAAAAGATTGAAGGGGCATCTGAAGTCATGGTCGAAGGAGCAAGTCAACATTCCTATACTCATTGAAACCAACAAACAGGAGCTCCTGGAGGTTAGAAGAACACTGATGAAGGATCCGTTGAACCAGACAATGATTGAAAGGGAAATCAAATTAAAACAAATCCTAGAGGAACTAAAGAAAGCGGAGGAGAGCTTCCTATGGCAGAGAAGTAGGCAGCAGTGGATAAAAGACGGGGACAGAAATACGAAGGTTTATCACAATGCTGTTAGACAGTGAGAAGCACTCAACACCATCTCAGAACTGGTGGATTCTGAAGGAAAAATCCTTAACAGCCAGGAAGAGCTAGGTGTACAGGCGACGGAATTTTACACCAAGCTGTATAACAAAAACTATAATAACAACTTGTTGTTGCAGGATGAAGATATACAGTGGAAATATAAGCTTACGAGTACTCATAACAATATCCTATGCAGACAGATAACCGAGGAGGAGGTTAAAGAGGCGTTATGGAGCATCGGCACTGACAAATCTCCAGGCCCTGACGGATTCAATTCTTTCTTCTACAGAGATGCATGGAACCTGATTAGGGAGGAACTCTGCGAGTCTATAAGATGGTTTATGAATGGCGGGTGTATCCTGAGACAAGTCAACCACGTGTTTCTTGTTCTTATACCAAAGAAGAAGACGACGGCTTCCATGGCTGACTTCAGACCGATTGCTTGCTGCAATGTGCAATACAAGATCATCGCAAAGCTATTGGCGGAGAGATTGAAGATGGTTTTACCCTTCATCGTCTCAGAGAATCAAGGTGCCTTCATTGCTGGACGTAGTATCAGCGATTGCACACTTTTAGCAGGTGAATTCATGCTCGACTTTAATGTCATGAGAGGGCATAAGAAAGCTTGTCTAAAGCTTGATGTGTCGAAAGCATACGATAGTGTTAAATGGGACATGTTGTGGTGGATCATGTCGAAGATGGGATTCAACCAAAGATGGATTGATCTCATGAAGCAATGTGTAACTACGACAAGCTTCTCAGTTCTGGTGAACGGCTCTCCATGGGGGTTGTTCAGAGGTGGCAATGGTTTAAGACAGGGGGATCCACTCTCACCCTTACTCTTCACAATAGTAATGGAGTACTTCTCCAGGCTAATGGAGTGCAAAGAAAGAAGGAAGGAGATAGTTACCTACACGGTCCATGGCACGAGGGTGTTGAGTCATCTGATATTTGCAGACGATGTGCTTGTTTTCATGGAAGCTAAACCTCGGTACCTTGCCCAGCTGAAACATCTCCTGATTCAGTTTGGTGAAGAAACGGGGTTACAAACAAATATTCAGAAGACGCAAATGTTCCTATCTACAAACTGCAGGGAAATCAAAGAGGAAGTGGAGGAAGCAATGGGGATCATAGCTAGTAATCTCCCAACAAAGTACCTGGGGTTTCCTTTGGCTGGGGGTAATCTGAAGGTCAGTGACTTCACGGAGTGTTCGGATAGGCTAGAAGAGATGATTAGCAGATGGCCTTTGACGAAGACTTCCATGGCAGGACGCATCACACTCACAAAATCGGCTATTGAAGGACTTATGATCTTCTGGGTACAACAAGGGGAAATCCCGTTTGCAGTACTGGAGAGGATGGAGATGATGGTATCCAACTTCGTGTGGGCAAGAAACAATCACCCAATGAAATACAGCAGGTTGGCACGAAGCAAGGAAGAAGGAGGAGTAGGTCTGAAGTCACCCAAAACGATTGCTACATGGGGCACTGCAAAAAGAATCTTCAAGTATCTGCAGGATGACTCACTGTGGGCAAAGTGGATGAGGTCGAGATACCCCAAGGGTCTGGATTACAAACCCAGAACAAGGGAAGGCTATTCAAGAGTAATCAACCGGATGACTGAGGTGTGGCAAGACATTAAGAGTCTGAACGATAGCAGAAGTGCTTGGAGTTTACAGGAGAAGAGAGAAAAGACTTGGGAACTGATTCAGATTCGTTTTGAAGAACATGTCTCAAAACACATATGGACTGAAGAGGGGATTCCGAAGTGGGAGATGAGCCTGTACAGGGCTGTCCACGATTCACTACCTACTCTAGACAAGATCGAGAAATGGTATCCGGGATCACACACAGTCTGCTATCTATGTGAAAAAGAGAAGGAAACCTCCAGACACATCTTCGGGGAATGCTGCTACACGAAGATAGTATGGGAACTCGTCCATTACAAACTGAGGATGAGGAGAAGAGAACTAAAGGAAGCCAAAGAGATCATCCAGAGCTTAAAGAAGAAGGAGCTGATATGTCTATCAGCCGTATACTTTCACATATGGAAGGAGAGGAACAATAGAAGACATAATGACAAGAAAAGAAAGGAGGAGGAGCTAGCGAGCAAAATCTACAAATTCCTTTGTAATAGAGTAAAAACATAAATCTTTTGTTTTAGTGGTGTGTTTTGTAGTGTTGGACTACAATGTATCTTGGTCCCAATAGCTAATTTGCTTGAGGGTTTCGGAATAAAATTTACCTAATTCCGATATATATATATATATAAATATAATGTGATACGATATATATGTAATTTACATGCATCACCATAAAATCATTTTTGATTGTGGATGTAAAGCATGGTTTTGGCCAAAACCCCAGATCTATGTGTGCATGGTTGTGGTTATTTATTCCTATTGTTAATCGGTCTATGCACCGAGTCTCTCTCTTCTTTCCAAATGTAAATTAATGCTCTTCTTTCTCTTTCCCCTAAAATTTAACTTGAGATTTTCCCATATACAATGTAATAAGAAATAGGATAATTTTAATTTATGTTTCGGCGTGAGATGAAAATATGCACAAAGGCAAAATGAGCAGCTCATGAGATGACTTGACCATCTCGAACACCAAGGAGGCCATATGATAAGAGGATGAATCGATCCACTGGTTTCCCAACTGACCTAATGGAGGTGTCCAAACACTACTTGGACTTGAGCACCAGACGACTGCTTCAGGAGATCCCAACCGAGTGACCAGGAGGCGAGCCGACCGGTTCAAGAGTTGAACCTATCAACTCGGGTGGGTTCAAGAACAGATCTACACCAAACAATAAGTTGCATAAGATGTGGACCATAGGTGGTTGCAATTCCTTATGGCTCTACGGAATAACATTAGCATGGCCATAACCATCACTTATGTGTTTCATTTATTGCATGTTCTCATTTGTGGTTGTAGCATGTATATGATACATACTATATGTGTGGTGATTGGATAAAGTATATGTATATACTTATAAAAACAAACTCCCTCAACTTAAATATTAATTCTAAGATGCCTTCCATTAGCAATACACATGAAAAACTTGATCGACCAAGCATCAATTTGTACAAAGCATGCTGCGTCGTCTATTTCGTGGAAGTGTGATGGTAGACATGTAGATTCACACAAAGCATGGTGCATATATATCGTATTGGCTGTGGGGTCAGGCTTAACTGGTGTCGTGAAGAGCCCAAGCCCAAAGGCATGCCGATGATTATGGCAAGGAGTTGTGCATATCATCTATCCAAAAGTTGCATATGATGTAATTGATATGATGGCCTACCTAAATAGTCAGGTTGTGGGTGATCAACAAAAGTTGACTCATGACTTGATGAAATATGGATCTTGGCCCAGTAGAATATTATACACTTCAATATTCCAAATTGATATTGAGGGCTATCAATTTGAATATAATAGTGGGACCAATAGTTAACTAAAGACCTAATTAATATCATAAAATTTATCAAATCAAACAAAAAAATATTTTGAAAAGTTACAATATTTCTTTATAGGATCAAATGTCAAACACAAAATACGTTCAAATTGCGATCAGTCCTTTAGAATGAAAAAAATGGGATAAAGTTCCAAAATTGGTTAAGCACTTTGAGAAATGTTCTCATCAACGAGTGAAATCTCTATGTCCTTGATAAAACAATCCTAGAGGAACCCGCTCCAAATGCTCCTAAGGTTAAATGGATTCTTATTGGAAGCATGCCAATGATGCCATGGACATTTGAATACCTAATGCTATGTTGTATGAACTACAAGTTGCACAAACAACATGAATACATGGACATTCTCGAGATGGTAACACATCTTCAGAATCATGTAAAGCAAAGAAAGTATAATGTCTCCATTGTGTTAATTGAGTGCAAACTGACAAAGGGAGGTCCAGTAGAACCCCAAGTGCTCAATATGATTGGACATGTGGAATGACTAGGATTTCTCTTAGGTTAAGAGTTGACCATGAATATGATTATGCAAGTTTTGCATGAATCATGTACTCATTTTATCAAATGCTTGACATGTTGATGCCAATTCAAGGAAGAAGAAGGACAAATTCGTGATGGGGATCAACGGAAGTGATCCCTAGGGCAAAGACAAGGCTAAGAAGTGTTCTAAGGCTAAGGTTAAGTCCAAGTCTTCTACACACAAATTATGGAGAAGGGTATGTATAAAAGGAATTTGTCCTTTTACTTAAAGGATAAAGAAAAGAAAGTGCCACCATTGTCACTTGTATGGACATTGGAAAGAATTATCCTCTTCATAGAGGATTTCAGGAAGAAGATAAAGATAGAAATCTCTACTTCAAGACCTGAGAAGAAGTAAGATAGAACTGTGTGGAGCATGGGTTGCTACCTTTACAATTGGGGGTTGTCCTTCATGGGTACATAATAGGATTAGAGAATTGTTGTTGTGTACTCACCAAACATCATATGTTTTGTATGGAAAGAACATTATGATCTTTTATGGAAATGCCCTATGTCTCACAAACTATACTTGATAGTTGTAGAGACAAATGTGTATGACACATATATTTAGTGACATGATAACTCAAACAATGAATACCTATAGCATTGTCATCTAGAATGCATAAATGATAAATGAATTTCTAGAATCCATATGATGGTTATCTAGACTATTTTGGTTATTGATCCAATAGAGACATGCATGTCTTATTTGTTGTGTAATATGACAGGGATCTTCACTAGATGTAGTGGGAGATCGAGTATTCCATTAGGACTAGTACATACTTATGTACATAGATCTTTTAGAATGAATGATAAAGGTAGTTACAAGTACCTCATTATATTAACTGATGCGGTCATTATATATTTGTATTTAATGAAATACAAGTGTGGATCTCTTGAAATATTTAAGGAGATCATTAATGAAGTCTGTAACTAAAATGGTAAGTATTAAGATACCTTGATATGATCGATGTTGAAATACATAAACCAAGAGTTTGAGGACCTTTGAGGAGATCATGATAGTATATCATAATGAACTCCACTTGAAACATACTGATGTGTCAGAAAGAAGGTATCACACCCTGTTAAGTTATGGCAACATTATGAATGAAATCTAACTAATATTACAATTTCTTCTTGCCACATGCTTTACACTAAAACAATGTACCATGTAAATTGGTTCAAAAGACACCATATGAAGTATGAAATGGGAAGTATCCCGATGTGTCTTTTGTAGTGATTAGGATTGAAGGCTTATATAAGAAAATAGCTTCTTAAAAGTCTTTATCCACAAATCACATGAATGTTATCTAGTGAATACTACTGAGATTCCAACTCGACAACAAAGTGTTTGTTGCTAGGATGGCTGAATTCCTAAATGAAAATTAGTTCCAAAGGAATCAGTGGGAGTAAAAGTAGAACTTCAAATGTTGGGGAAAATGAGAATACATTAAACCTAAAGAGGTACAATAGGAATGAGGATAATCACAAGTTGTTGTGGAATCTCAAGTTCCTTATGTAAACACAAAACTCACAGTTCTAAAAGAACATGCATTGAGTTTGAAAGATTATGATATCCTATAACTCAAGAAGGCATTTAGTTGATCATAGAGATGAGTTGACAACCTACCTAGAAACTATTGACGGATCATAATATGAGAAATGGCTTCAGGCCATAAGATCAATGATGGACTCCATGTAAACCAACAAGGTATCACCTTAGTGGATCCACCTGAAGGGGTAAAACACATAGGGTGCATTTGGGTCTTTGTAAGAAGACCAACATGGAATGGTAGATTGGTTGCAAAGAGTTTCAAACTAGTTCAAGTCTTGAACATGATGAAGTATTTTCACCAGTTACCATGGTTAAATCCCTCTAGATCATTCTTGTTGTTGCATCTTAGTATGACTGTGAGATTTGGCATATGAATGTTAAAATTGCATTCCTTAATTGGAATAATTAAAAGTATGTGTACATGACACAACCTAATGGTTTTATAAATCCATTAATGCAAATAAAGTCTATAAGCTACAAAGGTCAATCTTTGGATTGAAGTAAGCATCTCAGAGTTGGAATCTTCAATTTGACAAGACAGTCAAAGGGTTTAACTTGAGTCAGAATAATGATGGAATCTATTATTACAAAATGTTTAGTTGGAGCATAATCATATTCCATATAATGATGTAGAATAACGTCCTTATCCTATAAAGGTTAAAACCTGGCAAGGAAAGTACCTTCTATATGAAGGGTTTAGGCGAAGCATCCGATGTGATAGAGATCGAGGTCTATAGAGATAGATTAGGAATGCTTCTTAACCTAAGTAAGAGCACATAAATTGGTAAAATATTGAAGGGTTCAACATACAAGACTCATTGAGAGGAAACTTGTCGATGTTCCATGGAGTTAGTCTCTCAAGACCCTAGTGTCCCAATTCTTATGAAAAATAGGAACACATGGATAGATGCCATATGCATTCACAATTGAATCCATCATAAATGGAATGTTATGTACTTATCCCATTATCTCATATGTAGTAGACATGATGAGAGGATATCCAATCATCTCATATGTATTTGACATGATGAGAAGACACATAAATACCTACCTAGCACTCTCATATGTATAGGACATGATGAGAGGGTATATGTCAGATACCAATCAAACTCACTGGACTATTATATAGAACATCCTTAAGTGCTTATGAAGCATGAATATGATTGATTACTTGGTTATGGTAATCAAGAAGAGTTGGGTGTAAAGAGTTACATCGATGCATGCTTCCAAACTAAAAAAATGATCACAATAATGTTTGACATTAAACGAGAACTGTAAGCTAGAAAGGGTTCTAAGCTAATGATAGTTGTTCTAATCTACAAGAGAAGCGAGTATCTCTATGTTATGAAAACAATAGAGGATACTGTATGGATCAAGAATTTCATATGAATGAACTTACGTAAGGTTCCAACCAATGATGACACAGTAGAAATATTGATGACAACAATGGAGCTACTAGTTAGGATGGGAATCTAGGATAGCATACTACATCACTTCCATCTCATATGAGTAGTCGTATAACAAAGAGATGTGAAGATTTAAAAATACTGACTTAAAGAAAACATTGCTAAACCCTCTATAAAGCACTTACACAACAGAAACATGATGGTCATGAAAGGTCACTCAGGATGAGATCCATGGGTGATTGGATCTAAGTGAAAGTGGGAGTCCATTGGTATGTATGCCTAGAGAGACAATCATATGATGATTGAGATATGGCATTAAATACTTGATTTTATATTAATAATATTTATTTTGTATATTTAATTATGAGATAATGAATAACATAATAAATGTCTAGAGAATTATATTACTCAATGACATATGTATTCAAGTTACTATCCATGTGGATGAGATCAGACATTGTTACGAGTACATATACATATTCTCATTATGCCCCTGATCGGTTGTTATTGTGGAAGGTTGATAGACCATAATGACACATAAGATCAGAGTGTGAGTTGATTGATGACTAAATATCATTAGTCATGATATGGAAATATCAAACCAAGAATAAAAATACGTTAGAGAATAGTGTATCAGCCAGACCCACCGTGAGACTAACACATGGAAACCATCATCATGGAAGTCATTGTCAGCTCTCGTAGTGATGGTGGTGGTTGTGTTTCTTAGACTTGAAATCACTGCACTCATCACATGTCATTGGGTACACTTTTACATCAACAAACGTAGTCCTGAGACATGGGTTGTTATAATGGTGATGATTGGGTGACTTTGTCCCTCTGACAGAAGTATGATATCCAAAGGCCTCTTGATTAACGAGACTGAGAAAAGTATGGCGATATGCATGTGAGTTAATATGTGATATTGACCTTACATATATCTCATGCAGTCTGCTCTTGTTCAAGGAACCGGATTGAATAATAATTAGACTGCTCCATGCCGCTAGTTCAATCTGGATATCAATGACAAAGGAACTATATAAACATTGTAACACCATACACAAGTTGTAGGTTGAAGTTGCTCCCCAAATTTCCATTCACTTGGGTAGCAATGATGTATGACTAGGCACCAATCTTTTCTTGTGATGTCTTAAGTTGTTATGGACATTGCTGCTAATGTGATATGGGACCTATAGGGTCACACACATAGGAACTCATATAGAAGAGGAGTTGAATCGTGAATGACAATTGGATTGATTGCTAAAGAATTCATACAATAGATCAACAAATTGGCTGACTGAACTGACAAATGACCATGTCACTGGGTGAGATGACCGTTTGGGTAGCCAGACGGGCATCTCAAGTGTTGAGACAACCATTTGGGTTGTCAGGCAGATCAGAAATCCAATTCACTTAGGTGTGCCCTATGAACTGATCGATTCAAGATGTTGAACCAATCAGATCAACTCTGACTCATCAGATAGCCATTTGGGTGAGTGAGATGGATGTCACACTTGTGTGAGAGGGACCAGTTGGTATGAATGAAGGTTCAGGAGTTTTTCCAAATTCGTTTCAATTGTACACACTTGGGATGCAAGTAAATTAATGTATGACATTAATTAGGAAATGATTTGTCAATTCATATTTGACTGGGGAAGTGCAAAATGACCATCTCGCGTCCTAGACAACCATTTCACTGGGTGAGACAACTTTTCCAGTGCATGTAGGTTGTGAAACTTCTAGAATTATTGCAAAAATTCAAGATCTTCCGGTCCTTTCCATTCTCTCTTTAATCCCACATTGGTTGGGGACTGGGAACCCTGACCCTAACCCCTCCTATATATAGAGGGGTACTGGGGGCTTCCTAGAATATAACTACTATACAGACAATTGAGAATCAATTGCTCTAACAATTGTTGTCTTCTCTGGTTGTGGTAACCACAAGAGCCCAGGTAAATGCTACCCAACTAGGGAGGGATCGCCACAAGAGAGAAACTACTGAGGATCATTATTATGGGAGAGCATGTTGGTGATTAGTACACCAACAGGAGGGACAACTCCTTCCTGTCTGTTCCTGCAGGAGGATAGGAGTTCTAGTTGGTCCTTGTGGGCTACTATAGAGACAGGAGTCTTTTGGATGCTGCTAGGAGGGAAACATCAACTCATAGTCTATGGTGAGATCTGAGGAGAAGCTGCAGTCATTGTCTAATTCTGTTGTCTATGGAGGAGTAGTCAAACAAGTTTGAGTGTGACTAGGAGCTGCACATACACCATCCAAGACAGAGTGCATATCTACATCAATGAGGATTATCGTTGGACATGCTCAAGGACCATGTATATTTTTATGAAACAATCCTTCCCATTACATAGTTATTGATGTGATCTATTGGTTAATGGGAAATATGTCAGTAAAATTTTATTTCCATTGCCTACCTGATGCTATATTTCCCTACAATTAGGACCTCAATTTATCTAAAAATTTGTACTGTTAGGGGAATGATGTAAATGACTCATACATTTCCAGTCCCAAAAGCCCTCCCACGAGTAAAAAATATGTCTCTTATCATTTTCTTATTCATTTTTGTTTTTATCATCTTGAAGCAAATTTCTTTACAACCACCTAAAAATGGTCTCAATACTGATTTATTTGGTTAGATAGGGATGCTAATCCTTCTGCACTCATAACAAGACTGTAAAACCAAATTTCTCTAGTTTTATTTATTTCTATTATATTCTTATTTATCCAACTCATATGATGACTCATATTTCTACCATGTCATCAATTATTCATTATATGGTTCCTCATTTTCCATATAAAACATGATGGCAACTCCAAACACCTATCTTTTATTTTACATGTGACCGCAAGTGATTTTTCAACCAAGAGGATGGGAATCTTTTTCAGATATTTTCTTGGGTGGGGTGTGATGGAATGATGACTCCGCTAAGCATGCCAAAAAATATGAATCAAAATCCTCACATAATGTTGCAAAAAATTAGCATCTTTAGGAACGTTCAGTTTTATCTTTTATAGCTATTTATGGCTCCATGTCTTCTTTCTTTTTTGGCTTGCCTTTCTTGTCTTTGGTTGGTTTTGGTAGGGTGGTGCATCCATTTGATCCTTAAGTCTCTAGCTTGTAAACCAAGAGGATCCACCACCTTTTCTTTGTCTATTTGTTTCTGGTTAGTTTTGACATTTCTTCTGTCTCCCTATTTGTTGACTTTCAATTTTGACCACACTTCCCTTGAATTTTTATTTTATATATATATATATATATATATATATATATATATATATATATATATATATATATATATATATATATATATATATTTGAAAACTCTGCCTTTATCTATTAATCAAGGAGGAAAAAAGACATCATACTCAGCGGCACCACACCAGTCAACAGGAAACACGCCATGTCTAATTGTCTGTCTACCAGAGTCCAGAGCATCATGATAAATATAGTGAGCCAGAGAGTTCTGGTCTCATTTTACATGAAAGAAGTAGAAACAACTAAAAAAAGATGCTAGGCTATGAATATCTTCAGCTATAAGGCCCAAGTAATCCCTTCTTTTGCCAGGATCCTTCAGTGCTTTCACCAAGGAGAGAGAGTCTGAAATGAGAACCACCTTCGAGGTCAGTTGGAGCACTTCCTTAGCCCGTTCCATTCCCAACTGAGTTGCCAAGCCTTCCGTAATGTCAGTGTACCAACCAGCCAACACACCTTGTTGTACAGTGCCCAAGAAGCGGCCAGCACCATCCCTAACAACAGCTCCCATGCCCCTTTTCCCCCCTTCACACACAGCAGCGTCAGCATTAACAAAGAAACAGATGTGGTCCGCACCCTCATTCCCCCACCTCCACGATTCCTCTGCCCGCCCAGCACCCAGCTGCAATCCTAGGTTGTTCCCCCATGCTCTCATTTTCACCCTTCTATACTCATGTATCAGTGCCCAATATGATTAAAGGATGGGCCGCGGTGAAGGTGCTACATCCTCAAACACTTTGCTATTTCTACATATCCAAATCGTCCACCAAACAACAGCTACTTCATCTCTCTCATCTTCTGTACAGTTTCCCAAAAGCACCAACATATCTTCCTATAGGTTCCCAGAATCCCCTAGTAATTTGGAGTCCCCAAGCCAACTCTCACGCCTGACAATGGCAGCCCCGGGGCACTGGTAAAGCATATGCTGGATGGTTTCTACGTGAACTGCACATATAGGACACACCCCATCCGTGGAGACATGTCTGTCCATAAGGCGGCCTCTTGTGGCCACACATCCTGTCACTAGACGCCATAGAAAGTGAGTAAGCTTTGGAGGCCATCTTTTGCCCCATACTAGATGCCAAAGCTCATATGGGACACTCCCTTGCCTTTCCCTGAAGACTACGATGCCCAGCTTGCCCAGCCAGTATGCTGAGCGGACTGAGAATTTACCGTCCTTCTGTGGCCACCAAAAAACCATATCTGGGGTATCCCGTATCGATAACGGGATCTCCTTGACTCTCGCAGCTACTTCCTGGGGGAAAACCCCAACAAGCATATCAACATCCCACTCCTTAGCCGACCCCCGTATCAAATCACAAACTGAGAAAGGCCTGATGGAAGGGTCATTTATGTACTGGCTAAGCGGCTCATCACAATCCACCAACTACCTACCCAACCAGATGTTAGTGTCCCATCCATCACCAATCCTCCATTTGAGTCCCTACAAGAAGAGATCCTTTGCACCCCAAAGGCTACGCCATGTGTAACTTGGTACAAGGCCCAACCGTGCGTCCAGCAAGATGTGATTTGGGAAATATTTAGCTTTCAAAACCTGTGAAACCAGCGCCTCAGGCTTAGTAAAAATCCTCCATAGCTGCTGTGCTAAAAGGGCCTGGTTGAAAATAGATAAGTCTCTGAACCCCATGCCTCTGTCTTTTTTTGTCTTGCACAAATTTGCCCAACTCATCCATTAAATTTTCTGCTCTCCCGCTTTGGCACTCCACCAGAACCTTGCCACCATAGCACTTAGCTCCTCTATCAATCCGGTCGGTAGCTGAAAGACACTCATCACGTATGATGGAATATCCTGCACCACTGCCTTGATAAGAACCTCTTTACCTGGTTTGGATAGAAGTTTTTCCTTCCAACCCATAAGCTTGTTGCCCACTCTTTCCTTGATATGTGCAAACGCCATCTTTTTTGATCTCCCTATAGCCGTTGGAAGTCCCAAATATGCCGCCTGCCTGTCCACCTCCTTGACCCCCAAGAGACCCTTAATCTCATCTCTCTTGCTCTGAGGAAACTTTTTGCTAAAGACAATTTCAGACTTGGATAGATTGACCTTTTGACCCGACGCTTGCTCGTACTGGCTGATAATTTCAACTATCTTCAAGCATTCATTCCTAGTCCCTCTAGCAAAAAGTATGCTATCATCTGCAAAGAATAGATGTGAGATCCGTGGAGCCCCTCGACTAATGCGCATACCATGAATGGTATTTACATCAGCCGCGAGGTTAAGGAGAGAGGAGAAATCATCAGCACAAAGGATAAAGAGGTTGGGAGAAAGAGGGTCCACCTAGTGAAGTCCTCAAGTCGGCTGGAAGGCGTTAGATCTTTCCCCATTGGCTGAGAATGTGTGAGAAACTGAAGAAACACAGTCTAGAACTCGTGCAATCAATGTATTCCCGAACCCGAACTTCTCCATCACCCCTTTTAAGAAACGCCACTCAATCCTATCGTAAGCTTTCATCATGTCTAGCTTCATAGCGATCTGGCCTTTCTTGCCTCCCAAACCCCCTTTCATCGCATGGAAACACTCATAGGCAATCAATGTGTTGTCTGTGATCATTCTGCCCGGGATGAATGCACTTTGGTTAACAGAAATGATACTATCCATGAGAGGTTTCAATCTATTTGATAGCACTTTGGTTGCAATCTTGTAGACCACATTACAAATACTAATGGGTCTAAACTCCCCAACCACCCTAGGTTTTTGTACCTTTGGAATTAAAATCACGAGTGTATCATTAAGCTCCCTAATTGAGTGCTCACCCTTCCACCACCCTTTTATATAGCTTGCCACGTCCTCCCCAACAATATGCCAGAACTTTTGGAAAAAGATAGGTTTCATGCCATCAGGACCAGGTGCCTTGTTCAGAGCCATTTGGAAAACTACATGTTTAATTTCCTCATCTGATAAATCCTGCTCAAGGGCCTCAGTTTTCCTCCTATCCACCTTGTTTATTATGCCTGCCGTAGCCTCCTCAATACCAGAAGACCCCTCGGACCTGAAAAGATCTTTATAGAAATCCACAATAATTTTCAGAATCTCCTTGTCAACTGACCGCAAAATACCACCTTCATCTTTCAAACCCCGGATAGTATTCTTCTTATGTCTTTGAGATGCTTTATGATGAAAGTATGTTGTATTGCTGTCTCCCTCCTTCAACTCTTTCACTCTCAGTCTAGCACACCAAAAAGCCTCATCTTCTCTTTGTAGCTTTTGTATATTATTTGCCAGCTCTTCACACTTCTTCAGCACATTACCATCAGGCCACTTTTTTTGTTCTTCACCCAACAACCGAGTAGTTTCTTTTATTCTTTTTTTGATCAAACTAAACTTAGCATATGCCCAGCTAGAAAGAGAACCCCCAACCTTGTCAATTTTTTCCTTCAGGCCCAAAGTATTCCCCGCTCCCCATGCTTCTTTTATCGTCACCCGACAACTTTCTTCTGATAACCACATGGGTTCAAAGAAAAACCTAGACTGCCGACGCCTTTTAACCTCTTAACCCAGAGTCGCCGTAAGGGTAATAGGAGCATGATCTGACATGAAGAAAGGGAGGTGCTTGACCACACAACCAGTGTATTTGCTGCGCCAGTCATCACTCACCAAAAATATGTCCAACCTCTCCTCCACCAAGGTATCCACTGACCGACCGCGACACCATGTGAAGATGTTCCCAACATAACCAATATCTAGAAAAGCACAATCATCAATAACCTCTCTAAAAGGCTTCATAAATCTTTCCGGTTTTATAGGACCGCCCCTCTTTTCTGAGTTGTGCACAATTTGGTTCAAGTCACCATAAAAAACAATAGGACCCATAGAGTTCACATAGAGTTGCCTCATAAGATCCCAAGTTTTGTACTTCTGGTCCTGAGCCGACCACCCATAGATCCCACATGCCGTCCAACTAAAATCTACGTTGCAATCCTCAACCTTGTACTATATATGCCTATGAGAAAAACTCACAATGTCCACTATCACATACTTCCACCACAGACAAATCCCACATGCTCGTCCAGAACAAGATATGCTTATACCATCTATGAAGCCACATTTACGTTTGATGATGTCCAGGCGCCTATCTTCCATCATAGTTTCCATTACGAAAACTATATTGGGTCTCTCACTCCAGCACAGAGCTCGGAGAGCATCAACTACCTTGGGGCGACCCAACCCCTGGCAGTTCCAGTTGAGGGTTTTCATTGTTGTTCACGGGGTTGGCTCATCCCAACACCCGCTACTTGGTGAACATCACCATAGATTTCATCGATTGATCGTGAAGTATACACTGCTCTCTGCTTCTTGTATCCTCCTTCTTGTGACCTCCCTTGTGCTAGGGCCTCCTCGGCTTCCACAGACTCTCCTTCATCTGCTCTATTCCTCTTCTGCAGGTTCTACCTTGTTACCCTTTGAGTGGAACTCCCCTCCGTACTCAACGTATCTTCAAACTGGCGCCTCAAGAGCAAACCTCTCTTCCCCTTGTTTCTTTGTTTTCAGTCAGCAATAGCACGACGGCGTTCCCTTTCCCTTTCCTCACCCTCCTTCCCTAGGAATCTTTCTAAGTCTTTTGGGAGGACTATACGCCTGATATGCATCTTTGTCTTCCCTCCAGTAGGGTTACCCACTGTCTCCACCCAGCCCCCACTGTCACTCGGCGGAGCCAAGATGGCCTTGTCTTTCACAAACTTAGGAAGCCCTTCCTCCTTTCTTATTTGTCCATCATTAGATGCCTGTGTACCCTCCCTACCTTCCTCTAAGGTGTCCTCGATGGAGATAGCGGCCATCTTCTATGCAGGCTCCACTGGGTCACCTTCCTTACGCCTCCTTACGACAATCATGTTCCTGCATTGCATCTCCTCACTGCAACCACCTGCAATCACACTCTCTGTCCCCGCCTCGAAAGCTCGACCCTCCCTACCGCTGACTCCCTCGTCTGCCTCCCTGAAGATCGCCAACAACTCTTCCATTGAGTAGTGTTGCTTCTTGATCGCCCTCTTGTGATTTACCCTATTCTCACCCGTCCCTTTTGCCGACTCATTCGTCTCCATCACTCGACTTCCCCCGTCATCAGCTTGCTTCCCCTCCCCGCGGCGCATACCCGTAGGTGCCAGAGTATCTTCCTCCCTCGTCCAGCTACCTGTCACTTTGGAGCTCTTGGATTGTTGTGGCTTGTCACTGCTGTGGGTTCTAAACTGGAGCTTGGTATGTGATCCCATTCTGCTTCCGCCAAAAAACTCCTCCATGGTCAGTATTCTGTGTTTACGAGGTGATTCTCTCAACCACGAGCCCCATGAACGACTCTTCTCTTCATCTTCAACAAACTCAGAGCAATCTTTGTCAGCATGACCCAGCCGTCCACAAAGGAAGCAGAAGACCGAGAGTCTTTCATATTTGAGACCAATTTCAGTCACGATCCCATCACTACCCCTGACTCTCTGGATGCGTTTGAGAGATTTTGATACATCGATGATCACCCTGACCCGGGCCGACATCTCCCAACCTAAGTCGTCGCAGTCGAGTTTTACCACCAACCCGATCTTCTCGGCAATGGTTCTGATCACCGACGTCGACCGTAGTCCTAGCGGTAGGTTGTATAGCCGCACCCAGATCACACAATCGCTGAACCGAATCCTCCCCGGATGGTCGTGTTTATCCACCTCCTTCAACATCAGCAATTTATTGTCAAAATTCCATGGGCTCCCATCCAGCACCTTCTGCTTATCTTTCCAGCGAGTGATCTGGATCACGAAGGTTGTTTGGTCCACCGATTTGAAGAGAATAGCTTCCGTCAAGCCCCATGCCTGTGCTAGGGTTCTTTTCATAGCCATGAAGTTATATGAATGATCCGTCCACAATCTTGCTACCAGAGCCAGTTCGATATGGTCTGTCATCTGCTCGACTCCATATGCCTGCACTTCCGCAATGTCTGCCTCTGCCTCTGTGATCCGTAGCTTCTCACAATATTCCGCTAGGTCTTCCTCCATTGGCACCGGAAACCAGCCAAAGAGTGGGATCTAGCACCCACAGCCAAACTTGGACCTGCAAGAGAAAACCCTAAACTAAGAGAGGAAGGGGACGACCACCAGCACTATCGGGATCCAGAGCGAACTATAGGCGCGGGGAAGAGGACTTTATTTATGTATATATATATATATATATATATATATATATATATATATATATATATATATAGGAAATGATAGACAACATAATTCGGTTGGAAATAAGATCTATTCTTTCTTGAGAAATATTGTTGATCTGTCGGTATCTACCTAGGACTAGCATTCATGATTTATGGGCTTGCTTATGAAAATGCTAAAATCCACCAGTTGCACTTTGAAATGATACAAACCAATGTGTTATGGAATAGGTGCCAACCTCAAGTTGGATCCCTAGAAGCGATTCGGGTGTTATTAATGGTTCCACCGCAACATTAAGATGGACATATAAAATCCTTGAACAACCCCACTCTCCTACCATTAATGACTGATTATGACTACCTTAGTCATGAGGTATGTTGGGAGCAGTACCCTTATCTACTCAACACATTTTCCTCATAGATGAGTTCCATCTGTCCATACATAAGATAAGGACAAACCCCCCAGTACAAGTCTGTTTGAGTGAGAACATAATCCAGATCTAAACTCATGGGATAAAGGGGAGGGTCATTTTATTCCTATACATATATCTTGCTTTGGTTGCTAATAAATGTGAGATTATTACTAACCCCTCTTGTGTTTATGTCCAACAACCTTTTTGAAGATTAAAAATCATATCAAATGAAATAATATTTTTAAAGATTAACAAACTTTTAAAAATCCAACAATCTTTTTAAAGATTAACAACCTTTTCAAAATCCAACAATCATCTTGAAGATTAAATATCTCAAAATATAAAAATATTTTTAAAGATTAACAATGTTTACAATTCACAATGTTTTTAAAGATTAACAAGTTTTTTTAAAATTCAACAGTCTTCTTATATTTTTACAATCTTTTAAAATCAAGTGATCTTTTTGAAGACTAATAATATTTTAAAAATTTAGCAATCCTTAAAAAGATAAATTGGCTTTTAGCTTTGACAAAATGATCTTTTTTTGAAAAACTTATTAAGTAGTCTCTAAAAGGCTAAACACTTCTCATTCCAAAAAATTCCTTGCTTTAAAAACCAATACGAATCAAATAGTTCTTCAAATGTGAGTGAGTCATCGCTTGTTAATTCCGGGTCTGCCCACATTCATGGTCCTGGACTATGACCCAAAATTGGACTGCCACGGTTCCTTTTTGTGCCCATATATATGATCCTAGACTATGACCTTAAACTCGACCATCATGTGATCTTCATGTTCACATTTATGGTCATGGACTATGACCTACAAATGGACCACAACCCATATAAATCTCCATAATCAATAGGGAGATGCTAAGCTGAGGCTTCCTCCTTATTGCCCACTCATCTCTTGCAAGGGACAAGGACCCCCATGAGAAACTCCTCAAGTTTGGAGGAAACTAGTGAGCCATGGATGATGCCAATGGTTTTAGTTTGGGAATGCCACTAGATGACAATGTTGTTAATAAAAAGGGGATTAATTGAGCACAGACACTGGTTCATCGGGATCTGTCTTAATCTTGATCAACCACTTGAATCCCCACCTTCCATCCTCTTTTGAATAATTCTTTTAGAAAAAGTCCCTAAGGAACATCATGTAAACCATCTTAACATTTCCTTCTTGCCATGGAAGTGGCAAGTAAATCTCACACCAATGGTAAATAAACTCCTCTATCTCACTCAAGATAGGGGCACTTATCGTCACCTAAAGTAGATGTCTATTTTTGTGAGAAGATTCCAAGAAATCAAGGAACACTTGTTTCATGAATTTCCTAGACAAAGGGGGAATTATTCTTCATTTCTTGTCTAATAAAATGTATATGGAGGGACCCATCCCCAATCAGAAAGTATCTTCTCATACAATATTACACCGTACTTCTGAATTATGCTAACATAAATTTTAGGACGTCACAAGAAGGTCAAGGAGTCCATACTTCACTTGGTCTCACTAATGATCAATCCATTTGACTAGAAGAACCAATCTAATAGAACCACCAAGGGAGATGTCAAACACTTCAAGCAAGATAAACATGTGGGGGTGAAAATCCCAACAAAGTGACAATGGTGTTGGAGATGTTTACCTCTCAGGAAGGTCCTCCACAGTGTACACTAGAACAATCAGCTAATGTGCAGTTTATGCCTCCACCAACCTTAGGATACACAGGAAGGATTTATCCAAGATTCACCATACAAAAATCTTCATATGCCAATTTGTCAACACCACTCTTCCCATATGGCATGAAGGGTTCCCACCCACCTCAACCAAAACCATTCCAACTAGAATACCAAGTCCTACCATTTGGGAATGTTGGGACAAGTCTAGTAGCAAAGGAGGTTGTGACATCCATCTTGAATACTAAGGGATAAAAGAAGGGAAAAAGAAGGATGAAGAAGTTAGCCACAAAAGTAGATCCTAAGGAGTCTAAAAAATCCAACACCATAGTGAAGGTTGCATCACAACACTTGATTGGCAAGGGACCATCCCCAGTATGCATTCTTTTTATCCACCACCCCACTCCTTGTGCAAATTGTATGTGGGAGGATGGTATGGATTTCCACCACTGGTATAATTGGTGCTACCAACAGAATTAGACAGTCAGTAATACTAGTGGTGGTCGCTTGCCCGAAAGATGCTCCAGAACCCATTTCCATAGACCCTATACTACCAAAGATCTTACAAAAGATAAAAAACTAGAAGGGAAGACATATAGTAGAAAAACCATCAGTGAAATCTATCACTTCCCCAATGATATACTTCACGACAAATTCAACATGCCTAAGTTCCATGAGCTTTCCAAAAAGAAGGACCCTATAGCCCTCATCAAGGCGTTCTTCTCAAACATGGTAGAGGGTGAAGAAGATGACAAGGTATTAATCCACTACTTTTCATGGACCCTAATAGTTTCATTTTAGAATGGTACTACAAACAAGTCATAATAACCTTCAACACCTGGACCAATATGAGTGAGAAGTTCATTTATCAGAATTATTGGTATATACACCAACTCCCTACCAAGGAGGACCTGGAGGTGCTATAATAAAAGACAAACAAAAGCTTCACTAGGTTCATAGGATGATGGAGGGAGCTAGCTTCTCATTTGGACTTTAGAACCACATATAAAGAGGTTCTAGACATGGTAATCAATGTCGTCACACTAACTCTCATGGTTGTTTTATCCTTAAATAGGTATAATGCCTTCCTAGAACTCATACAAGTAGGAGTCTGGATTGAAATTCCATTAAGAGGGGGCCTATCAAAACATAGGACTCACTTTCTAGCCACTGTCCGCCTCAAATACAACTAATCAGAAGCCTAAAATAACCAAGGAAAAAGATACAGATGCAACGATAGGGGTAGTGCTCATCTTAAATTGAAACAACAAGAGACAATAGCCAACCATTCAAATTTTTCTGATTCACAACTCAACAACTTAGGTAACCTGTGTCTTGACACACCAATAGCAAGATCAAACATACTACTCAACAATTATCCTCATACATTCCTTTGTAGTATTCTTGGCCTCTAGGACACTACTATGGGTATGCTCCACCTATATTTCAATTGTCTATGCAAAAAATAGTAGCAAATATTTCCCCACTATCGAGTAAACCTACACCTCAATTAGAGACAAAAACCATGACTTCATCATTAGAAGAACCTTCTAAGCCAAAAAGGAAGTGCACTCCCTTGGGAACTTCCCTCAACACAATATTTCCAAACATTAATCACATGTTGAAGTTTCTATACATAAGGGAACCGTCCAATCCACAACAAAACAACTACAATGCCAATGCCTTCTGTGATTTCCATCAGGATAAAGGGCATAAGACTGATTCTTACCTCATGTTCAATCATGCATTGTAAGATTTGATAGAATTTGTTGAGGTTAAGACAGTTGTATTTGAGGAGATGTTGTCATCTTCTAATATTGTATATGTCATCTAATCATTGAAAAAAGTAGTGCACATGCTTATCCTCCCTTTAGAACAAGTCATCAAGAACTGGTCTCAAAGTACACAGTTTGTCTCCTCTATCCAAGAGAAGAAATTGGTGATCCTAGTACGCTCCCAAATGATGGTAAACATACAAGAGTTATTTAGTGGAAGAAAGTACAGAAAATTTGGGTTCCTAAGGTATCAGTCCCTAGAAAAGCCTAACTGAAGACGGTTCCTTACCTGTTGTGGTGGTACAAGCTACATCCAAACCAGCCATGCTGGAGATGGACCTACTGATAATACTTTATTTTACATACTTTTTGTATTTGTTTTATACCTCTTTTAGCATATCTTTTGGTTTCTTTCTCCACAATTTTAGCATCTTTTTGTCAAAGACTTCACTTACACATCTTTCCTTGGTTTCATGTACATATATATCCCAAGTCGTGGTCTTCACCTCAACAGTGACCCATTCATGCAACAAGGACCATATCACCACGTTTGAGGCTTTCAACTGCCTTAAGCTCGCAGTCTCTATGCACTCAAGCCAGACCACGACCAGATAGGAGGTTGCGATCATCCCCAGACCGTGACCAGCTAGGAGGTCACGATCATCCCCAGACCGTGACTAGGTAGGAGGTCGCGATCATCCCTAGACCGTGACCAACTAGGAGGCTGCGATCATTGCCATACCATGACCATCTTGGAGGTTGTGATCATTGCTAAGCCCACAATCATAGAAGAGGTCGCGATCAACTTGGAGACTGTAAGCCTTAAGCTGACCGTGAGCCACATGCAGACCACGATCCTTGTTAGAACGTGAGCCACATGTAGACCACGACCAACTGGGGAGACCTCAACCTCGACCTCTCCAGCGCAATGCATGAGTCGACCTCGACTGTGATCCTTGCTAGATCGTGATCCACATATAGACCATGACCAAGTGGGGGAGCTCACCTAACCGTGACTTAGGAAGAAATGGTGAGGAAACCATGAGTGCGATCTTGCCCCTTCCTAAACCGGACCGCGACTGTGGTCCAGTAAGTTAAGTCGGTGGAGTGTGTCTATAAATAGGCCACCCACCCATCTTGTCAAGGCATAACATCACATATCATATTTAGAAGGCCACAAAGTGCTGCTGCTTCTCAAACTCATTCCATTCCATCCCATCCACTAGTCTTAGATCTCCAAAGGGGGAAGCTGAGGAGAGAGAAGATTGAAGACTCCTTCTTCGAGAGTAGAAGATCATCTGCACCATCAACGTGCTAGATCCAGATCTGAAGAAGTACCGTGTCGTATCACATTTCTTCTCTCTGTCTAGATCTATCATTCTACTCCCCTGTACTTCCCTCCTTACTTTGTGGATCTTCATGTATCTATATTTCTGTAACACTGTTATGTTGTCTGTAAGCATGAGAGGCTAAACACCTTAAGTTGGGTTGAGAGTAGCCACTAAGGCTCTTCCAACATGTATATTGTCTCTTTCTATTGAATATATATACTCTTGTTAAGATTATCTCCATACACTTGTTTTAATGATTCACTTGCATTCTTAGCTACCATCTTGTGATGTTTGATAGTTGATATCTCGAGAGAGTAATATCACTTTTATCACGTGTTATGAAGTAGTATGAAGGCACGAGAGTGTTGGAATGCTAAAGCTTGAAATTATATATTATGCTTTGTGGTTTATGAGTGGTCATCTCGAGAGAGAGGCTACCCTTAAACTTAGATCTATCCTCATCTCGAGAGAGAGTGGAATAGGCACTATAGATGGTTGCTTGTAATCTTGATGAAAGTATATGAGAGAGAGAGAGATGATGTTGCATGTTGAAGAGACGTCTTAGTAGGTTAAACCCGATCCGAGTTTTCCTTCCATATACTTGTTTCATCTTATTTTCATTTTCATTCATTCGTATTACCTTTGTTTTACTTACTTTATTTTGAGAGCCATCGTTCCTTAGGGAACGCCCCTTAAAATACCCTCTTTGCCTGGAGTATAAGAGTGTTAGATTCTGTGCACTTCATACTGCCAACCTTGTCCCTGTGTTCGACCCCGATCGCTACACCGGACCTCATTTATTATTGTGGGGGCCTGAGAGTCAAGTTATTTCTTTAAAAGTCTGAATACTCTAGATTTGCTCCATTCTTGGACATGTGATTTAGGTTGGAAAACTTTTTGGCACTGTTACTGGGGACAAGGCAAAACGACACTGCTAAGAAAGTGAGTCCACTCCCCTATACTCCTGTGCCTCAAGCTTAGTAATAAGCTTGATTGCACTTAAATCTATAACCCTGCTAACTTACGGTTACTACATTTTGTTTTAAGTGTCTAGTTTTTCTGACTCAACTGTATGTTTTGTTTAGGTAACCTAAGAAAACAAATCTAATCTAGCTTTTGTTCCTCCTATGAGACAAGATGCCTCCACGAAGGGACGACCACCACTCCGGTGAAGAACGTGCTAGGATCCCGCGTGACTCCCTCTAGAGAAGAAACAGAGGAGCCTGAACTAGAAGAGCATGAAGAATGCGAAGAAGAACATGAAGAGCGATGCGAAGATGACTGTCACGACGAAGATTGTTGCCATCACCACAGACATAGAAGGAACCATGACAACTGTGAGAGGGATGGAGAAAGAGAATGCAACCACATGAATGGTGAAGAAGATGATGAATAATACAAAACTCTCTATGAATTGGCCAAAGCCAGGGACAACGAGACCAGATGCCCCATCATAATCCCACGCTTTGATGCAACAAACTTCAAACTGAAGCCTGCTGTAATCTTTATGATTCAAAAAAAGTCTTTTCGAGGAATTTTCAAAAATGAAAATGCATACCACCACCTTGATGCCTTCAAACACATTTGTGATACCATCAAGATGAGAGGAGTTCCCTAAGAGGTAATATATTGAAAGGGATTTATCTTCTCCCTAGAAGGCAAGGCAATGTCCAGGTACCTCAGCCTACCGCATCACTCTCTAGACAGATGGAGGGATCTTGATGATGCCTTTGTCACAAAGTTTTATTAGACTGAGAAAACAATTTGGAATAGGTAAAGGATAACCTCATTCACACAGAAGCCAGGGGAGAACCTACATGAGGCTTGGGAGAGATTCCAAGAATATCTAAGGGATTGCCCTCACCATAACTATGGAAAAGGTTTCTTAGTTACAACTTTCTATAATGGGATGACCCTAGTTGAGAGGACATCACTGAATGCCATGGTAGGAAGTGATTTCCTAGGAGAGAAACCAAGGAGGACGATCAAGATCATTGAGAACATGGTTGCGCTACAAGCAGGCGTGGACTATGACAAAAATGACAAAGGATATGCGAAGAAGGAAAATGATGAAGGACGGTCTGTTGAAGCTAAGGCTTTGGAGGCAATCACTGCCCAGATTCAAAAGATAGCTACTGATGTCCAAAAATTAAAGGACTCAGGAAGTAAGGGCAAGAAACATGTGGAGAAATTGATGAAGTGTGTTACATGTGGCCATGGAGGGCACAGAATTGACAACTGCATTTACACGAGGCCAGAGGAATCTGATGATAGTGAAAGTGAGGAAGAGACTGAAAATGTCTCCTACGCTAACTTCAAGAGGCCAGACCATCCCAGTTTCAATTACAAAAATAAGGATGCAGCTGAGAATTCACATCAACTGAACAACCAACCAAAACTGCTGCCATATTTTAAAAAGAGAAGTGGACAAACTCAGTATACTCGGATGACCAACTATCAAACCAATAACAAGTACTACTCAAGATAAGGTAAGAATCAGAATCGTCAAGGAATAGGACCGAGCCAAGGCCAAGGATCAGGCCAAGGAAAGGATAACAACCAATAAGACTTCGTCGCCTAATCATTTGATTTTGCTAAGAGGCAAGCCATAGTAAATGTTCAACTAGCCCAAAGCTTTCTAGCTAATTCTAGAGTCCTGACAACCAAGCAAGTTCAAATGGCAGATATGCAGACAAACCAATGCCAAATTGAGCAACAACCTGCGCAGTTGGCAGAGTTGGTGAAGAATCCCTAGGGAAAAATTCCATCAAATACAGAGACTGCTAAAATGGCTGCCCTCCGATCTGGGAGGACACTAAATAACTCTGGAATTGGGGGTGACAATGAGGAAGGAAAAGATGAGGAACCACAACCTGAGAAAGAAGTTACTCTTAAGAAGTCTGCCGATAAAGGAAAGTTTGTTGAAGAAAGAAAAAGGAAAAGTGGAGAAGTAAGGGATCTGGATCCTATTGAGGAAATCTTCACGAAGAAAAATTTGTATGCACTAAGGGTTCCATTCCCGTACAAGCTCATCAAGGCATATCTCAAGAAAAGATAAAAAAAATTTATGGAAGCAGTGAAGAAGTTGCACATAGATGTTCCATTTCTTGATGCCTTGGAGGAAATGCCTACGTATGCAAAGTTTTCAAAGATCTCATCACAAAGAGAAGAAGGGGAAACAATGTTGAAACAATACATCTAGCAAACATGTCTAGCACTTTTGTTCAAGCTGAATTTTCGACTAAAAAGAAATATCCCAGAGCCTTTAACATCCCTTTTTGTGTTGGGGACAACATTGAAAGGAAAGGTCTAGCAGACTTGGGAGTGAGCATTAGCCTCATGCCCCTAAGTTTAGATTAAAGACTGGGATTGACCGACATGGTCAAAACAAACATGAAGATTGAACTGGCAGACCACACGTTCAAGAGACCCGTTGATATAGTAGAAGATGTCCCGATCCATGTTGGACGATTCTTCATCACATGTGACATTGTAGTAATAGACACTATCAAAGACCTGAACTGTCCTATGATATTCAGACGGTCGTTTTTGGCAACTGGTAGGGCTTTGATAGATGTCGTCAAAGGCATCATAACTCTTTGGGTTAAAAATGATCACATAGACTTCAAAGTGAAGGACGCCATGAAGGGACCATCTCTTTCTGAGTCGGTTTACTTCATGGATAGCTACAACCAATACTATGAGGAGGTTCAATAGGAAAAGACCATAGTAGATCCTCTGATGAGGGCCCTGAACTACTCAAATCCTCTGGTAGAATACCCAGAAGTGGTTGAAATTTTGGATTATCTTAACCAAGGTGAAGAAGTTATCAGTGAGGATAAAGAAGTAATTGAGACTATAAAATATGATTCTCTGGAATAGTCGAGTGAAGAGCAAGAGGCTCTCAAGATGAAACCAGAACTGAACCACTCCGTGAAGGACTACAATATGAATTCCTAGAAAATGAGGAAAGGAATCCTATCATTGTTAATGCCAACCTAACAAAAGAACATGTGGAAAGACTCTTGAATGAGTTGAGAGAGCACAAAAAGGCAATCAGATACTCTGTCAAAGACATCAAAGGGCTTAACCCAACCCTTTGTATGCACCCGATAAATTTAGAAGAATCTACAAAACCACTGGTTCATCCCTAGAGAAAATTGAACCAGATGATAAAAGAAGTAGTCAAGAAAGAAATTTTAAAACTACGGGATGCAAGGATTATATACCCGATCAGCGACAGCAACTGGGTAAGCACCATTCATGAAGTGCCTAAGAAAGGGGGGGGTAACTGTGGTAAAGGGAGATAATGGTGACAAAGTCACCACAAGAAATGTTACGGGCTAGAGGATGTGCATAGATTATAGAAAACTAAATTCAGCCATGAAGAAAGACCATTTTCCCTATCATTCATTGACCAAGTCTTGGAAAGACTTGCCCACCACGACTAATTTTGTTTCTTGGATGGATATTCTGGGTTTTATCAGGTTCCGATACACCCTAATGATCAAGAGAAGATGACATTTATGTGCATCTATGACACATATGTGTTTAGAAAAAAATGCCTTTCGGGTTATGCAATGCACCAACAACCTTCCAACGGTGCATGATCTCTATGTTTTTTGACTTATTAGAAGATATAGTTGAGGTATTTATGGATGATTTTTAGTATATGGGACGGACTTTGATGCATGCCTAAGAAATTTATCCTTAATACTATAGAGATGTGAGGATAAACACTTGTTCCTAAACTGTGAAAAGTGCCACTTTATGGTCCAGAGCGGCATTATCCTAGGACATAAAATTTCCAAGAAGGGCATTGAAGTGGATCTAAGAAAAATTGAAGCTATCTCCAAACTCCCGCTACCGAAGTCTATGACTGGGGTAAGAAGTTTTTTGGGCCACACTGGATACTATAGAAGGTTCATCAAGGACTTTCCAAAAATCTCAAAACCCCTATCAAATTTGTTAATCAAAGACACAGTTTTCAAATTCAATGACGAATGCTTAGAAGCTTTCGACACCCTGAAGAAAGATTTGACTTCTACACCTATCCTACAAGCCCCATATTGGGAGTTGCCTTTTGAGCTAATGTGCGATGCTAGTGATTACATCATAGGCATAGTCCTAGGATAAAAGAAAGACAAAAGCATCATGTTATCTATTACACCAGTCACACATTGGATGAAGCTCAAGTAAATTATACCACCACTGAAAAGGAAATATTGGTGATAGTTTTTGTATTTGATAAGTTTTGTTCATACCTTATAGGTTCCAAGTTGAAAGTTTATACTGACCATGGCACTATACGTTACCTTATGCAGAAGAAAGATACCAAGCCAAGGATGTCATGATGGGCTCTATTGCTATAGGAATTTGATCATGAAATTATAGACAACAAAGGAAAGGAGAATGTGGTAGTTGACCACTTATCTAGAATTGTTTTTGACGAGGGAAATTAATTTCCTGTTAATGATAACTACGCTGATGAAGTCTTGATGATAGCTCAATCAGAGGAACATAGATTACCATGGTTCACTAATATTTGTAACTATTTGGCCTGTAGCCAACTGCCACCTGATATCACATATCACCAGAAGAAAAAGCTTTTCTCAGATGTTAAGAACTATTATTGGGATGATATGTTGCTATTTAAAAGGTGTTCTTATAATTTGTATCGGAGATGTATACCCGAGTAAAAAAGTTTCGTCGATCTTGAAAGAATGTCACTCTTCGCCATATGGAGGGCACCACAATGGAGAGAGAACTTCTATGAAGGTACTTAAATCTGGTTTTTACTGGCCCACCTTGTTTAAAGATGAGACATCTTTTATAAAGGCATGTAAGGAATGCCAACTCACTGGTAATATCAGCAAAAGAAGTGAAATTCCTATGGCTGAATGGGTGGAAGTGGAGATCTTCGATGTATGGGGAATCGACTATATGGGCCCTTTCCCATCATCAAAAGGATACCAGTACATCCTTGTAGCCATAAATTATGTGTCCAAGTGGGTCAAGGCAGTAGTAACTCAGACTTGTCACTCTAAATCGGTAATCAAGCTGTTTGAGAAGACCATTTCCCCACACTTTGGAGTGCCTCACACTATTATAAGCGATGGAGGATCACACTTTGGAGAAAAACAATTTGAGGCTCTGTTAAAGAAATATGGGGTAAAGCACAAGATCGCTACACCCTATCACCCTCAGACCTTAGGACAAGTAGAAGTGTCCAATAGGTAGATAAAACAAATATTGGAAAAGACAGTCAGTTGTACTAGGAAAGGCTGGTCTATGAAGCTCAACGACACTCTTTGGGCTTTCAAGACTGCTTATAAGATGCCTATAAGAACAACGTCGTACATACCAATTTATGGTAAATCCTGCTATCTACCCCTTGAGCTCGAGCATAAAGCCCTATGGGTGATCAAGTTCCTGAACATGGATCTGGAGAAAGCAGGCCAGAAGAGATTCCTACAGCTTTAGGAACTCAAAGAGCTGAGACTGCACACTTACAAAAATGCAAAAATTTGTAAACAAAGGACTAAGGTGTGGCATGATACCCACTTAAGGAACAAAGATTTCAGTGAGGGTGACAATGTGCTTCTATTTAAATTAAGCATCTGACTTTTCTCGGGAAAACTCCAAACAAGATGGTCGGGCCCTTTTTCTATAGTAAAGATATACCCATCAGGAATGATGGAGATTTCAGGGGAGAAAATAGGAACTTTCAAAGTTAGTTGTCATAGAGTGAAAAGATTTTACAAAGACAAAGCTTATGTCTGAAGATCTGAAATCAGTTTCGAAGAACCCAATCAGTCACTAGAGGAAAGGAATGAGGGATTGCAACACCCAACTAAGAGAACCAAGGAATGAATGATTATGAAGTCGAGCTAGAGACCTTAAAACAAGCGCTTCTTGGGAGGCAACCCAAGTTTTTGCTTTTTTCTCTGAGCTTTTACTTTTCCTACCTTTTAGTTTCATTAGTTTTTTTTCTCTATTAAGTTTTTATACATATCCTATTCCCCCCCTTAAAAAGATGAATCGATTGATGAAATAAGTTTTGTTATGGTCAAGTGCTCTGACTGCAGTCTAGACCACAGTCACGGTGTAAGCTTTTCTTGAAGCAAGATGACACACCGCAGCTCGTGGTTCTACCGTTTAGCGGCCTAGACCGTGACCTGAGAATTTCCTAGAGGAGAAGAGACCGCGGGTTGCAGTCATGTTTTGAACACACTGCGGTCGTAGTTTCTCCTGCTATATTTGCACTCAAACGGGTCGCGGTCACCCCTCCTATATATACTAAAACCTCAGTTTTACTATTTCCCTTCACTTTTTACCTTCTCGAACCTGAGTTAAACCCTTCGACTCCGACGAATCACGTGACCGTGACCGACCTCCTCCGTTGCAGCTGACTTGACGTTGTGCCAACCAGTTCTATTTCATCGTCTCGTCTGTCAAGCAAGGTAACCGCCCAACCCTTTTTTTATTTTTCCAACCACTTTACAGTCATTTGCTGCCACCACGATCATCACCAATTTCGCTTAGCGTTGTCTCTCGTTTTCTGATTCTTTTCATCGAATGCCACCTTTTGCGCTGCCGCACCTCCACCCTCCACCTTCTTTTCTACCCACGAGCCACCGCCAATCATTCTCGCCGATCAAAACCCCACCCTAGGGTGGTGTTTTTGAACATAACAAAAAAATAACCACCCGTGAAGGTCCTTCGACCTCGACCCAACCCACCTGCCCAATCGAACATGGTTGAAAGGAAGTGAAATAGTTGAACCAAATAGACCATGAGTCATGGTATGCTTCAACAGCAAGTGCGACCACGATCGACACATCGAGCTAATCTAGTCACAGTGTCCCCTCAACACATGAGTATCAGGCTCATACCGTGGGTCGCGGTGTTGATGACCTTTGCCTAAAGTCATGGTCCCCTAGACTGCGACCTACTCAAATTCACAGCATCAGACTGTGACAGTAACCTCCTACACAAGGTTGTGACTGTAGTGTATCCTTCACAAGACTACGACTGTGGTGTCTCTTGAATCACCAACAAGACTGTGGGTTGTGGTCCCTACAAACATAATTGAACTTGAATGGATCCGCAGGGTCCCAAATGAATTGGCTTATTCAAATAAAGGGGGAATTGATCTATGGTTATCGATAAATAGGGATTGCTAGATATACCTTGTGAGATAAAAAAAATTAGCCATTTGTTTAGAGAAAGAACAATTTTCCCTAGATAATTGTAAGAAAATTAATCACTATTAAATCAAATATAAACTAATTCATTGTAAAATTTTTGCAGAATGTCTTCTCCCATGACCAACGACTCCATCCACAGGCAGGAAACATCTTTGAAGGAGGTAGAAAAGACAGTGGAAAGTCTGACGGTGACACTAAAGAAAAACACATCTTTGCCAGTAGCCAAAAGGGTTGAGATGCAGCTACGACTGCAACAGTACCAGAGGATCCTGGGTCACCTAACACTGGAGGACTCTCCACAAGGCATAGAACAAATACAACAAATAGAGATCTCTGAGTATCAACCAGCAGAATCAGAGACCTGAGTTCAGGGATGAAAAAGGAAAGTTGCACCCAAGGAGAACATGGGTAGCAAGAAGGAAAAACCATTGGTTGCTGAGAAACCAAGGGAGCAGGAAATAGAAATAGCCAACCAAGAGAAAGAAGTCACGGGGGAGACATCACTAGAATATGACAAACCCCCGTTCGTGCCAATAAACTCTGTACACCAGTCTACCTATGAATGGATGTATCAGAATAAGGTCTTCAGCCCAACTAGGTACCTAGACGTAGAGGATTTCAAGAAAATGAGAATCTACGACAGGGTAATCAAATTCCTAAAAGTTTTGAATCTACGTACCTTATGCACATCTGAGGCGAAATACTTCAAGAAATTATCGGCAGAGTTCTTGTCTTCCCTAAAGAAAATCCCCACGAGTTGGGAAACAAGGAAGGAGGGCGGAAGAGATTACAAACTGGAGGTAAGGCTAGGAGGTGAGCCTTACACGGTCACAGAGGTCATGATGAATAAGATATTTACAAAGACATAAGAAGAAGCCAAATCCTACTCTACCTCCCTAGGATAGAAGGAAGCAATCACCTATGATAGCCACCAGAGAAAAAGAACACTACTCGAAGAACTTAAAGACCTCCCTGATCACCTCGTGCTTCATTTAGAAAATCTAGAAGATTATGACATGCACCATTTACACGAGGTCTGAGATGGGAACAAAAAGCAAGGGGGACTTGTTCCTAATACGGTCAATGATAAATAGAAAGCCAGTAAATATCAGAAAGATACTAATCGAATGATTATCTACGGCAATGGGAGGAGAAGCCAGAAGGAACTCGGAATACTGCATGGGTGGTCAAATAACAAAGATCACTCAATACCTTATGGATACATGAGAGATCCAGAAATATATGGAGATAGAGAGATAATTGAAAATAGATATCAAGTTCCTTGTCAACACTGGGTATCTGCTACAGAAGGGTGAGAAACTTTACTACAAGTAGAGCTGCTCAAAGAAGCTCCTCCCCCTTCCAGAGATGGCATTTTACGACACCCACAAACGGTGACCGACCCAGGATGACATAGAGAAGATGTGCTCAGGGGCATTGCAAACTGATAAGGAAGAAGCATCTACAATTAGAGAGAGCAATGCCCAAGATGAAATAAAGGAAAATAAGAGAATAGAGCAGCGGAAAAAGTTGGCAGTGCAAAAGAAGAGGTAGATATCTGATACACCGGCCATGCCAACCGCAATGCCAAAAGCTGTAGAGCTACCAACCCCCTTGCCTACCCTTCCAGAAGAGAAAGAGGTGAATAAAGATCCTACACCTATAAAGCCACACAAGGAAGCAACTATAGTGGAGCTTGAGGCAGAAAAAAAAGAAGCCCCATCGATTAGCACGTAGCCCGATAATGAACCAGAGGCTAAACCAAAAGGACAAGACTCCCAAGCTGTACTGGAACTAGAATTCCATGGAGCCGATGTGGACCAACAAGGCTAGCAGAAGGAGAAGGAACAAGGTCCACCACCACCACCTCCACAACCAGAGGGACCAAGCACATCAACGACGCGCATAGAACAACGGCCGCTCCAACAATAACAACGTACACCCTATTTTGGGTGTGTACTAGGTAATAGATTTGATGCCATGTGGGAACACATGTATCAAACCGCTGCAGTAAATATGAATATCACTTCCTCTTTATCTACGCTAACAATGTAGGTACAGGTCCTCAATGATAGAACAGAAACACTCCCGGACCTCATACAAGAAGCATTAAGCAACCAACGGATGATGATGGGAGTGTTGAAGGCAATGAAGGAAGAAACGGAGGAGTTAAAGAAGGAGAGGCATGCCATTCGATTCAAAAATGAACACATGCGTTGCAGCTACGATGTGGTGATGGCTAGCCTAAAAAAAGAATGCCAACACCTCAAAGAGGACTGTCGAAGATTTGAAAAAGAACGCGAAGAAATTGAGGACCGGCGGAGGAAGAAGAAAGCAAAACGTTTGGCAAGCCCAACACATTCCTCATTGAGTCCCTCCAGCCACGACGACAATGATGATGACAACACGGGAGGAACTGGCATGGGGGTAGAGGAGATGAAAGAATAAAGTTCCAATGTAAAGACGGCACCAGCGGTTGAGTAGAAGAAGAAAGAAACTCCACAACAATCGAGCTCCCTCAACGACAAAGACATAATGAAAACTACAACATTCTCAAGGGAGCTCGATCTCAATAGCAGCCCTGAAGAAGGAAAAGAAGAAATCGACAAAGACAGTGGTAGATGAGCAGAACAATGGACGACCCTGCCTACAAGCAAGCTAATACTAGAAGAGCAGCTAGTTTTAGCTCATCGAGAAGAAGTAACCGCATCGATGACAGATTTTAGTGGGACAGGGGTCGGCGAGCTCAAGAACATGCTAGCTGATCTGGATGTCGGCCATGACGAGAGTAACGACTTCCTCTTATTCTGAAGACACAATGAGCATAATGACTACCTATATGATGGAAAGATGGAGGCAACTCTGGAAATGCTGACGGCCACCAAACTAGGCCAAACTTCTGAGGAAAGCAATATCAGAGATAACGTTGCTGAAGAAGCTTCCTCAGAAGTAGCAGAAAAAGTGGTTACAACTATGTTGACTATCAAAGAACCTTCGACACCTTTGACACACGAAAGAACATATGATGATGAGGACGGCGGGCTATCCTCTTTCTTTACAAACGAGCCCGCCAGGGAGCGGAGTACGTCAACTACAAAAGAAACACTTGGAGTGACTCCTCCCCTGTCATGCAAAATGAAAGAGATGAAAATGTGTGTAGTATCACAGATTATGTGTAGAGACATCCACATCTTAGCAGACATCCTCAACGACAATCTACCCAGGTCAGACATACTGTATAATAACAAGGGTAGATGTCTAACTAGGAATCACTTCTGGGGGATCTTCCTAAAAAAGGCACAAGTAAATAAAAGGTTGTTTAAGGTGCTCTGTGCTACCCTCCTAAAAGAATTTCTACACCCAGACAAGCCGCAACTAGTTTTCAATGGAACGACACATCTGGCTAGACTTCTCCACAAATAAGACTACAAGGTAATAGATTTTGCTGAGATGAAAGTAGCAGTATGCAGAAGAGAAACAACATATATAGTACTGCCCATAAGGAATGTAAGGAATTAGGCAGTAATCATTGTGGACTTGTATGAGCAGAAGACGATAGTGCTCAACTACTGTACAGCCAAACTGGACAACACCTTGCTCATCTACAAAAGGAAAGATACCAGAGATGCCCTAAAGATACCACTTCATCTGCAACAAGCAATTAAAAAAGTAGATGACAAATTCCAAGGCTTCTGGAAGTTCTTCTCCATCAACAAGAAGGTACCTCAAAAAGAGGCTATCTCAGGGGATTGTGCCTTTATAGTGCTAAGAATGATGGAAGCCATCAACAAGGGCATTCCCCTGGAAGATCTAGATAATGAGGACCTACATGGACTGTGAGGTGTGTATGCCATGGAGGTCATCTATGATCGTCGCTTCTTCAGCAACCCAGTGATGCCTTCAGAAGCTATGCCTCAGAGACTTCACAAAGTTATCCCTCTTCCTAAAAAGGTGACTTGGAGGGAACAACTGAAGACCATATGGGTCGATCCAATGGAGCCAGCCAGTGTTACAGCTTGGAAAGAAGGCTGGAATCAAAGCACTAAAGAAACTGTAAAGCACACGTCAGAAAATGAACCAGAGCATCCTCTAGTAGTAGAAATCCCAGAAAAATAGCCTTCAAGAGAACAGGCTGAAGAGGGAGAGGATGAAGAAGAAGACTCAGTTGATGTAAACTGGACGGACCGACGGGAGAAGTTACATCTCTTTTCAAGGACTTTGATAGATGGAGTTGCATTAGTCTGTCATTAGAAGAATTGAATATCACTATGAGGACCTTGAAAGAAGATGATTCACCAAGAGATGTCATCTTCGAGAGAGACGACATTTGTGTTCTAAAAGATTACCTCTAAAAAATGTTGAAAATAGGAGGATATCTTTCAGTAAGCACAATGTCATCTTACCAGGCACTACTAGGTGACAACATGCTGAATGCTCACATGGCATACTTCCTACTAGTAGATGACATCTTGAAGGACAAATTATCAGGCAAAAAGGAGCGTTTGCAACAACACTTGGCGACGTCCCTACCAGACTATATCTTTTTGTTGATTCTTCACAACAATCACTGGACTCTACTAGTCGTCAATATCATCAAAAGGACTGCAATCCTCCACAACAGCTCAGATTCAGCCTTTACACTTAATAAAAAGACGAACATGATGACCACAATGACTCTGAAAGAAGAAAAGGCCAACACATGCACTGAGGTGATTTTTGATTTGATAAAAAGCCATGGAAAAGGGTACAAGCATACAGTGGGCAAAGACTTCAAGAAGACGCAGTTCTGCCACAGGAGCCCCCAGTAGGTGCCCCTATCAAATGACTGTGGCTTCTTCTATCTAACATGTATGATGGCCTTAGACAGTATGAACACCAAGGTGGAGGGCATGTAGTACGAACAATACCACATACTATGAGGAGTATACACAAGCATGCTTCTCGAGTCCGAGTGGGCTTCTAACAATAACAAGAAAGAATAAAGAAAGTCCATTTATACGTCTCACTCAAATTTTGACACCCCGAGACGGGGTGTAGGTTAAGTTTGGGGGAGGGGTCATAAATGGGCTAGAGAGGTACATTTATTACCCTTTTACCTCTCAAAATTTTTGGTACATTTATTATCCTTTTACCTCTCAAACCACTCAAAAAATTTCAAAAGTTTTACAAAAACTACCTTAGAAACTAGCCTTCTTTCCTGCTAAAAGTTGTAGTACTTTCATCTTCCTAGAGAGAAATAAACAAGCAACCCATATATATATATATATATATATATATATATATATATATATATATATATATATATATATATATATATATATATATATATATATATATATATATATATATATATATATATATATATATATATATATATATATATATATATATATACGAGTAAAACAAGAAACATAGCAATACTGCTCTATCTCATTCTTGCAATAGGACGTTGTACATGTGACAATCTTAACTCATGAAACCCTCGAAGACTAGAGAACTTCACCTAGCCATAATCCTGACCAACCACCCTCACCTGACGTTTCTAACTAGAAAATCCTCATCTCCGTAGAGAGGGAAATAGCTGAAAAACTCTAGAGTGGGGGTGAATAGGTTTTATAATGATTTTAAAATTAATTCAACCAAGCAACCACAATTGAAATTTGGAGAAGGAGACACGGCGTTTAGAGTGGTTCCACCCTTAGCAAAAACTAAGGGAGTCAGTCCACTACCCGGTTGTTCCCAACTAGGATTTTGAAAGTATTTTAATTTTATTACCTCGCAAGGATGTTACATAAAATTACAGACACCTTCACCACCCTTTGGACAACCTTTACCCCGAAGTCATCTCACCAACCTTGAAGCAGCCTTCACTTGAAGTAACTTCAAGCTCCCCCTTGAAGTAGCCTTCCTCCTTGAAGTAGCTTCCCATTGAGACCTTCTAGAAGTAGTCCAAAGTCTGTTGAGCTACCTTCACCACCTGAAGAAGCTCCAACAACCTCCTTTCCATAGCCTCCAACCTAGGAGTAGAAAAGGAGAACAAAATAGAATAAAAGGAACAAGACTGGAAGAAGGAAGCAACATTACCAATTTAGTACAGTGCTTTGATCCTATATCAAGTGTTTGATCTCCTAACCAAAGTGGATGGACGTGAATGTATAGTGGATAGGAGATATCATCCTATAGGACACGAATTCATAGCTTGTGGAAATATTTTGCAAGTGAAAGCTCTACTAATGGCTTGCTATAATGTGATCTCTAAGTGAATTATATATTCAAGTGATGCTTTGAGGTGTCCTATGGATGTCCTATTTATAGGAGTGGTTTGATAATGCTTGGGGACATTTCGAGACAAATTCTAGGGTATTCTTAGTGCTCAACTAGCCGTTAATTGTCCACTAATTGCATTTGTAATGCCTAGTTAATCAATTCTGAAAAGTGCAGACAGAACCATTTTCGGTCAAAGTATTTGTCGATCGAGAGTTTCTCGGTCGAGGAATTTGGCGACCGAGTGGGAGTCTGAGTCAATATGTTGTAACATTCGATTCCAACTCCCAACCACTTTTCTAACTCAGTCTAATGGCTAGGAGGGTCTATTCTCGGTCGAGGAGTTTGTCGACCGAGAGTATCTCAGTTGAAGTTTTTGTCGACCGAGAATATCACTGATTCAATTTATTTATTTATGAAGTGTGTGTATCAATGTGAAATTGTGATACTATCTTGGGGGATGACCTATCTAAGTGTTATGAGTGGATAGGGAAGATCTAAACGCTTTATTTACATGATATCTAAGTACTTGTACATTATAAACTTGTACAACTTTTTACATTGATTACGATCATGAAAATTAAGCAATTGTAGCAAATTGATCTTCCAAGACTTCGCTATCCACCACTATATGCTTGTCCCTAAAACACTCAAATAGCAAGTTAAAACCACAAGAAAGAAATGTTTGTCATCATCAAAACAAAGGGATTATAATAATGTCCAATTTAGCCAACAATCTCCCCCTTTTTGAAGATGATAAACATTTCCAAAATATAAATCAAGGAAATATAAATCATATGAGTTTCATACCTAAAGTTTACCTTTTGTATCCATTCTCTTGTTTGTGAATGTAAGTGTGTGCTAGCTGAAAGATATTGAAACTCATTTTATGTTATTGATTTTATATTATTTCTCCCCCTATGTCATTTCAAAAAGATAACTAAGCTAAACATTAAGTATAAATTTTATTTCTCCCCCTTAATTTGATAATTTGATGCTCAATTTTTAAAGTAAGGGTAATCAACACAATTTAGTGAAAACCACTTATTTTTATGTCAAATTTAGCCACAATTTATTTCTCAATCATTTGCAAAGGATGTTAATCCTTGAAATGATATGAGATCCTTTTAGGTTCATGGCATATGTGTTTTGATTTCTCAATCATTTACAAGGGATGTTAATCCCTGAAATTATATGAGATCCTTTTAGGCTCATGATGGATATATGTTTTGATTTCTCATCCATTTTACAAGGGATGTTAAGCCTTGAAAATGATATGTGATCCATTTAGGCTCATGATGGATACATGTATTGATTTCTCATCCATTTTACAAGGGATGTTAAGCCATGAAAATGATATGAGATTTTCTTTACAGCATAGTAGGATCAAGAAATATATCTCTAATAAATAATGAGGGATGTTAAGCCCATATTGATATAGAGAGTCCATTTAAGATCAAGATAATTCAATAATCCTAAGGCCATGGATAGTTTTTAAAGTTTGATTTGATCAATGTTTACAAAGTTTTGTGAACTCCCCCTTAATCTTATAATCAAGATAATTTAAGAATTTTAAGGTCATAATAAGCATTAGATCATAATAAGTTAACCTTTATGAGTGTGATGCATTAAAATCTTGTTTTCACTATACTAAGATTGAGTGCAAGGAAATGATTTACAATTAAGCATTTTCTCAAGCTTATTTTAGATCGACCTTGACTTCGATCTGGGCACCCCTCAATTGAAATCTTTCTCAACCGAGAGGCAATTGCTATAGATTTTCAGCTTTTTTCTTGATATGTTTAATCAATGCATAGATCCTTTATGTAGTTTGATCAAATGTATATCAATTTGAAACACTTTGAGTGATACCTATTGTTGGAGAAATTTACCAATTGAAAATCAGTATAGGTGTCACAATGATATTTATTTTTTTGATTTTCTTAGAACAAGTTATTTTTGCCATTCTAATGAAATTTTCAGAATATATTCTAAGGTCCTTATATGCAAGAAAGAATTTGATTTGATATCCATAGTGATTGTTCTTCTTGCAAAAAGGCAATTGCAATTATAGTTTCATAAAAGCATCATCATTTTAATTGCAGCAAATATGTAGAATTTCAATCAGCATTATTAGTTCTTGTAAGCAACATTTATTGCACAAAAAAATTCCATGATGTAATCGTGATGCAGAATTTTTAGCTTAAGAACAAATTTTGGGCAAAATTTTGAGCGATATATGAACTTAGTATCTTGATCTTGATTTTCTTAGAATAAACTTTAGATACAAAGTAATTCTTTATTCTAAGCAAGGTTTCTTATCTACTAATTTTCCTATTTAAGCTATTATTAGTTATCAAGTTTGCTCTTCCTTTTGATTAGGGTCATTAAAATTTTTGAAGAACAATAATATGTAAGGTTCATTCTGTGCTTAGGTTGATTGCAATTTAAGTATCTTGTTTTTAATAAATAGTTCTGTCAGAATTTCCCTCGGTCGACAAATTTCTCGACTGAGTAGGTGTCACGGAACTGGAATCCCAGTCCCATGAACCAAACGAATACCAAAGGCGACATGCGGAAGCGTAAATCTTAGCACACATGAACAGATAACAAGATACAAGCACCAACATAATCTCAACAATCAACAAGATATATTAAGCAACATCATTATATTACATGATTTGAATTACATATTCAAGAGTCATTTTGTACAAGTATGCTCATGTATACTATATATGGATCTTACAACAAGTACACCTAGCATAGCTCACCAAGCCCATCAACCTTCTAGCCACCTCTGAACCTAAAAACAAAATACGAGAAATTGGTCAACACACGAGGTGTTGAGTATGGGGCAGAAAGATACATATATGTATAGGATTTGCATAATTTTGAAAAGATTTCAAGACTAAACGAACAAGAATAAACATGTTAATTGTTTAACAAATGTGAAACCATATTTTATGTCATTTCACTCCATCATACTAACAATATCAAGCATGTTTAAGGCCTTTGACCATCTTCCCATCGGAAGGGTCCGTAAGGGTACTCAAGCTTAGCTAACCCTTTTATATGAGAGGGACCTCAAGGACGTAACCAAGAGTTAACCCTTTATCAACAATATTATAATGGAGTTCTATATATATGTGTGTTCAAGTTATAAAACTGATGAGGCAAACATCGAGTAAGACATAGCAATACTACATGGCAATATTTGAGCAAATAGACAAACAAGCATACAATATATGTCTTTTCAAGCAAGAAAGTGATAGTCATATAACTAGATAAGGCCCATACCTGATTCATAGATTCATAACCTAACTTATCCTTCATCATCTAGCCACATGCCAAACCTGATTAACAACAAGATTGTATACATACATTAGATTCTCATCATTAACCCTAATTATCTTCATTTTAAGGGTTTTGGCCAAGTTAGGTCACAAGTTGCTTATTAGTACATTTGATGACCTTATACTGATCTAGAGGTCATCATAGGAGTGTGGTTCAAGTTTCATATTCTTCTGAGGTTCCACGCATTATCTATGACCATTTCAAGGTTCAGGTTCCTTAAGTATATTAAAGGGTCAAAGACTTATAATCAAGGTCAAAGATAATCAATGAATAAGAGCCCAGCATAAGGGATGGTTTAGATTATAAATAATAGACACATTCAAAGTAAGGGGATGTCCACTGGTGTCTAGGCGCCATAATCCAACATGGGGTAGCAATACTCAATCATACATGCAATTATGTGTCAAAAGAATCAACCATATCAAGGGGCATATTATGGACTGATATTAGAGTCAAAGAGAGACATACATTACTGATTTGAAGTTGATTAGACATGGTTCCATCATTAAGTAGCAAGATTAGCATCAAAAGGGAAATGTACATCATTATAGTCCAAAGTGGTCAAATATGTACAAAAGGAGTCATGTATAAGCATTAGGGGGAGTATGACCTTCATTTAGTTCAAGGGTGCATAAAAGATATTGGTTTAAGGATCGGGGGTAGATTGAGCATCAAGATCCAATCATTAATCATAATCATGTGTTAAGCATATTAAAGGTAGTCAAAGGTTACATCTTTAGCAATATAAGGAAACTATAAGAAGATTTAGGGTCTGGAAATAAGCTCATGTTGTAGGTCCTTTCGAGAGGATCAGTTTGATATATAATTTTGCTATATTTGGCCTTAAAATGAGGAAGTTATGATTTTTGTAAATTCTACATTGAAACTATATGGATTCTGATTGATAGTGTTACCATGATTATGTAGAGGATCATGGCCGTTGATGTAAGATCGGGCAGCCACATTTGATTCTTCACTCACACACCCACGATCAGTCCACTGTCACTGACAGCCGCTCCAAACACGGTCATGGCAGTGGCGGTTGGCCGAGGGTCTACAAGATTTTGGCTCTCCGATGCTGGTCCAACGTAGACCCAAGGGGATCTGACAGCATCTGTGGCTCATGCGTAAGTCACCGACGAGACCACCCGCAAGTCCTGCACGACAGCACAAGGCCGGAAGTCTATCGGACAAGACCCGATCTCGGGGTAGCAAGGTTCTGGGAAGCCAAGGAAGGGGTCGCCCAAGCTCGTCGTGCTCCGTCGAGTCCAAAGTAGGTCTCAGAAAGGGCATGGAGGGCTGAAAGATGATGCCCAAAAGCACCCAGGTGGCGGCGATGCCTATGCTAGGGTAAGCAGAAGAGGTTGGGGTGGGAGCTAGGGCGTGCAAGAGGGGAAAATACCTAGGAGCAAGAGATAGGGTCATGAAAATTGAGTGATTCAGGGTCTTAAATGGTGAAAAGAGGTCTATTAGCGGAGCCAAGAGTGACGGTCGCACCCTTTGCTCTAGCTCACAGCTCGGACGAAGGTGGTGAGCTGGTTGTCGTCCGATCGGGACCAAGTCCTGGTGGGATAAATCGAACGGTCAAGATCAGGGCCGCGCTAGGGTTTGCAAGTGGGAGAGGCGGCGGCTGGGCCACGCGCCCTCCCAAGGGCCCTGATGGGCTGGCCCAAAGTTACACCAAAGGGTAAAAAAATAGATATTAAATCAAAGCAAATCAAGGTGTCTTACAAAATATCATAACTTAGGCTACAAAGGTCCGATTGGGGTGATTTTTATGGCGTTGGAAAGATAATTAAACACTCCATTTCTTGAAAAACATAACAGAGCAAGGTGATCCTATTAATAAGGTTCAATATCATATGTAAGATAAATACATAATAAGGATTCATCATAGTTCAAAATGCAATGAAATGTTCACATTTAGTCAAAGTGAACCTTGATGTGACTGAAAAGGAGCCCCACTACCAATCAAACTATGGATTGGACATTGAGTTGAGTAAGATGCTAATTGGTGAGAGAGAAAGGTTACAAGATAGGAGAGAGGAAAATCATGTTGTCACATCCTTCCCTCCTTAAAAGAAATTTCATCCTCGAAATTCATCCAAGATCATAAACAAGAGTCAAAGTCAAAATTCATTGAGTCTAGGTATCCAACCATGGTTGTCAATGCATTCTCCATAATGGGATGCACACTAGGTCGTCATCATCAAGGGTGTACTCATCTCCATGATATACACATTTGCTTATTATCCCACCATATTATGACATAATCATGGCATTAGAGTTTTCCATCACCTAGTATTCGTACATCAGGGTTTTTGTTCATATATGAGACCAGGGGTATCATCAAAATATATGATATCAATTTCTCAAGCGGACAGGTCCTCAATCATGACTTCAAAATTTGGTCATCATTTGTTTTAAGGAAAGGGGGATTTTATTCATCTCGCCCCTCTCATGCAAGCAAAAACTTGGTAGCCATTACAACTTACTAAATCATTTGTTGAAATAAATATGGTAGTACTACTACCATTACAGGATTCTAAGTTGGCGATGTCAACTAGACTATTTGGGGGTATCCTATAAACAAAGGAACCACCCGTGGTTTTTTGGTGAAATTTTGGAAGGCCATAAATAGCGTTGTTCCTCTCTCTGGGGATATTCGTACAATTCCTAACCTGCTTCCAGCCATCATTTATGCCTGTCAACCACAGTGCCAACCTAGGGTAATCATCTATTCTTCCATCCATGGCCTCTTTTTCCCTTTTTGAATCAGTCTCAAAGATGATTTGGTAGCATGAGAGGTGTTGTCCAATATCAATAGCCCAATGAATAGTTATGACTTCTTGTTCAAGAACACTACTGGCATGAATCTTCTTACCCCAACCACCAATCCAATTGCCATTCTAGTCTCTACACACGATAGAAATCGATGTTGGGGCTAAGATTGCAACCACCATCGATCTGTATTTTAGAATGTACTCTTTCAGAATTCTACAAGTATCATAGTTTCCAATTACCCTCACATTCCAACATAGCATGTCCAACATCATTGGAATTTTAGTACAGAAGAGTCCTTACTTAGGATAGGTTGTGTGGAGCTTGATTTTCCATATCACCTTCAGCCATTGTCCTCTGCTTCTCCTCTGCCCCTGCTTCTTGAATGCATTCCCCTTCCTTTTCTTGACCTATTACATCACTGTTTCGGTTCCGTGGGCTTCTTCTTCACACCTCCGAAAGGGGTTTTGTCCTGCTGCTTCTCTTCATTTTGGTACCACTACCCCATATGACCCTGTCCATTGATTTCTTGGCTTTTGATTTTTTATTTGTAAATGTCATCAATGGTCTATTAGGGGTCTCGAATGGCAGGCTTTGTTCCGACCATGTGGTCGTGGTTTCCATCTCTGCGTCGGGTTGATCCTCAAGAATTTCTATCACCTCATCTACCCCTGGGTGTACCACAGTGTGTTTCTGTCCTCTTGCCTTGTTTCCCTTTATCTGCGATGTGTCTTTGGATTGGCTTTGATGTGTCTCTCCATTGATTAGTGTTTCTTCCAAGACTTCCCTCTTTTGTTCCGCAGTTTCCAGAGCTACTTTGGTCACCTTTTTCCTCCATATCTTTGCAGGTCTAGTTTGTCCCCTCTCGCTCTTGTTTTGTGTCTCAGTGTTAGTGGCAGCCTGTTCTTGTAGAGTTGTTTCTTCATCATCGTTCGACAGAAAAGCAAATCTGTTGGGTTGTCCCTCATCATACTGTGGTGGTATTTCTCGCGTGCGTCCTTGTTCCCTACTTGCTTTTCCTTTTCCCTTTTGTGTGTGCCATCCATTCATGTCTTGGTTAGGCCTTTCCATCATTGTATTTAATTCTGATTTCTATTGCTCCTCATTATGTTTTGGTGGATCAAGGACTGAATTGCATTATTTTGACATGTGCCCTTCCTTTCCATATAGCTTGCATGCAAATGGGAACCCCTCGTACTCCAACTCATATTCTGCCCCATTGATTAATATAGTAGAGATTAGTGCCTTCCTCGTGTTAACTTCGACTGTGAGTCTAGAAAATCGTCTTTGCGTTCTACTTTCTGTGTGAGAGTCTACCTTCATGAGGCCACCGAGTGCTAATCCTATGTATTCGAACATAGTGGGGACGTAGAGATGAAGCGGGTGGTTCAAGATTCTGACCCATGCCACTGTGTATTCCGGTAAATCCTCAGATGGTTTATATGTTGGTGTCCACTCCCAGACAGCCATACTTGCTCCAAACAGCTTCCACGGGCCACCAGTCAGCGCCGTGTCGAAATCTCTCTGGCACGAAAGTTGTACCACAAAATGACCTAGTTCGAGTTCGTACATATTAAATTGTCCCGCAATGTTCCATAATATTTTGAATCGATCCATCAAAGTCATATATCATGTTTCCTTTCCGATCAGGCGGACTACAACCGCGTACCTCCATAGCTCTGCTAGCTTCTCCTCTGCATTCGGGTTTATGTCAATTGATTGTGTGCCTTCCACTTCTTTCAGTGTGACATCCGCTAGGGACAAGTTCTCTTCATACATTTTTTCTAGGAACAACATGCCCGTAGATAGATCCTGTTCTCCCCTGAGGACTTGGCTGAATGATGGTTTGTCTTTCGTCCATGCATATTGCAACACCGTCTGTGATCCCCTACCAGATTTTTCGATCGTGCCTTCACCGCTGGTTTCCTTCTTCACCCGTTGCTCTCTTGTGCCCATGTCCGTTTGGCTGCCGATTGATCATTTGTGTCTCCGCCCCGCATGCCTGCGTAGTTCAGCAACAGAACCCCCACCGGGATCTGAAGGCTTTGTCCCTCGTTTGTAACCTTCTCCTGCATAGCCTCCGTTCTCGATGTTCCTCCTGGGTCCTTGATCATACCATCCCCTCCGATTGTGACTCCGTCATCACGATTTTCTCCTAGGGTTTCCCCATGTTCGCCTATTTGGTCATCATTGAACGTGCATATCTCATCATTATACTAGATTTCATACATGATTTGTTTTCCCCAAAATTTCTACCAAACATTATCAATTATATTCTTTTTTTCATTTTGAATATAAAATTAGACATATTTTTTTCATCATGTTTATTTGAGTTATGTCCCCAAGAGCATTGACATATCAAGTTAATCATTTTTTTAATTGGATATGAGATTGGGCATGTTACTCTTGATTATTCAAGCTAAAATTTCATGACATTATCATATGAATTTTATGATTTCAAGGATACATCTTTTATGTATGTATCATTTCATACTAGTTCTAGCTTATGGGAGTGGCTATCGCTCATTTATCAAAATTTGAACTTAAGTGAGATTTTTTTTCATGTATCAAGCATCATCCGAAGAACAACATTATCATCAACGTCAGGATTTTGTAACTTTCTCACTTCGATCAAGAAAAATCTCCACAAGCTCAAGCCACTCAAGATAAGACATATATATGTCCAACTAGACATGCTAACCACAACCATCTACCCATAACAAAATTTTCTACCCATAACAAGGGTAACCACTAGATTCCTTTATACACAACTATAACCCCAGTATGATGCTCATCATGGATATCACACATCATGTACATCACCTTAGGGTCTTGGTACATCTCCCTCACCTATATAGCAAGCATCAAATTTTCAATTTCCTTTTTCTCTAGGGTTAGATATTTTCATAGGATATCTAGGGTTCAACACTTTCAAGGAAACCACATGCTAGGTCACTCAACTCATATACTTAGAAGTATTCTAGCTAGGGACTCGTCATCAAGTATTTCATCATTCCTATTTTTCAACATTTCAAATATTTTGTAGTTTAGGTCTCTAACCTTCTCCCAAGGTGGGTCGACTCATATCCAAAGGTCACCCTATTCATGTGTCCCATGTTAGAGGTTCTCCATTGTAAAGAGATTGAGGCCCGTTTTGGTCTCACATATCATATCTCAGCACGTACAAAACTAGGTACAAGCAAGCATGCCAACCCACTAACTATGTTTAGCACATCAACCAAGACATATGTATCGTACAAGGTGCTAGGTTTAGCTAGGGTTGCTTGGTCAAACTCATTCCATATTGTTAAACATACTCGACCTTCCTCAAACAACTTGGGTCTTATCAACATCGACATCATCATCACTATCATAATCATCATCTTAGGTTTCTAGGTTATTCACTTGCCTAACCTATATCATGGCTCTAGACAACTCTAGAGACTATCACTATCATCTAAACTCTCTCATATAGACTTGATGTTACATCTCTTTCTCCTAGGTTGCATGGAAACTCACTACCTTTCTGCATGTGGTAACATTTTTCATATGCACATATAATAATACTTGAAATATGTTTTCTCCAACGTTTAAACAGACGATGAAAACCACCATACTCCATACAAATAAAACCAAAACCAAAACGAGTTACCACACTCATTAGGTAGTCTAATATCATGACACCTAGAGAACTAGCAAGAAAATGGTGCACACTTGTGTAGACATCCTAAGCACATGTCGCGAATCATGTCTAGGGAGGTAATTTACACAAGTCTACACCTAGTTCTAGAACATCTAGGTTCTAACCTAGAGGCTAAGTCAACCTAGTCCACAAAGGACATCATATTAAGTTTCTAGGGTTGAGATGTAAGGTGAGTTTAGTTTGTGTTTCATGTGAGCAATGTTTGGTGTAGTTATTGTTAACATCCAAGGATTTGAGGCATTGGATAAGTTGATCTTAAAAGGAATGATTGGACTACCCATATCGCCAAGGTGCACCTCCTTTTCCGGGAGCCCATCACTAAAAAACTCCATAGTTAAGCATGCTCTGCTTGGAGTAGTACTAGGATGGGTGACCAGTCGGGAAGTTGATCCTGGCTTGCGTGTCAGTGTGGACAAAGTGCGTAGTTAAGGCTAGTGGCGGTTTGTGGGGCCAGTCGTCATTCCTGAAACTCTACTAGAGCCTAGGGCAGTGGGCCCAGGTGTTACAAATGGTATCAGAGCCATAACCCCTCCAGTAGGTGGGGCCCACATGAGGAAATCAACTAGGAAAGCAAGCAAACAAGACAATATAACTAGCACTATCAAAGCAAGCAAACAAAGTAGGATCTTAAGCAATTATTGGAAGTGTAGGTCATTTGGGGTAATGTCAGTATCACTTACCTTGAGTCGTGCGGTCCAGTCATGTAGGAAAGGGTTGTCCATGGTTGACGTAGCCACCCTTTTGCTGGTATTCTGTGATCGGGAGCTGGGTGTCCATAGGCCATTGTGGGTCTGCACTAAAATGGGGTCAGATTATGAGGCCATATAGTTGAGACTTGACGAGGACGTCAAGAGTCCAAGTGGGGGAGATTGTAACATCCCAGGATTTGAGGCCTCAGATAAGTTCATCTTAAAATGAATGATTAGACTACCCATATCACCAAGGTGCACCTCCTTTTTCGGGAGCCCGTCACTAAAGAACTCCATAGTTAAGCGTGCTCAGCTAGGAGTAGTACTAGGATGGGTGACCAGTCGGGAAGTTGATCCTAGCTTGCCCGTCAGTGGGGACAAAGTGCGCAGTTAAGGCTAGTGGCAGTTTGTGGGGCCAGTCGTCATTCCTAAAACTCTACTAGAGCCTTGGGAAGTGGGTCGGGTCGTTACAGTAGGGTTCTATCAAAGTGTTTGTCAACCAAACATTTATCAGGTTTTTGCAGGCTTGAGATAGTAACCTACTCGGTCGACTACTTTCTCGACCGACAGTGTCTCGGTCAAAGATTTTCTTGACTGAGTTTGTTTTTGTATTGTTTTTCAGTAATCATTTGCAAACAAGGTACTTCCAATACAAGAATATGAAAGTTAAACCTCAATTTTGTTGAGATATGACATTTGAATATCAAAGTAACATTTTAGGTCAAATCTCAACTAATCAAATTCAAATCTCTTTGTTTTAGGAACCCAAATTAGATCAACATTTTTTTTCTTGTATGGGAAAGAGAATGAATAATGTCCAAGACGTAAATAGTAATGACAACATATAGAATCAATTTCATTTCTCTTCTTAGCTGGATTGGCTTTAGGCACATACATAACTTTAGTCTTGGGCACTTGTGTCCTTCTCATTCTAGGTTTTTGAAAAGATTTACCTTTGGGCTTATAACCTAGTCCTCTTCTTCCAATCTGACCAGAAGAATCTTGTAGGATTTTATCAAGACTTTCATTATTTTTTCAGCTGCTAATTTCTTTTTGTAGCTTAGCAATCTCATCCATTTTCTTTTTGATATCTAATTTTTCTTGATTTAGATCAAATGATAAAGTGCCTCTTTCTTTAACAATAGCATCATAATCTAGATCAGTACACAAGATAGGTTGTGATTGAAGATCATTCAATTTTGCAAGCAATTTAACCTTTTCTTGACAAAGCAAATTATGATTTGTCTCAAGAGTAAGCAGTTTAGTATTGCAATCATTAATAGATTATTTCAAGGAAGAATTTTTAGAAATAATACTTTCCTTTTCAGAAGCAAGATCATCTAATTGTGCATACAAATCCTTATTAGTTTTAGTAACTCTTTTTAGTTTCATTTTACAATCAATGTATTTAACATGCAATTCACCAATTCTATCAACTAACTCTTCTTTTGATAAATCAAAAAGGATTACCTCATCTTCTTCTTCATTTGTTGTAGCAATAAAGCACACTACTTCTTCTTTTCCATCTTCACTATCATCACTTGAATCATCCCATGCAGCTTTATATGCTCTTTCTTTCTTCTTGTGAGATGATTTCTTCCCCTTCTTAAGTTTGGGACAATCACCTTTTAAGTGTCCCTTTTTTCCACATTCAAAGAACCTGGAGGAAGAAATACTAGGAATTTTGTTAGTTTTAAAACTTCTATACTGCTTACCATTTACAATGAGTGTTTCTTATTCACTATCTTCTTCACTTGTGTCATGACTATTCATGGTTGATGCTTTGAATGCAATGTCCTTTCTTTTCTCCTTTTTGTGTTCAACCTCCAATCTTTCTTCTTCTTCAAAGGTAGCTTCATGAGCCTCCAAGTTGCCAATGAGTTGTTCCATCCTTAATGTAGTGAGATCATTGGCTTCTTCAATGGACATCACCTTTGGTTTGTACTTTGGAGGAAAGCACCTAAGAATCTTTGATACTTGATCCTCTTCACTAATGGCTTTACCTAATGCATTGAACCCATTAACAATAGAAGAAAACTTTGCATACATTTCACTAATAGACTCATATGGTTCCATACGAAACTGTTCAAACTTTTGTTTAAGCATTCATACCAATATTGGAATTTTTTACTTGAATAGTTCCTTCATATGTAATATAGAGTCTATGCCATATTTCATATGCAGTTTCACAATTTGAAATTCTATTGAACTCACCTACGGAAATTGAACAATAAAGAATACCTACAACTTTTGCATTCAATTGGGCTAATCTCACCGTGTTTGCATCCCATGTAGCATATTCGGTTTGAGGAAGATCATAGGCATGTGACACCATTCTCCATAAATCCTAGCTTATCCCTTGAAAATAGAATTGCATCCTCCTCTTCCAATAGGTGTAGTTGGTGCCATCACGTGATGGAGGCCGAGCCACAAGTGTTCCTTCCAGGTTGAGGTTGTTTAGTACCCCATCACCCATTTTCTTCAAGACTTGTTAGAGTTCCTTGAAGCCTACTTTGATACCAATTGAAAAAAACTAGAGGGGGGTGAATAGGGTTTTATAAATATTTTAAAATTAATTCAACCAAGCAACCACAATTGAAATTTGGAGAAGGAGACAAGGCGTTTAGAGTGGTTCCACCCTTAGCAAAAACTAAGGGAGTAAGTCCACTACCCGATTGTTCCCAACCAGGATTTTGAAAGTATTTGAATTTTATTACCTCACAATGATGTTACATAAAGTTACAAACACCTTCACCCCCCTTTGGACAGCCTTCACCCCAAAGTCATCTCACCAACCTTGAAGCAGCCTTCACTTGAAGTAACTTCAAGATCCCCCTTGAAGTAGCCTTCCTCCTTGAATTAGCTTCACGTTGAGACCTTCTAGAAGTAGTCCATAGTCCGCCGAGCTACCTTCACCACCTGAAGAAGCTCCAACAACCTCCTTTCTGCAGCCTCCAACCTAGGAGTTGCAAAGGAGAACAAAATACAATAAAAGGAACAAGACTGGAAGAAAGAAGCAACGTTACCAATTTAGTACAACGCTTTGATCCTATATCAAGCATTTTATCTCCTAACCAAAGTGGATGGACTTGAATGTATAGTGGATAGGAGATATCATCCTATAGGACACGAATTCACAGCTTGTGGAAATGTTTTGCAAGTGAAAGCTCTGCTAATGGCTTGTTACAATGTGATCTCAAGTGAATTGTATATGCAAGTGATGCTTTGAGGTGTCCTATAGATGTCCTATTTATAGGAGTGGTTTGCTAATGCTTGGGGACATTCTAGACACCTTCTAGAGTGTTCTTAGTTCTCAACTAGCCATTAAGTGTCCACTAATTGTATTTGTAATGACTAGTTAATTAATTTTGAAAAGTGCAGACATAACCATTTTCGGTCGAAGTATTTATTGATCGAGAGTTTCTCAGTTGAGGAATTTGTTGACCAAGTGGGAGTCTGAGTCAATATGTTGTAATGTTTGATTCCAACTCCCAACCACTTTTCTAACTTAGTCTAACAGCTAGGAGGGTCTATTCTTGGTCTTGGAGTTTGTCGACCGAGAGTGTCTCGGTCGAAGTTTTTGTCGACCGAGAATATCACTGATTCAATGTATTTATTTACTAAGTGTGTGTATCAATGTGAAATTGTGATACTATCTTGGGAGATGACCTATCTAACTGTTGTGAGTGGATAGGGAAGATCTAAACACTTGATTTACATGATATCTAAGTACTTGTACATTATAAACTTGTACAAGTTTCACATTGATTACAATCATGAAAATAAAGCAATTTAGCAAATTGATCTTCCAAGTCTTCGCTATCCACCACCTTATATGGTTGTCCCTGAAATATTCAAATAGCAAGTTAAAACCACAAGAAAGAAATGTTTGTCATTATCAAAACAAAGGGATTATAATAATGTCCAATTTAGCCAACAAACTCCCCCCTTTTGAAGATGACAAACATTTCTAAAATATAAATCAAGGAAATATAAATCATATGAGTTTCATACATGAAGTTTACCTTTTGTAGCCATTCTCTTATTTGTGAATGTGAGTGTGTGCTAGCCGAGAGATTATGAAACTCATTTTATGTTATTGATTTTATATTATTTCTCCCCCTTTGTCATTTCAAAAACATAAATAAGCTAAACATTAAGTATAACTTTTATTTCTCCTTCTTAATTTGATAATTTGATGCTCAATTTTTAAAGCAAGCGTAATCAACACAATTTAGTGCAAACCACTTATTTTTATGTCAAATTTAGCCACAATTTATGTCTCAATCATTTGCAAAGGATGTTAAGCCTTGAAATGATATGAGATCCTTTTAGGTTCATGGCATATGTGTTTTGATTTCTCAATCATTTACAAGGGATGTTAAACCCTAAAATGATATGGGATCCTTTTTGGATCATGATGGATACATGTTTTGATTTCTCATCCATTTTACAAGGGATGTTAAGCCCTGAAAATGATGTGAGATCCATTTAGGCTCATGATGGATACATGTACTGATTTCTCATCCATTTTACAAGGGATGTTAAGCCCTGAAAATGATATGAGATTTTCTTTACAACATAGTAGAATCAAGAAATATATCTCTAATCAATAATGAGGGATGTTAAGCCCATATCGATATAGAGAGTCCATTTAAGATCAAGATAATTCAATAATCCTAAGGTTATGGCTAGTTTTTAAAGTTTGATTTGATCAATGTTTACAAAGTTTTGTGAGCTCCCCCTTAATCTTATAATCAAGATAATTTAAGAATTCTAAGGTCATAATAAGCATTAGATCATAATAAGTTAACCTTTTATGAGAGCTATGCACTAAAATCTTATTTTCAATATACTATGATTGAGTGCAAGGAAATGATTTACAATTAAGCATTTTTTCAAGCTTATTTTAGGTCGACCTTGACTTCGACCTGGGTGCCCCTCAATTGAAATCTTTCTCAATCGAGAGGCAATTGCTGCAGATTTTCAGCATTTTTCTTTATATGTTTAATCAATGCATAGATCCTTTATGTAGTTTGATCAAATGTATATCAATTTGAAACATTTTGAGTGATACCTTTTTTGGAGAAATTTACCAATTGAAAATCAATATAGGTGTCACAATGATATTTATTCTTTTGATTTTCTTAGAACCAATTATTTTTGCCATTCTAATGAAATATTTAGAATATATTCTTAGGTCCTTATATGCAAGAAAGAATTTGATTTGATATCCATAGTGATTGTTCTTCTTGCAAAAAGGAAATTTCAATTATAGTTTCATAAAAGCATCATCATTTTAATTACAACAAATATGTAAAATTTCAATCAACATTATTAGTTCTTGTAAGCAACATTTGTTGCAGCAAAAACAATTCCATCATGCTATCATGATGTAGAATTTTTAGCCTAACAACAAAATTTGAGCAGAATTTTGAGCGATATATGAACATAGTATCTTGCTCTTGATTTTCTTAGAATAGACTTTAGATACAAAGTAATTATTTATTCTAAGCAAGGTTTCTTATTCTACTAATTTTCCTATTTAAGCTGTTCTTAGTTATCAAGTTTGCTCTTGCTTTTGATTAGGGTCATTAAAATTTTTGAAGAACAATAATATGTAAGGTTCATTACATGCTTAGGTTTATTGCAATTGAAGTATCTTGTTTTTAATAAATAATTCTGTCAGAATTTCTCTCGGTCGACATATTTCTCGACCAAGTAAGGTTCGGTCGAAGTATTTGTCAACCAAAAATTTATCAGGTTTTTGCAGGCTTGAGACAGTAACCTGCTCGGTCGACTACTTTTTCGACCGACAGTGTCTTAGTCAAAGATTTTCTTGACTGAGTTTGTTTGTGTATTGTTTTTCAGTAATCATTTGCAAACAAGGTACTTCCAATACAAGAATATGAAAGTTAAAGCTTAATTTTGTTGAGATATGACATTTAAATATCAAAGTAATGTTTTAGGTCAAATCTCAACTAATCAAATTCAAATCTCTAAGTTTTAGGAACCCAAACTAGATCAATATCGTTTTTCTTGTATGGGTAAGAGAATGAATAATGTTCCAGATGTAAACAGTAATGACAACATATAGAATCAATTTCATTTCTCTTCTTAGCTGGATTGGCTTTAGGCACATACATAACTTTAGTCTTGGGCACTTGTGTCCTTCTCATTCTAGGTTTTTGAAAAGATTTACCTTTGGACTTATAACCTAGTCCTCTTCTTCCAATCTGACCAGAAGAATCTTATAAGATTTTATCAAAAATATCATTGTTATTCCAGCTGCTAATTTCTTTGTGTAGTTTAGTAATCTCATCCATTTTCTTTTTGATATCTAATTTTTCTTGATTTAGATCAGATGATAAAGTGTCTCTTTCTTTAACAATAGCGTCATAATCTATATGAGTACACAAGATAGGTTGTGATTGAAGATCATTAAATTTTGCAAGCAATTTAACCTTTTCTTGACAAAGCAAATTATGATTTGTCTCAAGAGTAAGCAGTTTTGTATTGCAATCATTAAAAGATGATTTCAAGGAAGAATTTTTAGAAATAATACTTTCCTTTTCAGAAGCAAGATCATCTAATTGTTCATACAAATCCTTATTAGTTTTAGTAACTCTTTTTAGATTCTTTTTACAATCATTGTATTTATCATGCAATTCACCAATGCTAGCAACTAACTCTTCTTTTGATAAATCAAAAAGGCTTACCTCATCTTCTTCTTCATTTTTTGTAGCAATAAAGCACTCTACTTCTTCTTTTCCATCTACACTATCATCACTTGAATCATCCCATGCAGCTTTATATGCTCTTTCTTTCTTCTTGTGAGATGATTTCTTCCCCTTCTTAAGTTTGGGTCAATCACCTTAAGTGTCCCTTTTTGCCACATTCAAAGCACCTGGAGGAAGAAATACTAGGAATTTTGTTAGTTTAAGAACTTCTATACTACTTACCATTTACAATGAGTGTTTCTTCTTCACTATCTTCTTCACTTATGTCATGACTATTCTTGGTTGATGCTCTGAATGCAATGTCCTTTCTTTTCTCCTTTTTGTGTTCAGCCTCCAATCTTTCTTCTTCTTCAAAGGTAGCTTTATGAGCCTCCAAGTTGCCAATGAGTTGTTCCATCCTTCATGTAGTGAGATCATTGGCTTCTTCAATGGCCGTCACCTTTGGTTGGTACTTTGGATGCAAGAACCTATGAATATTTGATACTTGATCCTCTTCACTAATGGATTTACCTAATGCATTCAACCCATTAACAATAGAAGAAAACTTTGCATACATTTCACTAATAGACTCATATGGTTCCATATGAAACTATTCAAACTTTTGTTTAAGCATACCAATTTTGGAATTTTTTACTTGAATAGTTCCTTCATAAGTAATAAAGAGTCTATGCCATATTTAATGTGTAGTTTCACAATTTGAAATTCTATTGAACTCACCTACGGAAATTGAATAATAAAGGATACTTATAGCTTTTGCATTCAATTGGGCTAATCTCACCGTGTTTGCATCCCATGTAGCATATTCGGTGTGAGGAAGATCATAGGAATTTGAGACCATTCTCCATAAATCCCAGCTTATCCCTTGAAAGTAGAATTGCATCCTCCTCTTCCAATAGGTATAGTTGGTGCCATCAAATGGTGGAGGCTGAGCCACAAGTGTTCTATCTAGGTTGAGGTTGTTTAGTACCCCATCACCCATTTTATTCAAGACTTGTTAGAGTTCCTTGAAGTCTGCTCTAATATCAATTGAAAAACACTAGAGGGGGCTGAATAGGGTTTTATAAAGATTTTAAAATTAATTCAACCAAGCAACCATAATTGAAATTTGGATAAGGAGACACGACGTTTAGAGTGGTTCCACCCATAGCAAAAACAAAGGGAGTCAGGCCACTACCTAGTTGTTCCCAACTGGGATTTTGAAAGTATTTGAATTTTATTACCTCGCAAGGATGTTACATAAAATTACAAACACCTTCACCACCCTTTGGACAGCCTTCACCCCGAATTCATCTAACCAACCTTGAAGCAGCCTTCACTTGAAGTAACTTCAAGCTCCCCCTTGAAGTAGCCTTCTTCCTTGAAGTAGCTTCCCATTGAGACCTTCTAGAAGTAGTCCAAAGTCTACCAAGCTACCTTCACCACCTGAAGAAGCTCCAACAACCTCCTGTCCACAGCCTCCAACCTAGGAGTAGCAAAGGAGAACAAAATACAGTAAAAGTTACGAGACTGGAAGAAGGAAGCAACGTTACCAATTTAGTACAATGCTTTGATCCTATATCAAGCGTTTGATCTCCTAACCAAAGTGGATCAACGTGAATGTATAGTGGATAGGAGATATTAGCCTATAGGACACAAATTCACAGCTTGTGGAAATGTTTTGCAAGTGAAAGTTTTGCTAATGGCTTGCTACAATGTGATCTCAAGTGAATTGTACATGCAAGTGATGCTTTGAGGTGTCCTATGGTTGTCCTATTTATAGGAGTGGTTTGCTAATGCTTGGGGATGTTCTAGACACCTTCTAGGATGTTCTTAGTGCTCAACTGGCTGTTAAGTGTCCACTAATTGCATTTGTAACAACTAGTTAATTAATTTTGAAAAGTGCAGACGGAACCATTTTCGGTCGATGTATTTGTTGACAGAGAGTTTCTCGGTTGAGGAATTTGTCGACTGAGTGAGAGTCTAAGTCAATATGTTGTAACATTCGATTCCAACTCCCAACCACTTTTCTAACTCAGTCTAATGGCTAGGAGGGTCTATTCTCGGTCGAGGCGTTTGTCGATCGAGAGTGTCTCGGTCGAAGTTTTTGTCAACTGAGAATATCACTGATTCAATGTATTTATTTACTAAGTGTGTGTATCAATGTGAAATTGTGATACTATCTTGGGGGATGACCTATCTAAGTGTTGTGTGTGGATATGGAAGATCTAAACTCTTGATTTACATGATATCTTGTACATTATAAACTTGTACAAGTTTTTACATTGATTACAATCATGAAAATAAAGCAATTTTAGCAAATTGAACTTCCAAGTCTTCGCCATCCACCACCTTATATGCTTGTCTCTGAAACACTCAAATATCAATTTAAAACCACAAGAAAGAAATGTTTGTCATCATCAAAACAAAGGGATTATAATAATGTCCAAATTAGCCAACAATAGCTACCCTTTTCAAAGCATATCTAAAAAAGAGGTTTGGCCGCCCAGAAGACCACTTAAAAATCCCTCTCACCCAAGCCTGAAAGCAGATGTAAAAAGCCAAAAAGAAAGAAAAATAATAATAATAATGAGATTTGTACCCGAAAAGAAGCCAAAATTTTCCACACGACCGATGTAGTGATGCACTCATGAATGCAGATATGTCGTGCCCGTAAGTGGAATCTTGAAGCTAAGCTTACCCACCTCCAATCCTGAATGAAACTCACAAAACCACCTAACTTAAAGTCAGAAGCCCAAAAAGGGAAAAACTATTTTTATGACAGTTGGGGGTGAGGAGTTCAAAAGGAAGAGGAAAACACTTGAAGCCTTAAGCCTACCCGAACACATTAGCATAGGGCCAATTGAAAATAAAGAAAAGGTGTGAAAGTTACCCCTCAAAAAAGATCTTGTATTAGTATGGTTATTACCTAAGGGGAAGGGGTGATAAGTTGAGAAGGAGGAACCTTTTACAATTGAAGGCAATGGCAGGAAAACGAAGTTATGCAACTCTAGTTGAGAGGGAGGAATGAAACTTTAAGGTTAGAGAACATACCACAACAGTCTTGATGCAAGAATGAGATATTTCAGTCGTGTTAAATTCTAAAATTTTAATCACAGAAGTTTGCTCTTTGTCTCTCTAAGTTTTCAAACCTACACTTAGCCTGAGGATAGGCTTGATTCTAAATTTGGGGGAGTTTATAATACTTTATTTTATGTACTTTTGTATATATTTTATACCTCTTTTAGCATATCTTTTGGTTTCTTTCCCCACAATGTTAGCATCTTTTTGTCAAAGACTTCACTTACACATCTTTCCTTTGTTTCAGGTACACATATAGCCCAAGTCGCAGTCTTCACCTCAACCGTGACCCATTCATGCAACAAGGACCATATCACCACGGTCGAGGCCTTCAACTTCCTTAAGCTCACAGTCACTTTGCACTCAAGCCAGACCGCAACCAGCTAGGAGGTCGTGATCACCCCCAGACCGTAACCAGCTAGGAGACTGTGATCATCCCCACACCGTGACCGGATAGGAGGCCATGATCATCCCCAGACCATGACCAGCTAGGAGGTTGTGATCATTTCTAAGCACGCGATCATATAAGAGGTTGTGATCAACTTGGGGACCACAAGCCTCAAGCAGACCGCAAGCCACATGCAGACCGCGATCCTTGATAGACCGCGTTCCACATGCAGACTGCGACCAAGTGGGGAGACCTCGACCTCGACCTCTCCAACGCAATGCATGAGTCAACCTCGATCGTGATCCTTGCTAGATCATGAGCCATATACAGACCATGACCAAGTGGGGGAGCTCACCTAATCGCGACTTAGGAAGAAATGGTGAGGAGACTACGACTGTGATCTTGTGCCTCCCTAAACCAGACCGCGACCGTGGTCCAGTAAGTTAAGTCAATAGAGTGTGCCTATAAATAGGCCACCCACCCGTCTTGTCAGGGCATCAGATCACAGATCAGATCTGGAAGGCCATGAACTATTACTGCATCTCAGACTCATTCCATTCTATCACATCCATCAGTCTTGGATCTCCAAAGGAGAAAGTTGAGAAGAGAGAAGATACAAGACTCCTTTGAGAGAAGAGGATCATTCGTGCAATCGACGTGTTAGATCCAGATCTAAAGAAGTACTGTGTCGTATCATGTGTCTTCTCTCTAGGTCTAGATGTATCATTCTACTCCGTTGTACTTCCCTCCACACTTTGTGGATCTTCATGTATCTATCTTTCTGTAACACCGTTATGCTATCCACAAGCATGAGCGGCTAAGCACCTTACCTTGGGTTGGGAGTAGCCACTAAGGCTCTCCCAACATGTATATTGTCTCTTTCTATTGAATATATATATATACTCTTGTCAAGATGATCTCCATATGCTTGTTTTAGTGCTTCACTTGCATGCTTAGCTACCATCTTGTGATGTTTGATAGTTGATATCTCGAGAGAGTAATATCTCTTTTATAATGTGTTATGGAGTAGTACGAAGGCATGATAGTGTTGGAATTCTAACGCTTGAAATCATATATTATGCTTTGTGGTTTATAAGTGGTCATCTCAAGAGAGAGGCTACCCTTAGACTTAGATCTATCCTCATCTTGAGAGAGAGTGGAATAGGCACTATAGATGGTTTCTTATAATCTTGATGAGAGTATATGAGATAGAGATAGACGATGTTGCATGTTGGAGAGACGTCTTAGTAGGTGAAACCTGATTCGAGTTTTCCTTCCATATACCTGTTTCATCTTATTTTCATTTTCGTTCTTTCCTATTACCTTTTTTTACTTTCTTTATTTTGAGAGCCATCGTTCCTTAGGGAACACCCCTTAAAATACCCTCTTTTCCTGGAGTATAAGAGTGTTAGATTTTGTGCACTTAATACTACCAACCTTGTCCCTGTGTTCGACCCCGATCGCTACATCGAACCCCATTCATCATTGTGGGGTCCTGAGAGTCAGGTTATTTCTTTAAAATTCTGACTACTCTAGATCCACTCCACTCTTGGACGTGTGTTTAGGCCGGTCACCTACACCCATACCACTAGAAGTACCATTGTCCCTTGATTAGGGTGAGGAGAAGGCGACTACATACGTAGGACTAACTACTAGCCTACCAAAAGAGGAGACATGAAAGATATACATCCTTGTTGGTGACACCAAGCAGGTAGCGCCAACACCAAAGCTTTGTGGAGAAACTAATCCTGAAGGCTCTAACATAATCCAACTATTTAGTCTTCAACACTTGCATTTGCATTCATTTTAACTTTATAATACACAATTTAGGGCTTGCTAATTTCATCCTCTTCATGTACCTAATACCTGAAATTGATCTCAAATGGACATATTAAATACACATAAATGGAATGGTTAAGGCATCATATAAATATGGACAATATATAACTGTTAGGTCAACATTCTCCCCCTTTTTGAAGTTGAAAAAACATTCCTTAACACATTGAAAATGACTAAAATTTTAACATTTTTACCTTTGAAATGTAAACGGATACATGAATGTATGATAGAAATTGCTCCACCTCAATTTATTCTTACCTCTACATGTATGGTTAGTTTCTCTCAAAACACAATGACTATATATATGTGCTATGAAATTTTCAGTAAGAAAGATATATGCAATTTTAGATCAATTTCAATATGGAGACAAAGCTATTTATCCCCCTTTGTCACATCAAAAAGGGATGGGGTAGAAGACCAAGTTTAGGTCTTCACCCAATCAGAAGCACCATATACAAGCACCAATCATAAAATCAGCTAGAGAGAATTGAGAACATTAAGTCATAATCGTAATAAAAGAGTGAAAACACCTAAACTCATATGGTAATAGAGCAAAGAGTTCAGTATAAAAAATATAATGATTACAATTAAAAAATAAATTAGTTCATGTTGAAAACAAAAAAACAAACAATGACATGAATATATAAAATAGTAGCCTCAAATACAAGTTACCTATGAAAATACATACTAAGATCATAAAAAGACAGATACATGGGCACTTTCAGACCCAATAATAAACATCTAGATCATCTATGTCAAGGTCATCCTGAGAAGGATCATAATCTTGATCATTGGCTGGCTCGGGTCGTGCATAAGATGTAGGAGGAATATCAGCCTCATCACCATCAGGTCCTTCTATCTCACCTTCAGTATTGTCATTATCATCCTCAACCTCCTCATTATCTTACTTGAATATCTCCATATCCTCAGTAGGAAAAAAAGAATGAGTAGTTGGCCACCAGAGATGTTGCTCATGATAGGACATGCCAGAGGCAAGAAAGACCTTAGCTTGCCTTAAAGTGTGTGTAGAAACCCAATCAAAGTTAGCAATTATAGTATAGTAAAGGCCAAGTTGGATGTCAAGCAACCGAGCATAGTTGGATGTGGATGAGCTGAAGTAGGTGTAGGTCCAAGACTAGAGGTAGGGTGTGCAACAGAAGAAGTAAATTGGTGTGCTGAATAGAACTGATCATATTTGTAAGTAGCATAGTGAGTGGCAGAGAAGGATGGATGGTATGAAGGATAGAGGGAAGGGCATGATAAGTTCATGTTTGACATGATGTGAACAAGATCATGGTGAATATGGTCATGGAACTACATCTAATAAGCATTTTGGCACATCATGTAACCCATGAGGGTCTCATTAGACACATAAAAGGAATCCCTATCAGGTCTAGATGGTGGAGGAGGAGGGTGAGTGGAGGAAGAGGCACTAGGGGTAGATGATATAGAGGACTGGGGTGACTTCTTTATTGTGGTCTCACTGATATAAACATGTTTCATGTTTGGAGGGTAGTTCAAGTGCTTGTAAAGCGATTTCTCAATAAGAAATTGAAACAAACCATAGATAAGATTAGGATAAAGAGGAAGGGAGTCTTAGATGTTCTTTTGAGCCAAAATAGGTCATGTGATGAATAATTTAATACAACCATTTTACTTGAATACCCTTAAGGATACAATATAAAACCAACACGGAGTTCTTTGCAATGTTCTTTATTTTGTTTGGAATGTATATTATGGTTCACAATGAGAGATATGATTCATGTTTTGAGATCCAGGGAAGAAGATGGCTTTCTTCTTATAGAGTAGGTCAAGATTCTTCAAGACTTTGCGACTACCTGAAAAAGATAAATTGGTATCAAAGCTCTTGTAGATGTCCTTAGGATAGGGCAGGTCAAGGTGATTAGCATAGGTAGACATCTAATTAGTAGTGGGCAAGGTTCCATCAAGTAGCTATTGAGGTTTTCCTTAGTGATCATAATCTAGTCCCTACTACCATAGATATAAGGGTGATCTAGGTGCTAGGTGGAGGTATAAGGGTGGTTTAGTTCCGTGTAAGGTTTGTGTAGAACTCATGGAAACCCTTACTTCTAGCTTAAAAATTGAAAAAGCAATACCATTCAACACAAAGAACACCATGACATCGTCTAAGAAAGAGCTTCTTGATAGCCTTCAAGAACTCATCGTTAGTCTCAACCCAAGGTCTAAAAAGGAAAGGGACACGAGGAAGAAACTCCTTAAACCGATTTACAACTTGTGTATGTATAAAATAGGCATCATCATACCCAAGGATGTGTGTGGCTGGAGATGTGGTAGGAGATGAGGTGTTTCTAACTGAGGAACTTCATTTTCTCCTACTGCTCACCTTGGGAAACAAGAAGATAGAGAGAGAATCAAAAATAGGATCTCAGTCGGAAAAAACAATAGAAAACCACCCATAACCAGATAAAGATTAGGCTAGGGAAGACAATCTAGGCTGGGATATGCTAGGAGAGAGGTAGGGAAGGGTATAGGGTTTGTAAGAACCCACTACACTAAATGAGATTACTCAAAACATAAAACACAATCAATCAATAATTAATCACATTCCCAAAAATATGGGTAAATTAAAATTGATTTCGACATCAACACCCACTCAAAAATAGTTGCATAGGAGCCCAACATCTTTCTTGTATCCAAACTATGCCAAGAATTTGATACAAATTGGTCTATCGCCTTAGCCACAACATATATACACAGGAGATCAATATTTGTATATGCCACACAAACAAGCATTAACATGCTAACAAAATTCTGATTCATTTGAAACACCATATACAAACTTGTCCTGCCCAAACTTGAGAGTACAGTTATGACTCTAGGACACACTCGACATCTAATCAACTTTCTCAAAGATTCATTACTATATTTCCTATTTTCTGCCACATGTTTGTTTTTGTCACTTCCGATTACCTTAAAAAATGTGGTGAACCACAAGGGTGAGACCCATGTCCCAACAAGAGATATAACCTCCAACGACGCTTATTGATTACAAAATTTTAAATAGTAGATAACTAAGCAGTTGGAGTATTTAATAATCAATTGAACTGATTTAACAATTCAAGTATACTAAACAGATTAAACAAACCACCCTAGCAACAAGTATGATCATCAATGTATATATAGAAAACAAATAAATCCATTTCTTTGGATAGATATCTACTCAAATATCATCAATTGCATCTAATAACAATCATTATCATTAATCTGACTATCAACATATTCCTTGCTAACAGCACAAGAAATCTAGTAGCATAACCATCCCTGACATCATGAATATGTCTAGTAACATTACATGGCTATCAATATTGGCATCTCAAATAAAGGGAACAAATCTAAATCATAAGTATAACTAACATCATAGAATAATTAACTTCATAGGCATGATTAGTAGTTTAAGCATCTATAATTACATAGGCATGGATAGCAATATTAAACATAGCTAGCAACATCATGTTAACCATTAGTGTTAGTATATTTGACAACATAAGCATGTTTACAACATGAGCATAACTACAACATAAGCATATATATTATCTCTTATTGTACTAAACATGATCTCAATGAAAAGAAAGCAAACAAGGGTTATCATCCAATATGAAACATTGTGTATAACCCTAAACAAATATGCTACACAGTTGTCTTACATCTTTTATTATGCCCTGAGGAATTTGAGGATATCACTCAAAATCCAACTGACCACTGCTAAGTCAAAATTAGTGACATACAAGATCTACAAAGAGCCAGACTCCTAAGATATTCTCTGTCCTCGGACAGTACAGGTCTGCCATAGCTACACATAAGGTCAAGCTACTAACAACCTAGTCCATCCTTTGTACAATTCACGACACTAGTGAAAGGAGGTGGGTACACATACCCTACCATCCGAGGTACAACCGCAATTGTCCTCCAATCTCATCACATATATAATCATCAAGACATGACCACAATCATTCTCAAACTGAGGGCTTGGTATGACCGCAATAATCCTCCCTAAACACTTGGATTCAGGGTGACAACACCCCACATACTCATTAGTATGCGCTCTAAATTTCCCTTAGGAATACTCATTTCACCATCTTGCAAGTTCTGACACTCAGATGGATCTATGGAACAAGGCACTACATGATTAGAGTTTCACTTGATTAATTATGCCAATTGGGTGAATAAAGGATGCATCAAACAAGTGGACATACAAACCCTAATTCACTTCTAGAAAGCATATATATATATATATATATATATATATATATATATATATATATATATATATATATATATATATATATATATATCACAACTTCAAAAGATATCAAATGTGTGAAATATAATTTCTCATCTCATCATCACATGGTACTATTCACTTGCATTCATGAGGCTACACTAGTCATCATACTATCACAAGATATAAATCCTTTTCAAAATATCATAGGGTATCAACCTTATCAACATAAGAGGATTACACATCATTCAGGGCTCAACCATGCCCAAAGGTCATTAAGACCATCATGCTATTCCCTGAAGGATCATCATTATCTTTGCATGCCTGATAATAAGGCTCAACAACATCACTTATATATAATACACCAGATCAGCACAATATTGCATTAATGAGCTAAGAAATATTCATAAACAATCATAGTAGGGTTATATTAACATTAATAACATTCCTTTATCACATCAACATGTAAGGAATCTAGATATGATTAACCCTCATTATATTCATAATGTACATGTTTAGCATAAGAAAGTATCAACCATGTGGTTATGATAACCACCAATTAACATATTAAGGTTATGATCATATTAAGGTGGTTATTTCACCATCATGCCATCATATAAGAAGGTTAAGCATGAATACTCATCTTTATCTATTTTCATTAGAGTTAGGTTCAACAAGATAAATAATAGTATGTTACTAATCAACACTCATACCCAAACCCTAACTCCCGACATCCCCATTGGATCATGGACGCATAAGGTGAACCATCACCATCACATTCCATACTATTCTCAAGTAGGAACCCACACATACTTCAAGGTGTAACCATCAGGTTATAGCATACTAGGGTTTCAACAACAATAAGAGAGTACTCCATGATTGTATTAGTCATTCAAAGACTATTCATACCCAATTACCATCATTTAGTTATATTAAAGCTAGGTATAACAAGCTAAACCTCATTAGGGTTACCCATTAATTCATTATGGTGATTATAAATCATAATCATATGAGGGCATGGGTAACACTACAACTTCAAAGAATTGAACCATCAAAATTGCATCATTATAATCATAACATTACACTACACGCTTCACTCAAAACAATGGGAATATTGAGGCATCAACTTCTAACCATGAAATGTTGAAAAGGTAAATCCATTGGTAGTTTACATAGGTAAACACCTTGAGTGAATAATCTATGATGGTATTGAGTTGTGATCTATAAAAGTCACCATTTAACCCTAGACATTCTTTGATTAACAACAATAAGGGTCCTATTGAGAGTGGGGTAAAACCCACAATCGACTGTTCATTTAAAACAAGCCATCCATTGTCAACAAGTAAGCTCCTTAAGTTGATCATTTAAGGGAAACCATATAAATCACATTATTAGGAACAACATATTACATTAGACATCATTCCACTTTATTGGAGGAATAAACATTAGATCTTGACCATTGGGTGAAGTTCATATGTTAAAACCATCAATTACAGTATAGGTTCGACCATTACATCAAGTGACCCAAGAAACCATTGGTCTAAGGCTTAATTGATGCTAAACCTATATGATTAACTCACCATATATTGTGGATACCTGATCCACCATCACTAGTGACCATTAAGTCACCATAGGTTGTTAGATCAACATTATATTCATTAATCAACATCAAATATCAAACTAATATCACCATTGATTGTTAGCATCATTAGGGTACTTAGTTGTCAATAACTAGGATTCTAATTAGGATAACACCTGACCTAAGGGGTGAACGTAAGTTGACACCCTTGGTCACCACCATCAGCCGTCATGAAGACAACACCATCGATTGTTGCAATGGTACCACCATCGTGTCATGTGTTTATAGAAGAAATTAGCTTTAAACCCTAAAATTGACCATTGGTTGATAGGTGCTTAGCACCATAGGTTGTCAAAACAACCTGATCCAAGTCATATTATACCTTAGTAATAACATACACATGATCATAAGTTCATCTAGAACTAAAATTAGAATAGGGAACATTATAAAAATCAAAATCCAAGTCAAGCATAGCTTTTTAGTGCGTGGATCATCATTTAAAAGCAAGAACATAAGCTAGCAAGCTTATGGTAAGAAATAAATGTGGAGAAAGTTATAAAACTTTCCTCTAATGAGAATATGAAATCCCAAACAGAAGAAAACTCGAGTAGGTAGGGTATAAAATTCAAGTATAAGTTGTGAACTTGTCCATCTAGCACCTTTCTTCATCAAATGAGCAAACCCTAAGCATAAGGAGCAAGAAAGGTAGGGTTTCAGAGCTTTAGAGAAATTTCTACCATGCAACAACAAGGTTACAACCTAGAGAAAGGCAGGAGGAAGGATAACAAAGAAATAAATGCAGTAAATAAGGGAATTCTTACTCTTTTAGGTCAAGATCACTAGAAGGAAGCTTTTTAACCCCTAAAAGGAAGTCAATTGCAACCCTAGATTCTTTTTCCAAGAAGAGCCCCTCTTTATCATTCCTTGGACAGGAAATTCGAAGTAGCATAGAGGGAGAATGAGGTTTGTAGAAGGAGGGAAGTGGTGGAGAGCAAATGGCTCGTTTGGGTGCTTAGGGATAAGTATATGAAACTTTAAGATAAAGAAAAAGAAAAAGTTGAAGCTCTAATATCTTTCCAAGTGTCCATGACCTTAAAATATTAATAATATACAAGAAATCACACAAGCATCTCCCCCAAAATCCATAGAGACACACTTATCCCTCGTTTCTTGAATTTCCAAGCAAAACAAATAATTCATTAGTTGATAGCTACTAAAGGTAGCTTTTCCATGAAGGGGTAAACCCTAAAATACCCTTGAGGATAACACCTTTAAACCAAGGTTTAATAGGAGCCCCATGGATCACAAAGATCAATAATGATGAGAGAATATCCAAGAAACATAATGCAAGTGATAAATTGCAAAGAAAACCTCTCAATTGGGTAAATTGTAGAAAAGTCCAAAATGTGCATAAAATTGCATAACTTGCTCAAACAGTGTCCAAATTGGACCAAATTTGAAACTTAAGCTTATCTTATGATTTCAAAGAATATCACAATGTTATATTAGGGTTATGAAAATTTAATTATGATAATTAAACTTGTTCAACACTTTAAGCAAGATTAGGGGTCTCATAGGATTGGAGGACGAACACAAATGAGGGGTTGTCAGTGGACTTCCTCTAGTTGATGTGACACCCCGCCGTCACATAGACAACGAGATGATACGTGAAAATGTGCAGAACCATATATTACTGAAAACACAGGTTAATTAAAACTGATGGCGGAAAGCATACATACAAAACATTTGCAACCAGGCCCCGCAAGAAGATCATGTCATATATAGATATATTCAAGATCACCTGCCTGATATGTTCACCACTTAAAGTCACCCACTGTCGCAACAGTGCATATTAGTTCATCACCTGTTTATACATACAGAATGGCCACATAAGGCCAGCAGCAGGGTATACAAATATTACAACATCTAAACATCATGAGACGCCGTCAAAACACCTCCAAGGACCTGAGAGTACATGGATGACTTCTAAGACTCTACTATAAAACCACCAAAATAGCAACATGTCCATCTCTTGCCTTCTACTGCTCTTCTTGTTGCACGGCCGCAACCACATGACCACCACCACGTCTAGAGTGATCACCTAAAAAGGGTGTAAACCAGCGGGGTGAGACACATAGTCCCAGCGAAAAACATAACTCCCCGCCGAAACTATAAAACCTCAAAGGTTAAATCAGATAACAGCAAATAACTGATAAAGCGTATAACAAGATCTGCATACTGAGCAAAGCTATTATTACCATCAAGCTCACCAAGATATCCGGGAGGCATATAACCAAGTATTTCTTTACGGAACATGATTGACAAGATAAGCTTTATAAGAACTTATCACAAGATATAAGGATCGTACACATATCTACAAGGTGTAACTAGATCATCTATGTAAGTAAGGCCTCAATCAATGTTCTGTGTTTTGCTCTAAGCAAGATATACTTATTCGGATGGATTACATTTTATTATGCTCTGAGGAAGTGAGCCTTCCCTGCTCAAGTCCAACCATTGGCTACGAAGCCCAATCTGGTGCCATACAAGGTCTAAGGAGATCTGAACTCCTTGACCTCACCTTCTCGTGGTCAGTACACAAATCATCAAGTAAGACCGTAGACTTATGCTTATAGGGCCTCAGCCTCTGGGTCAGCTCCGCAAGCTACCCATATCTCTAGCTCACATCATCATAGGTGCTAGTACATACATCTGAGCAATGAACGCATCATGCTCATCATCACATATCATCAGCCATGGGTATGTTCACCATGCTCCATATATCCTGAGTATGCAACCATAGTTGCACTCAGCCCTCCTATTTTAGGCTAGGGGAAACCTCACATATTCAACAATATGTGCTCCAGGTAATCTCACAAGATAAACCTATTTCACCATCACCAAATACTGACGGCAATGGATCTATGGCCAAGGCAAACTACATGATAGGTTCATCTATAATTGATTAGTATATTTTAAGCCAATTGTTGAGGGAAAACAAAGTATAACATAGCCTGATAGCATTACATCATTATTTCCATCAACATACTGTCCTGGGTCCTCAATTCCTCATCATATCAACCACTGCCTCTCAAGGCATCATAATCATGCATCAGCCTTCTGGGAACGCATTCCTTATCTCATCATTAGAGGATAACCCCTCAACTAGGCACTTAGCCTTATATCAGGTCCTTAGACCTATCAACTTGTTGTTTTATTAACAAGGATTAACATCACATTGTGCTAGTCGAAGCACATATATCTCATAGATCTTACCAGGCAATGAATCCACATGAAATATGTACATGGTTAGTATACACATTCGCATAGATTACTGAAACCATCATGGATTAACAGAATGATCATGATATCAAGTATAAAGAAGCATCCATGAGTATATCACACATAAGATTTATCATTCATAGTATTATTATTAATCAGGGGCATATATTATGCCTTATACTTGTGACCATATGCATGTTTCACACCATCATGTGTAGCAACATCGTATCTTCCCAAACATACCTAGTTCACCACCTATCATCTCATCTCATCATCATAGTTGCAGGATTCAAGGTGATTACATCATATAATTTGTGTTATCATTATTAATATGGAACTATCAACTATATACATTCCCGTTTATTAGAGCCCTCACCAAAAATCGTGCAACCCTCACTATAAAGTATGGCGAGCAATGCCAACCCTCACCAAAGCGTGTACCGGCTAGGATTCCAAACCCTAAAGCAACTCACCACCATATCAGCCAAACATTGCACATCCTCTAACATGCATCAGGGTTCCATTAGCACTCATGGTGTCGGGCAGCCAGCACCAAGGTATAATGTGCATCACTACCATGGCTATCGGCTAAGAGTCTAACGTGCACCAAGCTAGGGTTAGGGTTAGGTTTCACTATCGGCTAACATTCAACAGGAGTCATATCGACCAAAGGGGGTGTCGCCCAAAGCAACTCTATTGTGCAACCATCTCAGCATCATCCGAGGGTTAACCCTATCCGCCAGGGTACCCATGACGCCCAAGAATGGTGTCGTGCATGGCCATGAAGCATCATAACGGCCAGCATCCTAGTTTTGGCATGTTCGGCATGAAGCCATATCGCCCAACACTTCATATATGTCAAAGCTCAACAAAGACATGGTGGCATCAGCCAAAGCCATTCTAAGCACCATGCCATATCGCCCAAGCTCATCTAAATAAGGATTACAGCCAAGGCTATGTCGGGCACCAAGCTATCCAAGCCTATCGGCCAACACCATGTCCGGCACTAAGCTATAATGGCCAAGACCATCTAAAGACAAGGGGGTGCATTAGGAGTCCTCTCTATATGGATGTATCGGGCAACCACCTATACAAGGTGTATCAGCCCATCCATCAACTCCACCAAGGGTATCGACCAAGGGACCATAACGACAACCAACTAAGCTTCAACTAGGCATATCGGCCATGGATACAAGGATCATCCAAACGCCCAAGCAAGCATATCTACCAAGGATTACACCTCAAGGACATATTGTGCATCACCACAACTAAACCCTATCGCCCAACACAAGGATAGACTACTAGGCTCCATATCAAACAAAGCATAACAGGCACCAAGTCAACTATCTCAACAAGGTGTGTCTCCCAAGGGTACAACTCCAAATAGGGCTATCGGGCAGCATAACAACAAGGTCATATCGTGCAAGGCACAGCCCCACAAGATCATCTTCGACCTCAAGCACACGGGCACCAAACCCTAATTGATCAAGAAGGTCAGCTCACCTCTCAAAAACCAAGAGAGGGGTTTTGCACAACCTCTATCACAAATCAGGAAACCACAAGGATCCACCTCAACATAGGTCATCAGCTATCCAAAAGCTCACCTCTCAAATCCAGGGTGAGAGGAGGGTATTTCTCAAGCAACTAGAATACAAGCTCACCTCTCAACCTAATCGAGAGAGGGGTATTCCCCACATTACTATAGCTCAAACTCACTTCTCTAGACCAAGGAGAGAAAAGAGTGTTGCTCAACAAGGAAACCCAAAACCATGGTTCGGCCAACTAGGTGTAAAGGCATATAAACCATCAACAACAACAACTTGATGCTCATTATATCCATAAGATCAACAACATGTACTAGAACAAGAAACATAACATGCAATGGCCGATCATCATCATATATGAAACATGAAACATAGAGAAGGTAGTATAGCTAGGGTTAGGAGTTATGTAACCTGCCTTAAGCAAACTCTTTAAGCTCCAATGCTCCAAGCTTTAAGCTCCTAGCTCCAAGCACACTACTTTGGCCACCAAGGAAACAAGACCCACCTAGGGTTCGGCCACCAAGCTAGAAGAAGAAGAATAAATCTCCTTCAAAGAGATCGGCCACTGACCTTAGCTCCTATAAAGGTATCGGCCACCAAGGTTGCAAGGGAGTGGTGTATCGTGTACACAAGGAAGAGAGGAGCAAACAAGAGCTAAAGGGTTCCTAAGGAAGAGAAAGGCAAGGCACATATAGATGGGGGGTCAAGGTTAGACCAAGGCAAGGTGTCACCTTACCAAGGGACACTTTTCCACACATTTTACCACCTTGCAAAACTCATGCACATCCCATGCCACTACTCCCCCAAGGTTCGGCCACTTGTCCAAGCTAGGGTGATACAACCAAGGCAAGGAGGTCAACAAAGGTCAAAGGTCGACACACTACTCTTCCATGGCCGACACACCCCCATGGGCGATACCCCATGGTCGATACAAAGCATCCTTGCCCGATACAGGGCTCAACCAAGCAAGGCAAGGCCCAAAAGATCTCAACCAAGACCAAGACAACTCAAGGCACGAGCCCAAACCTTCCTCTCAACCCTAGAGGAAGCAAAGAGAGAGAAAGACATCTCTCAAGGTGACAAACTTTCTCTCCAACCCTATCTTAGGTTATTTTGCAAGTAGCACCTCCAGCTCTCAACTTAAGCACAAGCAAACCCTAATCATCACTCAATATGATTAGCAAGAAACCAAGCACAAGGTTTAGGCAAAAAATAGGGTAAGCCCAAAGTGAAGGTCAGGGTCCTTACAAGCCATAAACCTCTACAAAGGGATTTTGTCCCCGAAATCAGAAGAGAAAAGCGAGGGATACTTCCGCCTCATCTCTTCCTCAAGCTCCCACGTGGTCTCCTCAACACCACGATGATGCCAAAGAACATTTACAAGAAGCAGGTCCTTCCTCTTCAGCTTCTTTACTCTTCTGTCAAGGATCACCACCGGACCCTCCTTGTAGGTCACATCTTCATCAAGCTCAACCTCAACTGGCTGTATCATTGTCCCCGTGTTTGGATGACTTTTCTTCAACATGCTGACATGGAACACTGGATGCAACCTGTGCAACTCTGGTGGCAACTCTAACTTGTAAGCTACCTTGCCAACACATGCTATTACCGGGTATGGCCCCATATATCTGGGTGCTAGTTTGCCTTTCCAGCCAAACCTTAGCATGCCTTTCCAAGGTGAGACCTTGAAATACACTTTGTCTCCTACTTGGAACTCTAAAGGTCGTCGACGATTGTCTGCATAAGACTTTTGTCTGTCCTGTGCCATTTTCAACTTTTTTTGTATTACTCTGATCTTTTCTGTTGTCTGTTGTACTAACTGAGGACCCAAAACCTGATACTCACCAGACTCATACCAGCATAAAGGGTATTTGCACTTCCTTCCATATAGAGCCTCATAAGGAGCCATGTAAATGCTCTGCTGATAACTATTGTTATAAGTGAACTCCATCAAACTGAGATGTGTGTCCCAACTGCCTAGGAACTGCAAAACACAAGCTCAGAGAAGATCTTCCAAAGTCTGAATAGTCCTTTCAGACTGTCTGTCCGTCTATGGGTGGAAAGCGGTACTGAACCTTGATGCGATGATTTTGAGTCGCATTTATAGACTTGTTTTACTTGCGTTTTATGTGTTTATTGGTCACTTTGGTGGTTAATATTGCATAATTCACTTACTTTAGTCTATGATCCTTCTCAGTGTCAAATCTCTCTTATTTTATCATTTTGAGCATAAATGATTATAATTATAGGTTTTATCTCGGCTGATTTGGTTTTGTTGTGCAATTTCAGAAAAAACACATATATATTTACTTTAGTGGAAAGCGATACTGAACCTTGATGCGATGATTTTGAGTCGCATTTATAGACTTGTTTTACTTGCATTTTATGTGTTTATTGGTCACTTTGGTGGTTAATATTGCATAATTCACTTACTTTAGTCTATGATCCTTCTCAGTTTCAAATCTCTCTTATTTTATCATTTTGAGCATAAATGATTATAATTATAGGTTTTATCTCGGCTGATTTGGTTTTGTTGTGCAATTTCAGAAAAGACACAATTTCAGAAAGAAAAAAAAAGTTTGAATAGTCCTTTCAGACTGTCCATCCGTCTGTGGGTGGAAAGCGGTACTGAACCTTGATGCGATGATTTTGAGTCGCATTTATAGACTTGTTTTACTTGCGTTTTATGTGTTTATTGGTCACTTTGGTGGTTAATATTGCATAATTCGCTTACTTTAGTCTATGATTTTGAGTCGCATTTATAGACTTATTTTACTTGCGTTTTATGTGTTTATTGGTCACTTTGGTGGTTAATATTGCATAATTCACTTACTTTAGTCTATGATCCTTCTCAGTGTCAAATTTCTCTTATTTTATCATTTTGAGCATAAATGATTATAATTATAGGTTTTATCTCGGTTGATTTGGTTTTGTTGTGCAATTTCAGAAAAAACACATATATACAACTGTCGATACCATCGACATCCGTCGATACTATCGACGCAGTCACAGGCAGACAGCCACAAGGAGTCAAGCAGAGTCGATAACATCGACTGGGAAGTTGATGGTAGCGAGTTACCTTCAGGTTGCCAGCGATCAGCTAGTCGATACTATCGACACCAAAGTCGATACTATCGACGCTTATAGCTTCAGTGATAGAAAAGGGATAAAATCGACGCCTAAGGGTGTCGATACCATCGACCCGCGTCGATGGTATCCAGTCAGCATCAGGCGGGATGACAGAAAAGAAAGATGGCTTTCCGATATCGCGAGGGGTCGATACCATCGACCTGCGTCGATGGTATCGACACCGTCAGATCAGAGTTTGCTTCAGATTGACCCAAATCCAACGGCCGCGATATTTTGGCAACCTAACTCGGTGTTAATACCTAATGACGGTGGCCAGGAGTGATGGATCACATCATTATCCGCTGCACACATCCCAAGAAGGTGTGGAGAGAAGAACGGAGCCCAGAAGCACGCTCTGATCGTTCCGGAAGCCGAAGAAGACGTTCTCCACCGCCGAAAGGTTGTAGATCATGCACTCTATGCCGAGGAATGATTGGATCTTATTCGTTCAAGAGTTTCATCACTTTATCCATGTTTGTATCCATGTTTCCCCTTTCTTCAATCATATCTTACTCTGAGATGAACATGTGTGGTTAATCCCCTTTATCTTTAGGACCGGGAGTAGCCCAGGGAAGCATTGTATGACATTTTTATCATAGTAATTCATAATTTGTCTCTTAAATCCGTGGTATTTATGATTTCATTTTCTCAATTGTATTATTATACTTGATCACCATAATGATAAACTAATGCCCTTAATTACTTTGAAAGAAGAATTAACGGTTGAAAAGAGACGAAATTCACATTAATTAACAAATTCCTTGAACAAGGTGATGTATGGTTAATGGTGGAAACCCAGAGGTCGATTCTAATGAACCTAGTGTAGGGTATAGGTTGCTATGACGGTGGAACCGACCTATACTTAGGTAGTGAATTGTATCATGACAGTGAACAATTCTGACTACAGGACACTACCCGGATTGAGAGATGAATCTGATTAACTGTGTAAATTCATACAATGAAAACCCGTGGTGAAACCGCAATCCTAAAGATCTCCATTTGAATTGATTAAACTAAACACTTAATTGATTGCTCTGTTTTATTTTATTTTCTTTCATTTTACAACAACTCTCATAACCTTTTAATTGGTCTAGCTGATTGCGAGCAGTTAATAGTAGTCTGCCGATAATTCAGTGTCCCTAAGTTCGAATCGGGCCTCACAAAGGCCTATACTACATTGACGTGTGCACTTGCATTATACGCACGGTAAAATAGTGTCATGTTTTTGGCGCCGTTGCTGAGGACACGGTAATTGTCGACACTATGAGTGCTGCAAGCGGCCATTCTAGGCCACTTTTTATTTTATTATTTTATTATCATTTTTTAAATTCATAGTTTATCTTTCATATTTAGTAATCATCTAGCACGGTACTGAATCTAAATTATTATTTTGCAGGTACTAGTGCATGGTGAGGACGCGTAGCACAAACTACACGCAACCATCACCAGAGGTTCCACTGCTTGGGTCAGACGAGGAGGATAACAACACTCAAGATCAGTTTGAGGATACATATTCTGACTCTGAACCAGAAGCCATGGCAGAAGAACAGACAATATGGGAGAAGATAAAGGCTTCTTCTTCATCAGCATCAAAGGGGCTAATAAAGAAGCAGGCAGTTAACATTCCAACTTATAAGATTGATCCGGCACTAATAAATTTGGTCAAATCAAATGCATTTCACGTGCTTAAAAATGAAGATCCGGTGACTCACATAAGCCAATTCGTGGAGAACTGTGATATGATCAAAATTGACAGGTTCCCGTAAGAGACACTCTATTTGAAATTATTTCCGAGCTCGTTAGCGGGAAATGCTCGAGAATGGCTGCATAACTTGGACGACGAGTATGTGGAATCGTGGGATCATATGGTTGAAGTGTTCTTCAAGAGATTCTTTCCACCTGAGAAGACTAATGATCTTGTACGAAAGATCCACAATTTCAGTCAGAAAGTAGGTGAAACATATTATGAGACTTGGGATAGCTTTCAAATAATGCTGAGAAGGTGCCCACATCATGGACTTGACAAGAAAAATAGGTCAAGATTTTCTATTTTACTCTTTCTGAGCATGATAGAAGCAACCTGGATTCAGCAGGATCGGGGTTTTTCTTGAACAATACTGGCACTAGGTGTTGGGAGATTCTGAAGAATATGGCAAAGAAGCAATCTTGGGTGATAGGGATGCACCAGAACAAGTTAAAGTTGCAGGTGAGTCCAGGGCCATCAAGGAGCTGAATGATAAATTAGACATTTTAGCCAAGAAATTACTTGCAAAAGAAGATGCAGAATCCGATGAGGAAGCCTAGGTCAAATTTATGCAACAACAGGGCTAAAGGAACAATGAGTATGCATGGAGAAAGGACAGAAAATTCTCATGGAAGGATCCAAACAACTTCCTAAAAGATCCAGATGCAAAGCCACAATCAAAGGCAGAGGATAAAATCACTGAGTTTCTTAGTCAAGTGGTGCAACAAAATCAAAAGATGATGAGTATGTTCGGTAAGCAGTTGCAGTCCCAAGGTGAGATTCTGACTAAATTTGGGTAGACATTGCAAATTCATGCAGCCCAGATGAGGACACTAGAGGCGACGGTGACTAAAATTGCCAATGAAGTGGCGGCCATGAAGCATACAAATCAACAAAGACAGGTGGGAAATGCAGAGGTTGCTCAAGCACATCATCAAGTGAAGTACATATCTGTGATTAAGGAGGCAGATCCCCCGGTGGTGGAGGTTCAGGAAAAAGGCAAAATGATGTTTGATATGGAGGCTACACCGAGAATACTGTATGCTCGCATTCATTATGGACTACCTGGCAGATATTTCCCATTCAGAAAATCCCGCCAAGAACCCATCACGGCCGCGCCCACACCTAGGCAAGAAGAGCAGGTGAAGGCCATACATCATGGTGAAGCTACAACCATTGAGAAAGATGAGTAGCCACAAGTAACACCAGTGGTAAATGATGTATCAAAGCCTATGCCATAGGGTGACATTGAAGCAAGTTTAGGGGAGGAGACCCCGAAAAGCCCATATGTGCCACCTTACAAACGTCTAAAGGAGGCAGTCTTGTCTTGTCCAGATAGTACGAGGCCGAAGAAAGAACATAGACATTACAGGAAGTTCTTGGAGATGTTTAGGAAGCTCCACATTAATATTCCGTTAGTGGAGATGATAGAACAGATTCCCGCATATGGAAAATTTATCAAGAACATCATCACCAAGAAAAGGTGGATAAAAGACACAGATGTTTGCCGGGTGAATGAGATGGTGAGCTCAATTATCCATGGGAGTTTACCATAGAAAAGGAAAGATCTAGGAGGTTTCTACATCCCATGTTCCATAGGTGGCCATAACTTCTCATATGCACAGTGCGATTCAGGCGCTAGCATAAATCTTATGTCGTTATCCACGTTCCAAAAGCTTGAGTTGAAGAAACTACAGAAATCTGCTATGACTATTGAGTTGGAAGATGGGTCCTTTGTGAAGCCATACGGAGTGTGTGAGGATGTCCTTGTCAAAGTTGACAGGTTTATCTTTCCAGTGGATTTCATCGTCATGGACATGCCGCAGCTAAAGGGTTGTGAGATGCTATTGGGTAGGTCGTTTCAAGCGACAGCTAATGTTATCACTACTATCGGGAGAGGCACCTTGACATTAGGGATTGGCTAGGATAGAGTTGAGTTTAAACTGTCGAGTGATCCCCTAGGAACACTCTTTGAAGCTCCAAGCTGATGAGATTGATGTTTGTCTATCCTAAGACGTTAAATAAGGGCACTTGTTGGGAGGCAACCCAACCATTGGTAGTTTTGTCTATTTTCGTTCGCATTTACAAGTTAGTTTTGTTTTTAATGTAAAAATAATACCTTGATCATTTTTTTAGTGTGCAGGTCTGAGGCAGAGTCGATACCATCGACCATTGTGTCGATAGTATTGATCGGGGTACAGGTAGGCGACTACAGAAATTTTTCTGAGTCGATACCATCGACGGCCTCGTCGATGGTATCGACCTACCATCAGTGACGCTGAAGAAATCTCCAGATCGGGGTCGATAGTATCGACATGGGTGTCGATACTCGCGAGATCCCTGAAGATTTACAGACAAATTTGTCTCAGTGAAGTCGATACCATCGACTGGCCTATCGATGGTAACGACCCGACAACAGTGAGAAAGTGGCGGTCGGGCCTCGCGAGGGTGTTTGACCTACAAAGGGTCGATACCATCGACCCGCGTCGATGGTATTGACGCGACACGTCATCGATCCGCAAGAGGAAATCAATGGAGATCGCTACATCAAGGAAGTCAATCCGTTCGAGGGGTCGATACCATTGACTCACGTTGATGGTATCGACGCGTCATCGATCCAGGCCCCCACATCATGGGACCCCACAGCTCCGCAGTACCCACCTCCACCTGACCAATGATCGGTATCACTATTCTACCTTTTAAGGTTGTTTTTGACTATGAGGCCATAATCGAATTCAAGCTTAGGCGGGGAGTTGGAACAACTTCTATCCTTTAGCTTTCTTAGTTTTTATCATTTATTGCTTTGTCTTTTGTCATTTATTTTTCTTAGTTATTAGTGTGTTTTTAGGATCCACACTCTATCTAGTGTAATTTTGGATGTCTAATGTCATATGTCATCTCGTTGTTTGTACATGGGAATCAGGGGTAAATTTAAAAAAAAAATTAGTGCTTTTGCAAGCTTGTGTTGTTTAACTTTGAGCACATAATTTAAGGAAATAATTGGGTTTGTCAACTCTAAAACAGGAAACCACAACTGTATGTTCCTATGATTCATGAAAAGTGGATGGAATTGGTTGTTTGAGCCTAAACTGACCAAATGATAATGAGACCTTAATTTGAAATAAGAGAGAGAAACATCTTAATTACTACACAGGTCAGTAAGGAGGGACACATAATATTTTTCAAAGGTTCAGTCAATTAATCTTGTGATCTATCCACCCCATTGTTTTCATATTCCACCATAAGAACTGGAAGCACATTACGATTTTCATCTCTTTGATTGCATCCCATGTAGATAGGTCTTGCATTACAACTAGTCTTACATATTTTTGCATGAAAAGAAATAAAAAGATAGAGTTAGTTATACATGCACATTATCCTTAGGTGTGTGTCATTTAATTGCATAACTATCATTTTGTAGTTGCATTCACATCTTTTGTGCACATAGTACATCATGCATTTATGTCTTCTAAAACATTAAAGGTCGCGAACTTGTTCCATACTCTCCAAATAGAATGCTTCAAATGTATAAGTTATGTAACAAGAAGTGAGCCTGACAAATAATTCATTGTCATCTACGAAAATAAGGGCTTGAAAAAAAATTAAAAATTTTGAAAAAAAGAGAGAGAAAAAAGAATTGAGAAGTAAGTAGGAATGAGAGGGAGAAAGGAACATGTTCTCACTTGCATACTAAGAAGAATAAGCACATGGTGTAGTTTTATTAGATATTCCATCTCACCTAGAGACGGAATGATAGTGCATGCATCATTCCACCCAAAGGTAGGCATTAGGGCATTTTCATTTGCATATGCGTCATTTAGGTCATTTTTGCATGTTAAAACCGTATAATGCTACCATTTCATCCACAACCACCTATTCCATCCATCCGTTGCTCAAATTGGTAGGCCACCGTGATTTTCTCCTCACTCGTTAATGCCAGGAGAGCTGCTTCCATGTAGATGGTAGTTAGGGTGAGCAATGTAGATAGAAGATCACAAGATGCACTGAGTCTGGACCAGAGGATTTTATTATGTTAACTGCCTTATGTGATAGTGTTCATCAATTTTGAGGTAGATATCTTTTATGGATGATTAGTGTCGCCTTGAGGGTAATTATCATTCTGTGGTTAGTAAGGGCCGGAATGTGAAGGTCTGGCGGGGATCATATGGTAAAGTAGGTTGTGATAATCTGTTCTTTAGTTGACCCTCACAATTCTATTCTAGAGTTTTGTTGCTCAAGGACGAGCAATGTTCAAGCTTAGGGGAGTTTGATGTGATGATTTTGAGTCACATTTATAGACTTGTTTTACTTGCGTTTTATGTGTTTATTGGTCACTTTGGTAGTTAATATTGCATAATTCACTTACTTTAGTCTATGATCCTTCTCAGTGTCAAAACTCTCTTATTTTATCATTTTGAGCATAAATGATTATAATTATATGTTTTATCTCAGCTGATTTGGTTTTGTTGTGCAATTTCAGAAAAAACACATATATACAGTTGTCGATACCATCGACATCCGTCGATACTATCGACACAGTCACAAGTAGACAGTCCTAAGGAGTCAACCAGAGTCGATACCATCGACTGGGAAGTCGATGGTAGCGAGTTACCTTCAGGTTACCAGCGATCAGCCAGTCGATACTATCGACACCAAAGTCGATACTATCGACGCTTATAGCTTCAGTGACGGAAAAAGGATAAAACAGACGCCTAAGGGTGTCGATACCATCGACCTGCGTCGATGGTATCGAGTCAACATCAGGAGGGACGATAGAAAAGAAATAATGCTTTTTGATATCGTGAGGGGTCGATACAATCGACCCGCGTCGATGGTATCGACACCGTCAGATCAGAGTTTGCTTCAGATCAAACCAAATCTAACGGCTGTGATATTTTGGAGACGTAACTCGGTGTTAATACCTAATGACGGCGTTCAGGAGTGATGGATCACGTCATTAGCGGTTGCACACATCCTGAGAAGGTTTGGAGAGAAGAACGGAGCCCAGAAGCACGCCTCGACCATTCCAGAAGCCGAAGAAGACATTCTCCACCTCTGAAAGGTTGTAGATCGCACACTCTACGCCGAGGAATGATTGGATCTTCTCTGTTCAGGGGTTTCATCACTTTATCCATGTTTTAATCCATGTTTCCCCTTTCTTCAATCATGTTTTGCTCTGAGATGAACATGCGGGGCTAATCCCCTTTATCTTTAGGACCGGGAGTAGCCTGGGGAAGCATTGTATGACATTTTTATCATAGTAATTCATAATTTGTCTCTTAAATCTGTGGTATGATTTTGTTTTCTCAATTATATTATTATGCTTGATCACCATAATGATAAACTAATGCCCTTAATTACTTTGAAAGAAGAATTAACAGTTGAAAAGAGAGGAAATTCACATTAATTAACAAATCCCTTGAATAAGGTGATGTACGGTTAATGGTGGAAACCCAGAGGTCGATTCTAATGCACCTAGTGTAGGGTACAGGTTACTACGACAGTGGAACCGACCTAGACTTAGGTAGTGAATTGTATCACGACAGTGAACAATTCTGACTACAGGCCACTACTCGGATTGAGAGATGAATCTGATTAACTACGTGGAAATTCATACAATGAAAACCCGCGGTGAAACTGCAATCCTAAAGATCTCCATTTGAATTGATTAAACTAAACACTTAATCGATTGCTCTGTTTTATTTTATTTTCTTTTATTTTACAACAACTCTCATAACCTTTTAATTGGTCTAGCTGATAGCGAGTAGTTAATAGTAGTCTACCAATAATTTAGTGTCCCTGAGTTCGACTCGGGCCTCACAAAGGCCTATACTACATTGATGTGTGCACTTGCGTTATACGCACGGTAAAATCGTGTCAAACCTCAATTGCGTTCCCAACACTTGTGCAACTATTCCCAGAAATGACTTTTGAACTGAGGACCTATATCGGAAACTATTGTTGTTGGTACACCGTGAAAACTCACTATCTCATCTACATATACCTAAGCAAGCTTCTGTGATGTATACGTTGTTTTTATTGGTATGAAATGAGCAGATTTTGTCAACTTGTCCACTATTACCCAAATGGAATCATGATTCCTAGCTGTCTTTGGTAGACCAACTACGAATTCCATGGTTATATGATCCCATTTCCATTATGGTATCGGCATGGGTTGCAACATACTTGCCAGCTTTTGATGCTCAGCTTTAACTTGTTGACATACTGCGCACTTAGCCACAAACTCAGCTACATCCTTCTTCAAGCCAAACCACCAATATAGGTCCTTCAGGTTATGATACATCTTGGTGACTCCTGGATACATAGCATACATCGACGTGTGTGCTTCCTCGAGCACTAGCTTTCTTAGATTACCACCATCGGGGACCACCATCCAACCATGATAGTAAACTAGTCCATCCTCAGACTCATGGAACCCATCACACTTTTTGCTACCAAGCTCTGATCTGATCAACTGTACTGTATCATCCACCTGTTGTGCGTCTTTGATCTATTGTCTCAGTGTAGGCTTGACTTGCATTTGTGCCAACAGTCCTGCCAATAAGGAAACTTCCAACTACACATTCATCTGCCGCAAGAAGACAAACATATCCCGTCTATGGCATACCAAGGAACACAACTGTGCTTTCTTCGTGGGGAGAGAAGAAGATTTTCTGCTAAGCGCATCAGCTACCACATTTTCCTTACCAGGATGATACTCAATGGTGCAATCATAATCATTGATCAGCTCCATCCAATGATGTTGTCACATATTTAGATCATTCTGTGAAAAGATGTACTTCAAGTTCTTATGATATGTAAAGACCTGACACACTTCCCCATAAAGAGAGTGTCTCCAAATCTTTAACGCATGGACCACCGCATCTAACTCCAAATCATGTGTTGGATAGTTCTCCTCATGTTTCTTAAGTTTTCATGAAGCAAAAGAAACCACATGATCTTCCTGCATTAGCTCACAACCTAATCCTTTCTTGGAAGCATCGCAGAAAACAACATAGCCCTTCCCAGGTTCTGGCAGCACTAGCACTGGAGCACTAGTCAGCTTTTCCTTCAAAATTTGGAAAGCTTGCTGACAACGATCATCCCAGATAAAAGGTACATTCTTCCTGGTCAACTTTGTCATTGGCAACGCAATCGCACTGAAGTCCTTGATAAACCTCCGATAATATCCTACCAAACCTAGAAAACTATGAACTTCCGTCGGCATCTTTGGTTTCTCCCAATCTGCAACTGACTCCACCTTCTTAGGGTCCACCCGAACTTCTTCTGCAGATATCACATGACCTAAGAAAGTCACTTCCTTCAACCAGAACTCACATTTGTTGAACTTGGCGTATAACTGATGTTGGCATAGAAGAGTCAACGCTTGTCGAAGATGTCACTCATGCTCTTGACTGTCCCGACTATAGATCAAAATGTCATCTATGAAGACTACAACAAACTGATCTAGGAATAATTGAAACACTCGGTTCATCAGGTCCTTGAAAGCAGCAGGTGCATTGGTTAGCCCAAATGGCATAACCACAAACTCAAAGTGACCATACCTCATCCTAAATGCTGACTTTGGGATGTCGTCCGCCTTAATTCTCAACTGATGATATCCAGACCGTAGGTCAATCTTTGAGAACACTGTAGCGCCACGCAGCTGATCGAACAGATCATCTATCCTCGGTAATGGGTACTTATTCTTGATCGTGACTTTGTTCAACTGCCGGTAATCTATACATAACCGCATCGACCAGTCCTTCTTCTTAACGAACAACACTGGAGCACCCCAAGGTGACGTTCTCGGTCGGATGAAACCTTTCTCCAACAACTCCTATAACTGTTTCTTCAACTCTGCCATCTCTGCTGGAGTCATCCTATATGGTGTATGTGCAACTGGTTGTGTTCCTGGTACCAAATTGATCTCAAAATCAATCTCTCGGGGTGGGGGAACACCGGGGAACTCATCAGGAAACACATCCACAAATTCTCAGACAACCGTTACCTCCTCAAGGCTAGGACCTTTTGCCTTAGTATCCACAACATGAGCTAAGAAAGACTTACAACCTTATCGCAGCAACTTTTCGGCCACCATCGCTGACACTAGACTTGTCAGAACAATCTTCCTATCTCCTTGGGAGATCCATTTCTCTCCGTTGTCATCAAACATCGCCTGCTTGGAACCATAGTCCAACGCAACCTTATACTTCTCTAAGGTATCCATCCCAAGGATCACATCGAATCCATGCATATCAAGTGGTATAAGATTCACTTGTATATTGTGTCCCAAAAAAGATAAGACACAAGATGGACACTCTTCTCAAAGCATCGAGGAACCATCAAGAGGGGTTTCTAACAACAGGCTATCCTTCTTACAACTGAAAGGTAAAGGACAGCTATCAAGCAGACTATGAGCGATAAAAGAGTGTGTAGCACCCGGGTCAACCAAAACAGATATAAAGCAAGAAGAAGCCAAATCAGAATGTAATAACTCCATCTGACCTGTCACCACTTGCGGGTTGACTATCGCCTCCGGCTGACTCATAGCATAGAATTGATTCATTGCTTGTTGTCCACGTCCTCTGCTTCCTTGAGCAGACGATCCCACTTGCGACGCTTGACTGTGTCCTCGTCCTCAGCTACCACTGGGCTACTGTCTGTCTGATCCTTGTTGATTCTATCTCAGCTGTTGTGTTACCTCAACGTCTTTTCTTGGGCAGTTTGACTTTAAATGCCCCGTCTGTCCATAGTGATAACATAGCATGCCTTCTGTATGTGGTCTAGATGGCTTTGTTACATCCACAGAAGTTGTACTATGCACCTTAGACAGCGAAGAAACATGACCTCTTCCCTTACTCGGAGACCACTGTGATGGTGTACTAGAACCTCTCATCATGGAAGGTGTTGCAAACCTTGAATTCTTGAAGCCACCAAATCATTGTACCTGGAACTGAGCTAGCCTTTTCCTGGTCATGGACTCCCTTTTCTCCCTAACAGATCGTTCAATCCTGTAGACGGACTCCACAAACGTGGCAAACCACTCCCGATTCTCTAAAGCAGCAGCAGGTGTCGACAGTTCAACACTCAAACCTTTCTCAAACCGCCTGATCCGCTCATCATCTGTCGCTGCCATGTGAGGAAAAAACCTCAGCAAGTCCATGAACTTGGCTGCATACTTAGTGATGCTCATCGATCCTTGGCGTAGACACTCAAACTGATTGATCTTATCGTCCAGATATGTCTTCAGAAAGTATCTGCTAATGAACTCTCATCGGAAGATCTCCCAACCGATCTCCTCACTGGGTCGCTTCTCCTCCTCGGTGGCCCACCAGTGGCCAACACTACCCTTCATAAGGTAGACAGCGTCTTGACTTTGTCTGCTTCGGGGATGTTGAGGATCTGGAAGGCCTTCTCAAGACCTGTTAGCCACAGATCAGCATCCGCTGGGTCAGCCGTTCCAGCATAATCTGAAGCTTTAACTCGGATAAGCCGCTCAAAGGTCTTCCCAATAACTGATGTTTCACCATGGGGAGCAAGTGCTCTTGGCAGAGGCACTGGAACTCATTCTACCATGTGATTCATCGTAGCCATTAACTGTCCCATAAGTTGTTGGTAGGTAGGGTTTTCAAGAATGGCTGGGTCAAGTTGGGGGACCTCAGGCACCCGATCTCCATGTGCCTGCCCTCCTGCTCCATCAACTGATGCAGCATCGCTGCTCTCGGCAGCATGTTCTTCATGGTTTCTAGACATCTGTAAGCTTTATCTTCTGTTAAGAGTAGAAGGTTATTGTAAGAAAATCTGGAAAACTCACAAGAACAGACGCAAACCTAGTCCTAGATCCCTATAAACTCAGCAAACCTAGAGATCTGATACCAAACCAGCTGTGACACCTCGCCATCACACAGACAACGAGAGGACACGTGAAAACGTGCAGAACCATATAATACCGAAAACACGGGCTAATTAAAACCGATGACAGAAAGCATACATATAAAACATTTGCAACCAGACCTTGCAAGAAGATCATGTCATATATAGATATATTCAAGATCACCTGCTTGATATGTTCACCACTTAAAGTCACCCATTGTCGCAATAGCGCATATTAGTTCATCACCTGTTTATACATACAGAACGGCCACGTACGGCCAGTAGTAGGGTATACAAATATTACAGCAGCTAAACATTGTGAGACGTCATCAAAACACTTCCAAAGACCTGAGAGTACAGGGATGACTTCTAAGACTCTACTACAAAACCACCAAAACAGCAACATGTCCATCTCTTGCCTTCTACTGCTCTTCTTGCTGCTCGACCACAACCACACGACCACCACCGCGTCTAGAGCGATCACCTAAAAAGGGTGTAAACCAGCGGGGTGAGACACACAATCCCAGTGAGATACATAACTCCCCACAGAAACTGTAAAACCTCAAAGGTTAAAGCAGATAACAGCAAATAACTGATAAAGCGTATAACAAGATCTGCATACTGAGCAAAGCTATTATTACCATCAAGCTCACCAAGATATCCGGGAGGCATATAACCAAGTATTTATTTATGGAACATGATTGACAAGATAAGCTTTATAAGAACTTATCACAAGATATAAGGATCGTACACATATCTACAAGGTGTAACTAGATCCGCTATGTAAGCAAGGCCTCAATCAATGTTCCGTGTTTTGCTCTAAGCAAGATATACTTATTCGGCTGGATTACATTTTATTATGCCCTGAGGAAGTGAGTCTTCCCTGCTCAAGAACAACCATTGGCTGTGAAGCCCAATCCAGTGCCATACAAGGTCTAAGGAGATCCAGACTCCATGACCTCACCTTCTGGTGGTCAGTACATGAATCATCAAGTAAGGCCGCAGTCTTATGCTTATAGGGCCTCAACTCTGGGTCATCTCTGCAAGCTACCCATATATCTAGCTCACCTCATCATAGGTGCTAGTACATACATCTGAGCCATGAACGCATCATGCTCATCATCACATATCATGAGCCATGAGTATGTTCACCATGCTCCATATATCCTGAGTCTGCAACCACAGTTGCACTCAACCCTCCTATTTTAGGCTAGGGGAAACCTCACAGATTCAACAATATGCGCTCCAGGTAATCTCGCAAGATAAACCTATTTCACCATCACCAAATACTTACAGTAATGGATCTATGGCTAGGGCAAACTACATGATAGGTTCATCTATAATTGATTAGTATATTTTAAGCCAATTGTTGAGGCAGAACAAAGTATAACATAGCCTTATAGCATTACATCATTATTGCCATCAACATACTATCCTGGGACCTCAATCCCTCATGATATCAACCACTGCCACTCAAGGCATCATAATCATGCATCAGCCTTCTGGGAACACATCCCTTATCTCATCATTAGAGGATAACCCCTCAACTAGGCACTCAACCTTATATCAGGTCCTCAGACCTATCAACTTGTTATTTTATTAACAAGGATTAACATCACATTGTGCTAGTCGAAGCACATATATCTCATAGCTCTTACCAGGCTATGAATCCACATGAAATACCTACATGGTTAGTATACACATTCGTAGAGATTACTAAAACCATCATGGATTAACAGAATGATCATGCTATCAAGTATAAAGAAGCATCCATGAGTATATCACACATAAGCTTTATCATTCATAGTATTATTATTAATCAGGGGCATATATTATGCCTTATACTTGTGACCATATGCATGTGTCACACCATCATGTGTAGCAACATTGTTTCTTCCCAAAAATACCTGGTTCACCACCTATCATCTCATCTCATCATCATAGTTGCAGGATTCAAGGTGATTACATCATATACCTTGTGTTATCATTATTAATATGGAACTATCAACTATATACATTCGAGGTTATTAGAGCCCTCACCAAAACTCCTACAACCCTCACTATAAAGTATGGCGAGCAGCGCCAACGCTCACCAAAGGGTGTACCGGCTAGGGTTCCAAACCCTAAAGCAACTCACCACCATATCATCCAAACATTGCACATCTTCTAACATGCATCAGGGTTCCATTAGCACTCATGGTGTCGGTCAGCCAACACCAAGTTATAACGTGCTGCACTACCATGGCTATCGGCCAAGAGTCTAACGTGCACCAAGCTAGGGTTAGGGTTAGGTTTCACTATCGGCTAACCTTCAACAGGAGCCATATCGACCAAAGGGGGTGTCACCCAAAGCAACTCTATTGTGAAACCATCTCAGCATCATTCGAGGGTTAACCCTATCGGCCAGGGTACCCATGATGCCCAATAATGGTGTCGTGCATGGCCATGAAGCATCATAATGGCCAGCATCCTAGGTTTAGCATGTCGGGCATGAATCCATATCGCCCAACACTTCATATAAGTCAAAGCTCAACAAAGATATGGTGGTATCGGCCAAAGCTATTCTGGTCACCATGCCATATCACCCAAGCTCATATAAACAAGGATAACAGCCAAGGCTGTGTCGGGCACCAAGCTATCCAAGCCTATCGTCCAACACCATGTCAGGCACTAAGCTATAACGGCCAAGACTTTAGGATGATGATGCTAATGGCTTTAGGATCGAGTTGAGATTTCTTCAAGGAAGCTTCATTCTGTATCACAAATTGTCCCTATGGCACTTTTTAGGGAAAGATGACAACCTTCCACATATCATGGCTCATGCCTTGGATATAGAATTGCATGCTCCTCTTCCAATATAGGAAGTTGGTGCCATCAAATATAAGTGGACGCATGGAAAATACACCCTCAATGTTTAGAGATCCCGATAGATGTTTGCCCATCTTCTCTACACATTCAAGTACTTAGTTGGAGAAGACCAAGCTTTGATACCATTTGTTGTATTGATGGGATCTATAGGGGGTGAATAGAGATAAAACTACTTTAGAAACACATTAGACCTTCAAGAAATTTTCTAAACGATATTGCAATATGAAAAATAAGGAGAGAGATTGAGCAAACACCAAAAGAAGGCTAAGTTGTATAGTTGTTCCAAACTCCAAACTCCACTAGGAGATCTATGATCACTACCTAGAGGGGTCAATCTCTAGGATTTTCATCTGTGTCACACTTCTTATATTCCATTATAAGAGTTAAAACATACAGAACACCCAAGCACAAGGGATAAACTAGCATTCCTTTTCAGGTTAAGGATCCAGTAACCTTTACAAAGGTCTTACCCATCTACCTACTAAAATATTACACCTTTTCCAAGGTCTTACCCAATCTTTTTGAAGATCTTCAGCCTTTGATCAACCTTCCTTCTTCATGGTAGTCCACCTACTTCTTCAAGGAGATCACCTTCAAATCACCACATTGGTAGAGGGAGGTTGGGAGGAGGAGTGGATAGCTTCACAAGATGTACATTATAGAAACTCTAATACAAGGATCCTAAGTTAGTAAAATTGATGTAGAAGAGTAAATGATCTTGAGGGATATTAGGGGCTCTTGAAGGCAAAAACACTTAACTCTATCAAGGGACCATATAAGGAAAACTTGGAATGAAGTCCAAAGGCCCCTTTTATAGTTGAGGTTGACTACTAGTCAGTAGAGACACTTAGGGTTGAACGTTAGCCATTTTAGCTATTCCAAAGAATATACTTTTGAGTTTTGCAACACTCCAACAACTAGGAACACTTTTCCGCACTAGACCGTACAATGTTGTCAACTCAGTTACCTTTTGAGAAACTTGACCGAGAATACTATATGACAAAACAATTTGCAGTTTTCGGTTGAGTTTATCTGGGGTAAAACTTGGACAAACGCTTGTAATTTGTTTTGCTAGTGCAGAGTGTCAATCAAGTTGTCATCAGGACAAATCGACCGACCCTGGACATTGCCAAGAGCCAGAATCGTTGTCAAATGACTTGCCACCAAGAAAAAGTTGGCTGACAAGACAATCTATAATCATTTTTGACAATTGCAGAAAAAGTGTTTAAAAATTTGAATGAAGTGCTTTAAATTTCCTTTAAACTTAGTTACTAATCATACATTCAATACAAATGATTTACGACATGATTCACTACAACAATATGGTTGTATACTAGCAGTTAGATAAATGTTGGTATATGCCCAAAAATGTCGGTATAGGCTATACCAACAGCCAACAAATGTTGGCTAAATTGATGTCTCTATAGGCCTTTAGCAACATTTTTTGAGTCTATGCTAGCACTTGCAATTGTTGGTACACATGTGTTGGGTTAGCTCTCATTGTTGGTTATGCTCTTTAACCCTTCACTTATGAGGTGTCAACACAAATGGCATAGCGACCCACATAGGAACTATTGGCGCCAAATATAACCAAATTGTAACTTATACACCTGACATTGAAAAGGCGTCGGTATAGATATTGTACTGCTAGCATAGAGTTATATGGTGATATGGCTGGAAACATATAGCATCAAATCAAGGCTAGCATACAGACTTGTTTGGCATCAAGTTGGGAACTATTGCACAAGGGTTTTCAAAAATTAATATTAGTTGATAATGAAACATTTTTGGATAAAATAAAAGTTGCATTTAATATTGAAGATGAATTACATGGGGAGGACATTGACCTTGCCCACTGTAGGTTATAAAAAGCATATAAATCAAACTAATGATGGATACATATGATGAGAAACATGGCATTGACTCATATCATTTGATACATAACCATCACCCTATCAAATTAATACATCATTTCGAGTCTCTCATCCAACACATGTAGCCCTTGTTGTAATATGGATGTCCTCCACTTGTCTGCATTAAAATATTGCACAAGAAAACATTAATTCATTAATGAAGTAAGTATAGAGTGCATAAACAATGAACAATGTCTAACAAAATTGAATGTTCATGGTACTCGATACAAATTAACGATGTGCAAATTTGAAGCTACCAAAATTTTTCACTAGCTTACCTTAATTAAACGGTTTCCTGTAGATGAAAGCACATATGAACATACTAGATTTGAGTTGTCTTTATAGTCACATGGAAAATATAGTAGTATCCAAGTTGAATGAATATGCCTCTATTACATTGCATACACATCACTTGAGTGATCTTTTCGCATCCAAATGAATTGTCTAAAAGATTTGAGAGATATTGGTAGATACATCTAGAAGTACAAATTAGATGAAGGATACTAATACTTGTAAAATATGGTGGAAACATTACAAAAAAAAGAACTTCATTCATCCATATAGTGAATCATGTCTTGTTGCTCCTGTTTATCCATTATTGATATATTCTTACTGCTCATGACAACCTTGAATTGTTAATATTTATATTTGAAGGATCATAATTTTTTTTAAGTTGGAACTAATGCCAGTTAAATGTGTTCCAAAATTACCTATGGGTGCCTCTCTTCAGGCATTGTCTTCTGCTCCAATCTATGCCCAATGTGCATATAAATACCTCTTAAAACATGCACATGAAAAAAATGGAGTTAACTTATTCAAATTTCTATCATTTCATAATCATTTTTCTTTCTTCTGTTCTATAATATTTCAACAATTTCCTACATTTGCAGAAATTGAGATTTAAGACAATGCTCATCTTGGAATAAAGAGAGGTATTATCTCCACCTCTCCTACGTTCATGGCGAGGCCGAACGCCTGAGAGGGTGGCAAATAAGGGGACAGCTGGGATTCGAGTCGGGTCTCTTTGTTAGGAGACATTGTGCTTGACCACTTGAGCCACTCATTGTTAGCGACAACATTCATCTTGATTAGTTAATAATATATGTATTGAAACTTATTCATCTTATATTTCCTATTCTCATCAGTAAAATTCATCAATTGCGAGTGAGGAGGAATCACATGCTTCCACCTTATCCCGCACACTTACAATTATGTTTGTTCATGATTTATTTGCAAGTTCATATATTTCAATTTTCTACGCATGATACCAAGTGCGCACAAGTCATAAGTCATAAGGGCAACAACATTTCATGGCCGGAGTGGATACTTTTTGTCAAGCATTGTGAATACATGCTATAGTTGATAAAAATTAATATAAAAAAGAGGCCACATGATCAAGAGATCCAACCAATTCTGAAATCATATTGTTCACCGTATCAAAGTAGGTGGTGGAATCTTTGATTATACCTTCTAATCAATTGAAGAATAATACTTGATTTAAAAAGGGACAACATTTTAGAATCCTGTTTAGGAATAACAAGAAGCAATATTATGAACAAATCTAGAACTGCGGGATGTATAAAAGGTGCCATAATGGTAAATACAATTTTGTTATCCATACTCTATTAAATATGTGTATAATTTCACTCACTGTAGCTATGCTGCAGCAATTTGGTGTATATTTGAACATTAGGGTAGTTGTTTAGTAAATACATGCTAAATCTAGAAAACTGTATCCTGTATTTAATATTTACCGAATACGCCGACGGGCCAATGAACTGCAATTGTCCCCGATGAGGGAATCTAGGTTCGAACCACATGGATAAACAAAACAAATATATGTTTATAAGAATGTGTACGTAAGCCATTGTCTTGAAAATGTCAAATCAGAACGAATACATGTGCAGAATCGTGTGTAATGATCACTTAAAATCTGCCACCACGGTTACGAGTTAGAAGAAAAGTAGGCATTCTGTGATCTATTTTACATCATAAAAAAATCGATCAAACAAGAACACGAACTAGGTTATTGACGTCCTCGTATCCGCTGGCAATTTTAGAAATTGATACTTGGCATGCCGCTTCTTCTCCCCATTTTGATAAGGCCGTCCGCATGGAGTCGGCCCGCGGACAGAGAGCAACCGTCCAGTATGGAGCGCTCAAGTTGTAGAGAACGCCCAATGTGAGGGGCTTATCCCTCAGACCCGTCGCGGCTGAGCGGACAAAGTTAGAGGACGGGAAAGGTTAGGTACAGTTGGTTTGTCTTAATTAGTCGGGAAAACATATGAATTAGAGTTTCTTGAGTAGTTTTTTATAATTGGTTTAAAGTAAGTATTGAAATTTGAGTTTCGTGACTTCCGGAGAGTTACAGACTTGCATACAAAATTCAGTTTCTGAGTTCCCTCATAAAAAGAGCGGAAAATGAGTTACGGGACAACTAACAACATTTCTTATGCAATTATATTCTTCATTCGTTGAAGTGACACATGTAAAAATATTCATGACTAGAAATATTAATGGTGAGGATATAGTTTGTTGTTAAAACCAGAACATAATATAACAAAATATCATACACTATAATAGCACTATGTAAAATATTTAACACAATAACCACCATTATCAGGACAATCTACAAAATAAAAAATACAAACATCATGAAAAACATTGTACCATGTGAAAACAATGTAATTTACGTAATATATTTTTATTATTCATGTTTAAATAATATGATGCGAAAAATGATAATTAACTGTAACCATGTACGAATAATATAGTAAAAAATTCCTACATAAATAATGTAAAATTAATATTCTACATTGCATTAAACAATGATGAATCAAAATTTATATTTATAAGCACATGAAATGTGGAAATTATTACAATATTTTCTATACACAAAGTGAAATAAAAATATTGTGATGTGATTGTAATCATAATATTTTTATTAGGATTATAATTGTACCATAATAAAATATTTTTAAAGGAGCAACATATGCACCATAACTACTTGTTATGGTTATTATGATTTAAGAATATTATGATTTTTTACAGATATGATTCTTTTTTATGTCTTTTTCATCCTCACTTATTTGTATTATATAACTAAAATTAATAATATTTTTAATGATTTCTATATTTATACTTACAACAAACCAATCACATGGAAGTGAATGAAACTTAAGTTCCAGAAACTGAACTAGAGTTCTCATAAAATGAGTTCCATAGAACTCATTACTTACACCAAGCCAATAGGAGCATGAGGCTCTAATTGGTTTGTTGAAACAAGAGTTTTAAGGGAATCCATTCTCCAGAAATAAGTTCAGTTCCCTGAAATTGAGTTCAAGTGATTGATTTAGAACTTCAAATTTTTCAAAGGGATGACTTTGATATGATTGGTTCATTAGAATTCTAACAACATTTTAGTTTTGCCTACCGTTTGGATGCTGCAATTCGCGGTGGTATTGTAATCTAGTATGGTATTTTAAGTACCAAAATCGCAATGTTGTCGTTTGGAAACATTAGGAAGTATTTACATAATTCTGGTAGTTAGGCCTGCGGGATTTGTCCCGTTCAATCACGACGCTCTTAAAGTACGCCATATTCGGCGTGATTTTGGAATGTCGAAGGCCACAGACGCGAGGGTTTAGGCCCAAACCTCCCCGATACCCGTGACACCTATTGCCGCCTGCCTCATCTGATCCATCTCGCCCCACCATCTCCTCCTTCCTTCTCCGCCTCTCTTCCTTCACCCACAGTCTTTCTTCATTCTCCGTCAGTCTTCGGGGTGTTCGTGCTCGTTGTGATTCGGGTCCCAGCGATGACGACACTTGGTGGCTCGTCGGTGATCTGCGTTGCTCCATGACCGAGGTCGACTTCCCGTTGAGCAGGTATTTTCTGTCCCGCTCCTCACCTTCTTAGCCTACGCCAACACATAATCATTAAGAGCATGCTAGACCCGCTGACCTCGACCAAGCTCGGAAGGGGCTCACCTCCTTTACCAACGGCCAACTTGCTCAATCACTCCGTCAGTTTCGACGCAACAACTGGATCCAGCCGCAAATGCCCTGAAGAGGGTCGTCAAAGGCTATGGAAGATGGGCTATGCTTTGCTGGTTCTGACGGCCGGGGTGGTTGGGATGGGTGTACTGGCGATGTATTTTCATAATTACTTTTATCCAAACGAAGTAATGAAAAACTGCTAACTTTGTTAATCGGGCAGTTGAAATCCTGTAATCATTAACTACTGTAGCAGTTAAAAAGAGCTCACCCAAACGGCCCCTAATTGTATGAATCCTTTCCCTTTCGGTATATGATTCATACGTATCGATGTAAAGTATGTAAAACTATACTATATCAATGTGTAACTATACTCGTGACGTAAGATATTATATATGTGGCGTAGATGATATCTACACAGTATGAAACAAGATTAGATGTATAATAATAAATTAAAGCATCTCTATCAACATGGCCCGAATTCATGTATAATTCTAATGTTTAGTTGCATAAATATATACAACGAAGCCGTCATTCACACAGTATAATAGATATATTATTATTCTTTATTCAACCTACTAATTTGCCCAAATTTGTTAAACAATACCATTGGATCGCAACAACCTAGAAGGAGTTATCTTTTTTGTTTTAGGAGTTATCTTCCGTATAAATATTAATAACGGAACAATGATTTTGGTCAACAGCGGCAGAACATGAACAAGAGAACGAGAGATCCATGCCAACAAAAGATAGTAGATTATGCCGGTTGGGAAAGGAACTCTGGTAATAGCCGATCGTTCACCACCGGACTAGGGTAGAGCCGTCGAGCGATGACTAGGGCCGAGCCGCAGAGCTAGAAGTTACCGGACTTAGGGTAGAGCCGCAAAAAGAGCAAGACGGGAGCGGAATGCGTACAGAATTCGTTTCCGCCTGCTTTTTTTCTAGGAAGTCAAGAAACTCACTCTATATATACTTGCGGAAGTCCCGACTTTCTTAGGCCACACATGGACAACCAATCAGACCCCGAGAGATGAGGGCTGCGGCCGGAAACTGAATTCCCGGGAAGCATAGGCATGACTTTTTATGTTAGTCATGACATCTTAACTTAGTTCCTGTTTGGTAAGATATAAGACTAAAAGAATGAGTCCAAATATACGGAAAATGGGCAACATTTTTGTTTGGTTACGAAAGTGGAACAGAAACTCCTCGTTTTGTAACCCACCGTTGGTCCAAATTTTGCCATGAAGTCATGGAGTTTGTACTGCGCTGCGGAAGGCAGAACACTTGCTGAACGGGCGGAACACTTACCAGATGGACTTCTCGTGTGAAAAAGCTGATCCCAGCTACACATAACCAAATAATAGCATACGAAAACCGTCAAATGGATTATGCAGCTAACCAAATAGATTACCCGCTGATCAAATTCAACCAAATAGATTATCCGTTGATCAAATTCAATCCTTTCAAACGTTCTATTTAATTAACTGCATAACTGAAATAGAGTACACCCTACCAAACAGGGCCTTAACTGAAATCTTAACTAGGAATATTGTAGAACTGGGATATCGTAGCCGCATGTTGTATACTTAGTACCAACACCAATTATGTGTCAGTAGCGATGAAGTTTCTTGTAGTGATTTTAATAGAGATACTATTTAATTTTCACAACTTGCATTTGTAATGATTTTTTACTTGATTTTCAGCAAATTAGAATTTTCTAATTTTATCCTCTTGATGTACCTAATACCTGAAATTGATCTCAAATAGACATATTAGATATACCTGAATGAAATGGTTAAGACATCATCAAAATATGAACAATGTATAATTATTAGGTTAACAGAAGGGGCTTGCTTCTCCAAAGACGTGAGTCTAGAAATACTCACAACCACCATCAAGTGAATAACAACCCCACACCTAATCTCAATTTCTAAAAATGAGATCCCCACTGAAGGAAGTCATAACAAACCCTTGCTAATCATTGTGATCTACAATGGCTTTAAGATCCCTTCTTTCTTTGTCGACAACATTGTATTCTGGTACATGCATGGTACACTTGGGTTAATAAATTTCTAACCCTAATGCACACACTAAAATACTCAAACACTTGCCTGCAAGCGCAGGTGTTTGAATCATAGCATAAATGGTGGCAAGATAGGGGTCAATCAACAGGGAGAGAGGGGGCACTGGAGCCATATTTGTTTTGGTCTAGGTTCCTATATAGAGTCTAGGGTTCAAGGGTTTGACTTTGGGTTTTGAGTTACACTAGATGGTCAAGCAAGCAATAAATGAAAGAGCAAGAGGGAAACCTACTTTAACCCTAGAAAAGTTAATTTTAGTTACCAAAAGTAGTAACCTAAGAAAGAAAAGAGGCAATTTGACTAATGTAAGGAGTGGGAGCCGAGAGGGGATCCACTTCTCAGTTAATTTGAGGAACAAAACATCTATTCCAAACACACTAAGAAGGTATGATGGAATATGTGTATTTTTTCTCAAATTGTGGTATTCGAAAAGAGAAAAGTATAGCAGCGGAATATAAATCATGACTATATTTAATTTTATAAAAGTACATCATCCTCTCCCATATAGTATTTACATTGAGGTTATAACATAAGAATCTAAGTATGGATATCCAACTATCTCAACTCAAGTCCCCAAAAGCTCTACTTAGAAGGTCCATGTCACCATGTCCAATATTCCAAGTCCTACACCTGGGTTGGAGCATACCCCCCCAAAAAAAGAGAAAAGTAGATGTATCAGCATAAAGGTTGGTATGTGCATATTGAATATGGATTGAGCAATATAAAGAACATAGGATGTAAATAAGAAAGCTTCCTATAGAAGAGGTAAGTAACTTCCAAGGGGGTATCAAAAGGAAATATGAATCTTTAAAAGATGATATACAAAAGAACACTCGACATTAATAAAACATAAAAGTTATGCCACTCAAGCACACATAAATTTTGGGGCAAAATCCATCACAATAATATCAATATGTGTGCATGTGAGATAAGCATAACACTAGAGTAATTTAATGTCAGTGGTGGTTAGGTCACATAATCTTAACCTGATAAAGAATGACACACAACCAAACTCTCTTGGCATATAAGCTGGGGGTATGGGGCATACCATCTTCCATCCCAAATATATAAAAGTGCAGAAGGACTAAAACCTTAGTGCATTAAAGGAGGACTAAAACCTCAGTTTCTAATAACAACACATAGGGGAATAAAATCCAAAAAACCAAAGTATTACATTACTCTAGGGCTATTGAATCATAAAACATGAATAAATGTAGAGGCAAGTGAAAGTTCAGTCTTATATAGAATAAATAAAGTTTCCATCATAAAAATGGACAATATAATCATCCACCAGCAAAGTGCATAAAATATGGGTCTCAACAAGAAGAGAAATACAATATAGATTCAAAAAAAATTTCAACCGAATAGGATGATCATAAGATCTGAATCAAATAGAATATTTCACATGAAATAAATTCTCAGAAGAGAGAGATTGTGTAGGCTATCAAAAGAGGGATAATTAAGGTTAACTATTCAATATAGAATTATAGGAAATACAATAATACCTCACATGAAGTCTAAATATGTCTAAAGTCAGTCATAGGTCCAAACATAGGTCTCTAAAGCACCCTATTAAACATGTATGTAGAACTAGGGTTAGGTTTGCATTAATTATATGAACCCTTAAAAATCACCTTTTTATTATTATTGAATTAGGTTATTAAACTATACTATTTCATAAACTATATTTTTTTGAGTCCATATCATATTATACTTTATTTTTATGACTCATAGATTATTAGTTGTGAATTTTGGAAAATCTAGCCAATTAGATAAATCTATAAAAACAAATATTTATTAGACTAGAATTATGTTACTAAACTAACACCAATAGATCGATAATGGCCTCATGACTCCAAAACATCTTTTATTTTATTTTTCTGAGCTATAAACAATTTCTTTTGAATTTAAGAAGATCGACCAATCAGAAAATATAGAGAATCCACCTATATAAATTGTGGTCCTCTTATAGATGATGGGTCCATCAGAGTAAGCCCATAAAGGACTAGCCTCATGGCTCATGTTTTCATTAAACGAATATGTGATTATATCAAATAGGTACTGACAAAAGACCAAAACACCCTTAGGTCGAGAACTAGATCCAAAGAAAACATGAGGGCAAACCAGACAAACTGGCAGTGGCATTCTGCTCCCTCTTTTGTTGTTAGTTACAGATTCAGGGGGCTCTGATCCAAGGATTCTCTGTTGAAAATCAAAACAGCACAGGACCGGAGGCATCACCTTTGAATGCAGGGAGGTCATCGAGTCACAACAAGCCCAAGAAGGGGCAAAGCGAGGAACAAGTTTGACAAAAACACCATCCGCCATGAAAGCAGTTATAGGTTGAAGCAAGGAGAATAGAAAACCATCAATGACAACCAAATCTCGAACCGGGCACTTTAGTAGACTTTGGAAAGCTCCAAGGATGATGTCGACAGGTGAGATGAAGCCAAAGATGCCAAAACTCATTGAAATAATGGTGAGTTGCTATAGAACACACCCCTATCGAGAAAGCAAGAGAGTCAATGCAAGGAAAGAGGAAATAGTCGAGATTCATAAGAATTTAATTGCTTAAATATCAAAGATAGGTTGTGAGGTAGGTTACCACTGAGATAATTTGATAGTAGTGGTGCATGTTGTAAGGATGATGAAGCTATTTCTGAAGCAGAAAATGTGTTCCTTAGCGAGGGTTTGGGGTGTGAGGGACACAACTGGTGGATGAGGAATCTTTCTAAGAGGTGGTATGTACTTTAGAAACATACATATGTAGGTTTAGTGTAGGGTGATGGTTTTTGCACCTCCATTGTAGTGAGAGAGCATGATTCCCAATTGGGAATTTCCTTTCTAGGGCATGAGAGGGGTTTGTGGTAGGTCTTGTTGGGTTCGTGGAAAGATAATGGATCCAATTGAGAAAGAATCAGGGGAAATAATTGAATAATGAGAGAGAGAGAGGTGTGGAGAGGGAAGGAGAAGAAAGTGGGCATATTGTAGCGCGGGGAAGACAAACGAACAGAGGTAGAAGAAGATTTAGCATCCATTAGATGAAAATCAGATGACTGGGATGGAAAAGACCGTAAAAGGTCTGAGTAAAATTAGAGTGTTACACCCCGATCTCACAATCTCCTCAAATCATGAGATTAGGGCGTAAGATAGGATTATTAATTAACACAAAGAACATCCTTAACTTTTTCTTTCCTTAAATACTCTTGTTTCTTCACATCGAACCACATAAAACATCTTAACAAGGGAATCCGAATATTTCCTTTACTAATCAAACTTTAACAGAAAAGATACATATATAAACATTCATGATGTCTTTCACAACTTGTGCACATAAACCTTGTAAATTAGCATACATATCAAAGAGAAATAATATTACACATCGTAATTACAATTCTCTCTCTAAACTCTTACTGAGGACCTAGAGTGACAAGGACCGACTGACTCAACTAATCTCATACTTGACTCCTGTGGCAGATCTACTCTGATGCTCTGATCATCTTCAAGTCCACGCGGTTAACCCTAAAATGTTTGAGTAGAGGGGTGAGCCTACTCGCTCAGTGAATGAATACTTCATAGAAACAGACTAATGCACTAATGTGATTGCAGATATAATTTGAGTAACGATATGAAATTTAACAACAATAAATACTACACTGAGCAGTTCTAAAACAATATTATTGAAATAGCAAAGAATATAAACATTGCATCCAAAGAATAACTACTAGAAAACTATGATCTAGTCTTTCTTAACTCTTTCATTTATAAGGAACTCTGTGAACCTATATGATCGTATTTTAGATTATGCCCTAAATATATGCAGTGTACTCTGCATATAAGGATCCGCAACAAGTCCATGCTACGGCCCCACCGTACAAGACTTAGCGACACACCCGGGAAATGCTAAGTCTGACTGCCAGCCCTGTTCTGCCACAGGGACACTGGCCCGCCGGCTAGAAACATAGGCTCTACGGCCTCAAGCACTACTCTGAGTGCACTCGACTCCTCCTTAAACCTGAGTACACCGGCGGAGAGTCACAGGGTTACCTTCGTGACACAAGCACGAATGGTGTTAGATAACCGTGTTTTCCTTTTTGCCCAGTGCCATCGTGACACAAGCACGATTGTTGTTAGACACTGCATTTTCTCTTTCCTCGTTTGTCCGCGACACACGCACGGATGATGTTGCAACACGAGTTTCACCCCAAAGCTGCAGATACCACTTAGGGGTTCTACGGTGTTAGGGCACTTAGGTCTATACTTGATAAACAATAAACAATTTAACAGAAGTATCACATAGCAACGTCAAAACTCATGTATTCAACATATATCATATCTCAGTAACATCCCCTTCTAGGGCATGTCATATCTCATCACCTGCAATTTATGAGATATATATTGAAATATAAGAAGTCCTGCAGTATGTAGATATCATTTCAGAGAGAACAAGCATATAAAGTTAAATGCACTAGAAACATACAATTCAACAGTTAAGCATCACCACATCTCATATCGAGACCTTTCATATTACCATAGCATGATTCATTGAACACCCTATCCTTAGGGTTTCATTTACCATATTCATTCATCACATGCCAACACCCACTCTTAGGGTTGCATTTGCCTCATTCACCTTTTCATTTACCTCATTCACTTGTCACATGGCTCTCATAATGATTTCATAAGATATAAGCATTCACTAAATAAAGATTGTATTCAACAAATCGTATGCAATCAATTTAGACATGAAACCATGGAAATTTAACTAAATTTAGGTTCTTCCATATCATTTACTGAGATATCATTTATCAAGAATGAAATTCAATTAAGATAACCCATGAGATACATCCTAACCAATTATAGAGTTACTAGCCCTTTTCAATAAGGTTGAAACACTAGTGATGTCTCAATTAGGTTAAACCCTAATTACATCATTTGATATAAATCTGTAAAGAAATCTCACTAGGAAGGGTTGCATACGTTTCTGATATGAATCTACCATTTAGGAATCATTTAAAACAGAGAAGGAATCCATATCATATCAATTTACAATAACTCAAATCAAACGGATATTTCAAGATTTAGAATTCACATGCTAAGCATTTAGGGATTTGGATGTTGTAATCAAATTCGTGCATTAGAATGTTTGAAGGAAGAACCCACTCAGCCTAAGGTGTGAAAACACCTCAAAACCGCAGCTCAACTCAGGGAATCTCGAATTTCTATCAAATCCCTAGCAAATCTCCCAATTCCTCTTCCATTCAACTCGGAAACCTTGAAAATGAGGGATTATGAAGAAAGGGTGAGAAAAGAGGGGATTTCGACATCATCTTGGATCAAATCAGAGCAAGGACGGAATCTTGACATAAGAGAGAAGATTTACCATAAAAGTCTATGCAAGGAATCCGAACTTACTTGATTTCACCCTTCCTGGAATCGCAAAACCCTAATTCAGCAATTCCCCCACTTTCTCCACTCAAGCCCTAATTCTCCCTCTCTCTCTAGGGGCTCGTTTCTCTGGAATGAATGACGAGAAATGAGAGCTGCTTGTGTGTGTGATCGTTCATATAAGTCAATTGAGCTGCTTGGGTCAATTGCATATTGACCTAACACTTAACTTTAATTATATTGGCTGAATATTCAGTTATACAAAAGTTACTGTAATTCGTTTATTGCAGAGATCAAACATCCTCCAAAAATTATGAGAATTTATCAAGTTGTTTATAATTGATCTATAAAGCTTCAGTTAAAATTTGGGATCATTTGGAGTTACCAATAATTAATTAAAAATCTAACAGTGCACTGCTATATTGCAGCCTGCAGAATATATTCGGCCGAGTTTGTCCTGCACAAACTCGACCGACACCCTTACTGTAGGGATTCAAAAGTCATCCAAAAATTATGCCAATTTAACAGAGTGTCTAAAATTGTATTTATCAAATACTGTTAAAATTTGAGATCAATTGGATATACCAATAAAAAGATAAAATTCAATTACCACACTGCTGTAAAATTCTGGAAATGTGATCGGTCGAGTTTGAAACTCGGCCGACAAACAGGTCAGAGCATTCTTCAAAAATTCTGATATTTTCCAATGTTGTTAAAATTTTATATATCTAAATCATATCCAAATTTGGAGTAAATCAGAGTTACACATAAAATATTAAAAATCATTTAGTGAGACATTCTACTTATTAAATTCTGTATTCATGTATCATCAAAACCCTATTTTGGGCCGATTAGGGTTTATGTTTCTCAAACCCTAATTCTCAAGACAAAAGAACATTTAGACTTCTTATCATAGTTAAAACATCTTAATTGTGTTATCGTCATTAATTAGATTTCAAGAATGATTATTCTAATTAATCTTTGCGATTGTCTAGGTAAACCCTAGTTTACCAATTAAGCTCAGATGGGGTCGTAACATAGAGATACAAAGTGTAACATAGAAAACTTTAGGAAAGTGCTTTACATCACATTAAATACTTGATATATCTAGATATTTCTTACCTATTTTATTTGAGGGCTCAAACAAGGTGCAAATAAATTCAAATTTGGTATCTAGGCATATTAGGATGTGAAGAATCCACTTTTGGCATCGATTTTTACTTTTTTAGTTATTTACCATTTTAATTAATATTTTTACTCAAGTTATATTCTCTCTCCTAATTAACATTAGGATAGATTAGATTGTCCAATTAATATGGAAATTTGTAAATAGACTAATTTTGGTATGTAGTATTCATATTTGGGGTTTATTTTCACCTTTAAAGACATTTATTAATTTATTTAACACTTTTGACATTTTCTCTAATTTTCTCCTTTAAATGAAATTAGGATAGTTATTATTGGTCAAATACTATAAAACTTGGCACCCAAACTAACTGGGACCCAAAGAATGCATCTTTACCATTCTATTTTACTTTTTGGGATTTCCTTTTTAGAATTTTGACACCATTAGGATTTTTGGCTCATTAAAATAAATTTATCAAAATATTATATATTTATTATTAACATTCACTAAATGGAGTCCTATTATCTTCAATTCGTTTCCAAATGAGTTCTATTATATTATTACACATGGAATTCCACATTTTATTCATTTGACATATTTTGTCCACTAATTCAATATTTATTTAAATAATAGAAAAATATTAATATTTATGGACATGGAATTACCAACTGCTACTCCAAAACATATTATATATTTTTATTTAACATTCATGTTAGTATTAGTTATTAAAGGATATATATGTAACATATTTCATAAATTTATTGACATGTTGGCACATAATTAACTTATTATGAAAACATGTTTTGAGTTTTTATTCTTGTATGGTCAAAACTAAGAAACCAGTCTCACTAACCTTCTAATCATGGAATATGGCAGGATTCTAGGTTCTAGTTCATTAAAACTTAGGACATCAATATTAACACGAACACTAAATTGCCAAATAAATCCTAACTATCAACTTAGAGACGGAAATAGACTAAACTAAGAAAGAAACAAACTAGACTAGTTTTGGCAACAAAACAACTAGAAGACCATATTAGAAACTAACAATTTAGGAGTAACACAAGAAATCACAAAGTAACACTAACTACACTATCAAGGTCTAATTATCAACAATAGGACAAACAACTAACTATGAAAGTAAAGAGATTAACTAATCAAGAATAAACCAAGCAAGAAAGAAAATAGGGTTTTGATCAATGAATAGAGGTGTGGGTCGTTCGTGGTAATGTAACTATCACCTAGGTTAGGGGTTCATTACATACAAGAACTATTCATTCCTTTAGATCATCAAACCAAACAACAAGTTCTATGCTAGAGAATTGACCTAAACTATTAATTGTCCATTAATGAAATAGGCTATGTATAAGGGAAATACACCCTAGCACCCCTATCCAACTTTGCGAGGGTCATTTAGTTTTGGTTTTAGGTGGATTTCAACAAGGATCTAACAAATATAGGCTTCTAGGATAGAATCTCTTAGGACAATTAGGGGCCAGGGGTATTAATGGGGTGTAAATGAGGGTTTTACACCTCACATCACCTTCCATCTAACCTTTAGGTAGCACCAAGCCAATTTCACTAAGTGCCCCTAAACTAGATACTTAGATGTGACACTGAGAAGTAGGATAATGGATATATATATATATATATATGTGTGTGTGTGTGTGTGTGTGTGTGTGTGTGTGAGAGAGAGAGAGAGAGAGAGAGAGAGAGAGAGAAGATGGGTAGATATCTAGGGATCCACTAGTTGGACCTAGGACTGATTCACAAAATAGCCACATATAGGCCATTTCCCCTAAAAGTTAGGTGGTTTCAAGCCAAAATCAAAACGAAATCCAAGAGAAATGAGGTAGAGCTAGGACATAATCAATAAAAAACGAAATTATAGAGTTTACACATTATTTTCTCCCAACATGGTATCAAAGTTTTTGACCACAAACAACCCACCCAAGGGACTTAGCTACTCATAACAAAAGAACTAGACAATGAAGAATAAGTAAAGGAGCATATAACCATACATACTCAATGAAGACTCATGCGTTTTGACCTCCAGATGGAGAAGGATTTCCTTCTAACCCCTTGTTGGAAGGATGGCATATGATGATGGATGAAAGTAGCCAAACCCCTTAAAAACTAGGTTTTTGAGGTGACAGGTGGTGGAAATGGAATTGTAGTATGTGGAAATGAGTGGGAAAGGATCAGATGGCACCTTCAATGTTTGTAGTGGCTAACCTCCATCTCCCAACCATCACAAATGTATATATTGTACATTTGGAAGCCTAGGGTTAAGCGGTGGTAAACGAGTAACCTAATATCTAGGATGTTGCAGGTTTTGGGTGGTATCATGACCATTCTTGGAAGAATGACTGTGGTGGTGGAATGATCGTTCTAGAAGGGAATGACTATGGTGGTGAAAGTGGGAAATGTCAGTGGAACATGTGGTATCAGATGATGGTAGAACAATCAAGTTGGGAAGAAGAACTGTGGTGGATGTGAGGTGGCACGACCATGCTGTACAGCACGGTCGTGTTGATGGACTTGTTTTGAGATGCTTCCTCTATGATCTTTAACTATGATTTTTGGCATGGGTATCATGCATGTCATGTGGTACCATTTCTGGGATGGGGTCTTTTTCTTACACTATCATATTCAAACTTACAATCCATGCAGTTCTTTGCTTTAGATTGACCCTTGGCCATTCAAGTTCGATTTGGGTAGCTCTTGGACTCTCTTTAGGATCCTCCAAGCATGGATAATCTCTTAGACCATCCTCCTCTCGCATCCATCCAAAGCATGGTCAAGCTACCTAAAAAACATGTAAAGAACATCTATTAGTGCATTTGACAATAATATGTTATTGTGTAAATAATATGCATCCTAACCTATTTTGATGTGGTTAAAGAAAAAAATGACACAAGATGGAACCCTAAATGAAAAATGCATGATCACCTCAAACTAGAAACATACTTGTCTTCAAGTATGCTCCAAGTCATTCTCTCTTCAAACTTTCAACAAGAAAGAATTACAAATGCATTAAAATAAATGTGTATTGACTATATGGGCTTAGCGATGTCTAAATACATGTATTTTACATGTTTCATATCCTCTTTCACAAGTTAATTGTGATCAAAGCAATAAGCCTAAAAACTTTAAATCTAAGGCATAAAATACATAATGAATATACAGTTCTCATTTAAGATCTAGGTAGATCGTTTCATGATAGTGATGATCAAAAATGACTAGGAGTGCTTTAATACCTTCATGCATTCAATCTCATATCTCAACCAAATTATAATACCCACATGGATATATAAAGGGTTAAACGATCTAAGTTTGATTTTTATAGCTCAATGGGCATGCAAATGGGGGAGGGGGTTAAAATAAGATATTGGAGTGCTATTACATAGGAGAACTCTTCTTTTCTTTATTTATATGCTATCAAATAGGAGAATCTTTTATTTCTTTTTGCATTTTTTTCCTTTTTCTTTTCTCTTGGTGTAGTTACGGCATGTGGTGGTAAGAGTGAAGCGTAGAAGATATTGATATTACCCTAAACTATTGGAGGGTAGTTAAGGCTAGTGTGATGGACTGTATCTTTCTCTCTCCTCCATTATGCAATACTAAACCTTACCTTATTCAATGTCCTATTCTTACCTTCAAGTTTATAATTGAATATGATTTGATGCATAATTGATATCTCTTGAGTGCAATCAATGCATTGATGACCCTCAATTGGACTTTGATTTGATTTAAAATACAACACTCATCACCATTCTGTCCTTTTATCTTAATCGTATATTTGAATACAAATATGTGTTTTTGTCATTTTCATGTTTTAGATACCTTTCTCACGATTCCAAGACATATTTTCTTGCCCAAATCAGAGCTATGATGTGAAAGTTATGCCATTTGGAAATCTTATGGATTAAAACTATATTTTGGCTCTTTAAAATCATTTTTACACCTTAAATGGCCCCAAAAAGTGAATCGCGTGGTCGAATTTTGTTTCCCTATCCTTTTCAATCTGCCCACTTTCCCTTCCCTTCTGGTCTGCTCCCTCAGATCGAACCACGTGAACCCTTGGATCAGCGTGTTCCGTGAATCATGGGGGATCTGATGACCACGACACCATCTCCCTCCTCACATCATCCTATCAGGGATGAACAACAAAGCTGCTTTGTCGTGCGACCGTTGCTCACCTATGGGGTCCCCACACCCCCTTTAGCCGCATGACCCATTGTCGAGCCCAATGGGGTGAGGTGAGCATCAGTTCGTGGCTGGTAGGACCTGCCCTTTTTCTCTTTTCAACCTCCAATGGCCCCCATGCATTGATGAATCCTAGATGCCACCATACCCATCCCTTGCACCTATAAAAACCACCTTCCAGTTCGCTAGCCTCTCCTCTTCCTTTTTCTTTCCACAATCGAACCCTAAAAACCCCTCTAGCTCACCCATTCAAAGCCTCCGCCACCTGCCCTAGGGTTTGGAAACCCCAACGTGATGAAGGGGATGATCCGCTAAGTGTCAGATCTGAAACCATGAGTTGGATCATTCCCCTACGTATTCCCTCTCCCTCTCCCTCTCTCGGTTCCTATCTCCACCACAAGGGTTCCAGGTCACACCGATCACGACACACCAAGCCGCCACACATCTGGAAGCCCCACCTCGTACCCCAGCTGGCACAACAACGTCTTGTGCTTAGTGTGCTCAGAATCACATTGTCCCGCTCAGCATCGTTTTAATCGCCAATGACCGATGATCAGCTGCCCACTATCGCCTCCCTCACATCTCACTACCAGATATCACCCACGATCACTCCAGCCCTCCAGCAGACACTGCCAATCGCTCGAAAGTGCTTTCGGCCATCGAGATCATCTCTTATCTGCCCCCTCTTCCATGCTAGTCCAGGAGGGGTGAAGGCCACCTCCTATGTGGCCCATTCTCAGCCCAATGACATATATCCTCCTTTAAAACCCTAGATAAGGGTGTTTAATCAAACCTCTATATATCCTATCTCCCTTGCTCAAACCTAGAGATATGATATGTCATTTTGATCAAAACAATGCCAGCTTTTTATTAAAACCATAATTTGGACCTAATTCTGAACTTGATTTGTATGATATAGCCTTTTACTTCATTTCAAGGACTTTTGAATGGTGTTTAATGATCAATAATGCTATCCTTGCACTTTGAATGACAAGTGACTTTTCACCCATGGAATCAGTTAACCTCAGGACCCTTTTACAGTGATGTTATATCCTGTCGTCCTTATACACCCAAAGGGGCATATTGACCTTCTATGTGTACCCTTCACCGAAAAGTGACTCCTTTAAATGGATGCATGATATGACTTGATCAAATTTTGGGGTATATCTTAAATTGATGTCATCTAATCTTGAAATTAGTAACCCTTATCATGCTTTGTAACATGGAAATATAAGATCTCATGCTAAGTGTCCCACTTTTCATGTATGGGACCTCAATTCGTATAATGTGCTTTAAAATGATCTAATTGGCCTAGTTGTTTCTATATGATGAAATATGTTGTTTATGCAATTCTCTTACTCTATCTAGTTCGGTTTAGTAGTTTCATCATACTTGTAGCACTAATTACCAACTTGATATATCATATGCTCCCAAGGCTTCTATGACTTGGAATGTTTGACCTTATTTCATGGATTAATCTAATATGCCTAGTTATGATCTTACTATGACTATCACTATCTAATTGACATCTTACCACACAAAACTATGTAGAAATAACCATTAGCAGTGGATTACCAAAAATCACTAAAAATTAAAATATTTTTACCAAGAGATCCACTATAGGGAAACTCTTTACAGAAAGAGCCAAACCCATATATACATCATGGTTGAATTCATACATACATCATTCCATCACCTCGCAAGGATATGAGACATCAGTTGCTTTACCAAAACATATATAAAAGCAACATTGTCCATCGAGGCGTCCAAGCCAAAATCCCAGATTGATTATAAAACTATTTATGCACTATCTCCCAAGGACATGAGAGTACATGGACGACACATAGGACTCTATATCTATAAGACGCATAACAACACTCTCAACCTGAGTTGTTACTGCTATCCTTAATGTTGCCCACTCTCTACTGCACAATCTCTACCTCCTCATACATGTCCACCTAAAAAGTGTGGAAACCCACAAGATGAGATCCATATCTCAGCGGGAGATATAGCCCTCTGCCAACAATATTATTATCAGAGATAAATCTTATGAAAGAGAGTAGAAGAAACCTTTATTGAAAAAAACATATATAACTACTTGTTATATATAGAGTAGATCAATCTCATCATTTAAGTAGTTCAGATAACTATGAATGAGTAATAGATCATTTTTAAAAGGAATATGAAGAACATGTATAACATTTATCAACTATGACATATACAATTAATTGCAGCCTCATTCAATGTTTCCATATTTGATCTTTAAGAAAGTACACTACACGAGTTATATCTTTCAACAATCAATCTTATGCCCTGAGGATATGAGGTATACCGCTCATGCTCCAACCAACCTAAATTAGGTAGCATCAGTGTCATACAAGGTTCATGGAAGATCCAGACTCCATGATCTCACCCCCTCGGTTAGTATGAGAATATTGGAAGTGACATGATGAGTCAAACTACAATTAGTTAGCCCGGGTATATAGGCTCATTTTTAGAGAGATACATCCCGTAGATGTTCCCTTATCAGGGTATGACCAGTAGTCAATCCTAATTCTTATCAGGGTATGGTCTGTAACCAATCATGGTTGCAAATTGAGTTATAGCCCTACAACCACACTCTCTTCAGGGTATGGCCCACAACCAATCATGTTAGTTAAGGATACAAGGAGATACCTCAACTTGCACCCCACATATTCAACAATATGTGCTCTGAGTAAAACTCATTTCACCATTCAGCAAATCCTGACACTGAATGGATCTATGGCTAGGGAAAACTACATTTTTAGTTTCACTTGATAAGTTATGAACATTACATAATCTTTTAGCATCAATCAAGTTACAAGCATGAATTATATATAAATGCTACAAAGGAAGGTGTAATACATTTTTCAAGGAATGTTATATCAATTGGAACACATCTTATTAGCCCTATCATGGGATCTCAAACCCTTGAACATATTACTGGGAATCTCATCCCTTCAACATTTTCATTATCATAATCACCTATTTCTGGTATCAAACCCTTCATTCATCATTGAATAGTATGGCCTCTTACCAAGCAACAATCATCCCTAGGTCATCAGACCCATATACATATATCATACTTATTGTACAAGTATTTCACATGGCTCACAATTCCTTATGTAATATGTATCATGTTAAAACATCATAGATAATACCTGGCTATGCTCATCATCTCATAATACCTACAAGGTTAGGATTTCATGGTAAAACCAATATCAAGTAAATATCATCACCATGCCATAAAGAGAATCATTCAAATTGAAACCCTCTCATAATTAGGGTTAGGGTTTCCCCTTGTAGCCGATTAGGGTTAAGTTCATATTCAACAACCAAACCCTAATTCACATCATAAGAGCTATATTATTACCATAATATTCAAGCATACTTAATTACTCTCATCAATTATCATCAAAGATTATCAAAATGAAATATTGCCTTTATCATATGATTAGTATAAGTTTCTTTCTCATACTTACTAGGATATTGATTCCAACTGTCACGGAATCGGAATCTCAGTCCCATGAACCAAACGTATACCAAAGGCAAAATGCGGAAGCGTAAAGCTTAGCACACATGAACAGATATGTCACGCCCCAATCTCACCTTAACCACAAACCGCAGGATTAGGCGCGACAGGGTGGGATTTACACATAAGCCAACCACTCTTCACTTTTTAAAACATATTAAAGACATTAACAGGAAAATCCGATTTATGCTGTAAAATGAACTAAACAAACCGCGGAAGCATCTTTATTAACTGACTAGCAATATAAACAGAGTTTACAACATATTACATTGTTGACATAAAATAAAGCATAACAGTTAGTTTACATCATTATACACATTTTCTCTCTCACTCACACCTTGTCCCGAGGATCGAGGGGAATGGACTAAGAGACCTCTAACTACCAACTACGAACCTTCTATCGACTAGGCGTAAGGATAAATCGATCCTTCTGATTTCCTGCTGCTGATGATAACCTGAAAATGTTTTGAGTAGAGGTATGAGCCTACTCGCTCAGTGAATAGCTTTTCACTTAGCTATCAATAGACAACTCATCAGGTTTATAAATTGAAATTAACGTAAATGCAGAACTAAGCAAGGTAGTTCTAATAACATAATAAACACACAGATAATAATCACATTCTAAATCATCAACAAGCAGTTCAGGTATATAGACAGTTATATAAATTTACTGTGTACCTACATGATTATTTATTCATTTTATTATGCCCTAAATATATGCAGTGTACTCTGCATATAAAGATCCGCAACAAGTCCATGCTACGGTCCCACCGTACAAGACTTAGCGACACACCCGGGAATGCTAAGTCTGACGCCAGCCCTGTTCTGCAACAGGACCACAGGCTCTCCGGCCTACAGGCTCTCCGGCCTCAATGCACTGCTCCGAGTGCTCTCTCGACTCCTCCTACTAACCTGAGCACACAGGCGGAGGGTCACAGGGTTACCTTCGCGACTCCGCACGAATGGTGTTAGATAACCGTGTTTTCTGGTGAAACCGCAGTGCCATTGTGACACAAGCACAATTGTTGTTAGACACTGCCCTTTTTCTCTTTCCTCGTTTGTCCGCGACACACGCACGGATGATGTTGCAACACGAGTTTCACCCCAAAGCTGCAGATACCACTTAGGGGTTCTACGGTGTTAGGGCATCTAAGTCTATAATCGATTAAACAATAAACAAATAGCAAGAAAATTACATTCCATACATAATGCACAATCTGAACATTACAAGAAGCACATATATAACCTTTATCGTAATTAAACATGAATCAGAATCATTCATCCAGTTTCAATGCTAAACATCAATATTTGAAATCAGTTAATACATTGCAACAATAATACAGGAAATTTCATCATTTTCATTAAGCATATCACGTAGTTCAATTCTAATGAATCTAACATACATTATTGTATGAACTATACTGTTTAGAAGTTATATCAATTGATACAGAAGCAATTAAACATTTAAATTGAGTTAAATATTGATTTCTAAATGAACTACTACTCACCCACTTCGGTGTGTTCGTATACACCAAAAAACGTCCGCAACCACGCCTAATTCTTCCCTTTACAGCAGAGTGCACGCCGTGCACCTGGGCTGCACGCCGTGCACCTGGGCAGAAACTCGTTCTGCATATCTGTAATTTTGCACGCCGTGCAAACTGAGTTGCACGCCGTGCACCTGCGCAGAAACGGGAAAACTTATAGAAGACGAACTCGATTAAGAACTAAGTCTAGCTAGGGCTACGTATTCTCATTCTATCCTCAAAACCGAACTGCGTGCTGTTCTTACCTTGCTCTATTGTGTGTTAATCGAACTCCGGTTTGGACCTATTCGATCCAACAGTAACTTCTTAAGCACAGGTTCACAAGCTCACACTAGGCTGCTTGATTTGGGTGTCGATCGATGCTGCGTCGTGTTGGGTCCTCAAGCACGAGTCCAAAGCATCGTTCATTGGTGCTTCTTTGTGCCCAAGGTGGCCTACAACAGAAGAACGCAGTTGTTGCTGCTTGGGCAAGGTGGGGCGCCGCCCTACTGATGTGGGGCTTCCATGGAGCGAGGAAGAAGAAATAGGGAGCAAACGTTGCGGATTTGTGATGGGAGTCGTCGGCCGAACTCAAAGCAAGCTTCCCCTTGCAATTTTGTGCGCCCAAGGGGGCTCTTGGCCGACCGCCATGGCTGCAGCAGCTACTGGCCGCAGCTACAGGGCGCCGCCCTAGCTGGCTAGTCGGCCACGGCTGGGCAAGGAAGGGAGAGGGGGAAGGAAAGAGAAGAAGAGAGAAGTGGGGCGCAGCCAAGAACGAGGCTAGGAGCAAGAATCGCCCCTCAATCGCCCTGACTTCATTCTGCTGTAAACGAGCCGCTGTGTGTGCCGCCTATCCCTGTTCTATCGGGTGGAAGAAGAAGAAGAAACAAGGGTCGGTTCGCGGAGGGGCCGGAATACAAATTACCCAGCAAAGATAAAAAATTACAACTAGGTCCCTGAACACTCAAATGTCCATATCTTTTAACTCGGAAGTCGGTTTCGAGTGATTTTTCTTGCAACGGTTTAAGCTCGGAATTCTCTATAACCTCAAAGCATAAAATTATGTTAACTAGTTTGTCACAACAGGTCAAAACACTAATTGCATATTGGCATTTAACTTATTCAACAATTAACCTTGAAATTGTCATAGTTACTTCAGATGATTCAATCTCAACCCTTGCTTCACATATTAGCTTATTTTGATTAACCATGATATTTAATTTGATGTTCAACACTAATTGCGGTATTTTACGTAATTCGAGGTATTTATTAGTTAATCAGGAAGTGGGTCATAACAACCTTTTCCCCTTAAAAGAATTTCGTCCCGAAATTCCTAAAAGAGAAAGGAGACTTGTTATGCATCTCAAACTCAAGTTCTCACATGGTTTCTTCTAAATTAAGATTGCTCTACAAAACTATCACTAATGGTACCTCACAATTCGTGAGTTTCTTGATCCTCTGATCAACCATCTGCTTAGGTCCCTTAACCTAGGACACAACCGAATCTGATTCCAGATCAACCAACGAGACATTGTCTTTTCGGAACTGTTATAACAGTATCCCAACTTATGGTAATTACCAAGAAATTATCATATTATTCATGCAGACAAACTAAAATTCTTAAATAAACAGAATGCATGTCTATTTGATACTAAAATTAAATCATGCAATTTAACTGTTAAACATCACTACATATCATACTGAGAATTGATATCAAAAATACTTGATTCATCGTACACCCTATCCTTAGGGCTTCATTTGCCTTATTCATTCATCACATGCCAACACCCTACTCTTAGGGTTTCCTCATTATTTCATCTGTTTGATTGCTATTCAATTCAAAATACGATATCATTCTGGAACTGACAGAGCAGTATATTTCAAATCATTGTAATTACTGAGTAATCTTTATATCATGTGTGCAGACAAATTTAAAATTCATAGATATTTCAAACTCAATCAATTTTGGCACATACATACTGAATTCATGTAATTGAACATCTTGTGACACCAATAAAAGAAATTTACTCCACTTATAAGAAACCATCTGTAATATTTATCGATTATCTGAAATTTCTCGAAGAACGTACATAATAACCAAATTCCTGGTTATGCATCACATAACTCGATTAAGAGTTATTTTTGTATCACAACACAAATATTTAATGGTACCTGAGAATTTCTGATAATATCTCAGAGAAACGATTCATGTAAATTTTAAGTCATACACATTAACATAACAGGAAACATGCAACCAGGTTTATTTGCATATTTTAATGCTATCTTACTATCTTGAAATCATGCACCTAATGGTTTACCAAATCTGTGTTTTCTGGGTTTATTCTCAAACCGTACCATTATCAGTTGTGTACTTCTAAACTCAATGTGATATGATTGAAACTGGATTACCAAGCAACCTAATTATTTTATTCATGTATATCTTAGTCAAGTCTCGAGACATCACAGGTCGACTTAATATGAAGAAAATGAGCAGACTAAATTAGTCTATCCACATTCATTCATATCAAATCACAACCTCTAGGTGTCCTGGGTAATCTTACCACGAAATCCATTGTGATAAATTCCCATTCCCATTCAGACGTAGAAAAGATTGCAAGGTAGCTATAGATTTCTAGGGTTCAACCTTAACCTACTGATACACACTACTTTTAACCACATACTTAGCTACATCCTTCTACATAGTTAACCATCCGTTATACTCCTTGAGACTCATATATATCTTAGTATTTTCCTGAAAACATAGCATACATCCAAAACATACACTTCCATAAAAATTCTTTTCTTTCAGCTTTTCCCCTTAAAAGAATTTTACTCTATCTTGAGATACACATAACATGTCATGTTAATACAACACCTTATTATCATAAAAACTTAAACTCTAGTCTCTTTTCCTCCCATCAGGTCATGCATGGTTTGGCTTAAGTCACTATCACCCTTTTATAGTTTCTTGATTTGATCACAAAAAGTAAGCTTAACTTACATCTGTACAATCAAATCACTTTGTGCTGTCACCCCTAAGTCTAGGTTCAACTCTCACATTTCTACTAACAGGTCTCTATTGAAACCTGTCATAGAGAATGCATTGGCTGTTGAACTTGACTTTCGACTAGAAACATCATCCACCACATTCTCTTTACCAGGGTGATAATCTATTGTCACATCATAAAGATAGTGACACCATGTCTTTAAAACATGAACTACATCAACTATCTTTAGATCATAATCGGATAATATTCCGCTTTCTATGTTACTTACTTATTGTTACATATTAGGTTTATGTCTTACTCATTCCTCTAAATCATCTCATGTTGTTCATGTACCGATCAGGTTATCTTCTTCAAAACCCTAGATCGTTATCAATGCCAGTTTATTTTTCATAGAACAAATCTCAAGATCTTCATTTAACAAAGATATTGGTATACAAGGTTACATCACTAATGATATCCTTTAAACTACTTCAACCCTAATCATCCTAGGGTTTTGGTCTAAATCAATATCATAGCATTATTGTATGTGTGTGGTCGATTATATAGATCAAATTGATTTGCTTGAATTAATAGCATATTAATCCAATACTCAACTTTAATTACATTCAGCTGAAAATTCAGTTTTATAATAGTTTCTGTAATTCGTTTATTAAACTGTAAACAGAAACTCCAAAAATTTTGAAAATTTTATATGTTGTGCCTAATAAAGTTTTAAACCTACAGTAAAAATTTCAGGTCATTTCAATTTACCAATAATTAATTAAAAATCAAACAGTGCGCTGCTATATAGCAGTCTGCAGCAGATTCGGTCGAGTTGCAACTCGACCGACACCTTACTGTAGAGATCAAAAGTCATCCAAAAATTACGCCAAATGAATAGAGTGTCTAAAATTTGTGATTTTCAAACATAATTAAAATTTGGGATCAATTGGACGTACCAATAAAAAGATAAAATTCAATTACAACACTGCTATATAAATCTGAAAATGTGATCGGTCGAGTTTGAAACTCGGCCGATAAACTGGTCAGAACATTCTTCAAAAATTCTAATATCTTCCAATGTTGTTCACACTTTATATATCCAAATCATATCCCAATTTTAGCCAAATTAGAGTTACACATAAAATACTAAAAATCATTTAGTGAGACATTCTATTTATCAAATTCTGTATTCATGCGTTATTTGAATCCTGATTTGGGCCAATTAGGGTCTATGCTTCTCAAGCCCTAATTCTCAAGATTAAGAACATTTATACTTCTATTCTTATGTTACTTGTTAATAGGAGTCATTAGATCCCAGTAACGCATCCTGCCAGCCGGACCAGGCCGAACCTGTAGTCCTGAAGCCAAGAGCTACTCGGGATTAATCAACCCCTATTAATCTAAAACATGTGGAAAGAATATCCACTTAGGGCAAACTCATACATACATGATTTCGAGTCTACTTTAATACAAAGAAAACAAACATTAAACAATTCACTTCATGTCACAACAATATAAAAGAATCATACTCATTGTACAAACTGAAAATCTAAATTCATGCATATAAGAGCATTTCTAATGATCTTTAAACAATAAGCAATATAAAGTAGGAGTTATATCACATCCTATATTTAAATCTCTTACTCCTACATTAATTTCTGATTTCTTAACCCTAAGATTTCTAGGGTTTTTCTCTAGCCTATCCTTCCTCTGCATACCTGGCCAGGGCATCCAGAGAAGAACAGACAGAGTAGCTTGATACTGGTCAATCTAAGTATTCAGACACCTGGCCAGGGTATCTAAACACTCAGACCTTCCAGAGCTAAAACACATCATTTATTATTTGCCTTACTTATAACTTTATTCTTTGACCTTATTGATTCTTAACGACTCATCTTAAGCTCACTACTTGATTCTCGTGACCACGTCCACTTCCTGTCATCTGCAATACTATAACAGAACATTTCCTGTTATAAAATCACAGTTAGAAGAAAGACACCTAAGTCCTAATCCTATTGGTCTCTTATCGTCCCCTGTCCTTGAGTAACTATGTACTCAAACCAAAGCTCTGATACCAAGAGTTGTCACGCCCCAATCTCACCTTAACCACAAACCGCAGGATTAGGCGCGACAGGGTGGGATTTACACATAAGCCAACCACTCTTCACTTTTTAAAACATATTAAAGACATTAACAGGAAAATCCGATTTATGCTGTAAAATGAACTAAACAAACCGCGGAAGCATCTTTATTAACTGACTAGCAATATAAACAGAGTTTACAACATATTACATTGTTGACATAAAATAAAGCATAACAGTTAGTTTACATCATTATACACATTTTCTCTCTCACTCACACCTTGTCCCGAGGATCGAGGGGAATGGACTAAGAGACCTCTAACTACCAACTACGAACCTTCTATCGACTAGGCGTAAGGATAAATCGATCCTTCTGATTTCCTGCTGCTGATGATAACCTGAAAATGTTTTGAGTAGAGGTATGAGCCTACTCGCTCAGTGAATAGCTTTTCACTTAGCTATCAATAGACAACTCATCAGGTTTATAAATTGAAATTAACGTAAATGCAGAACTAAGCAAGGCAGTTCTAATAACATAATAAACACACAGATAATAATCACATTCTAAATCATCAACAAGCAGTTCAGGTATATAGACAGTTATATAAATTTACTGTGTACCTACATGATTATTTATTCATTTTATTATGCCCTAAATATATGCAGTGTACTCTGCATATAAAGATCCGCAACAAGTCCATGCTACGGTCCCACCGTACAAGACTTAGCGACACACCCGGGAATGCTAAGTCTGACGCCAGCCCTGTTCTGCCACAGGACCACAGGCTCTCCGGCCTACAGGCTCTCCGGCCTCAATGCACTGCTCCGAGTGCTCTCTCGACTCCTCCTACTAACCTGAGCACACAGGCGGAGGGTCACAGGGTTACCTTCGCGACTCCGCACGAATGGTGTTAGATAACCGTGTTTTCTGGTGAAACCGCAGTGCCATTGTGACACAAGCACAATTGTTGTTAGACACTGCCCTTTTTCTCTTTCCTCGTTTGTCCGCGACACACGCACGGATGATGTTGCAACACGAGTTTCACCCCAAAGCTGCAGATACCACTTAGGGGTTCTACGGTGTTAGGGCATCTAAGTCTATACTCGATTAAACAATAAACAAATAGCAAGAAAATTACATTCCATACATAATGCACAATCTGAACATTACAAGAAGCACATATATAACCTTTATTGTAATTAAACACGAATCAGAATCATTCATCCAGTTTCAATGCTAAACATCAATATTTGAAATCAGTTAATACATTGCAACAATAATACAGGAAATTTCATCATTTTCATTAAGCATATCACGTAGTTCAATTCTAATGAATCTAACATACATTATTGTATGAACTATACTGTTTAGAAGTTATATCAATTGATACAGAAGCAATTAAACATTTAAATTGAGTTAAATATTGATTTCTAAATGAACTACTACTCACCCACTTCGGTGTGTTCGTATACACCAAAAAACGTCCGCAACCACGCCTAATTCTTCCCTTTACAGCAGAGTGCACGCCGTGCACCTGGGCTGCACGCCGTGCACCTGGGCAGAAACTCGTTCTGCATATCTGTAATTTTGCACGCCGTGCAAACTGAGTTGCACGTCGTGCACCTGCGCAGAAACGGGAAAACTTATAGAAGACGAACTCGATTAAGAACTAAGTCTAGCTAGGGCTACGTATTTTCATTCTATCCTCAAAACCGAACTGCGTGCTGGTCTTACCTTGCTCTATTGTGTGTCAATCGAACTCCGGTTTGGACCTATTCGATCCAACAGTAACTTCTTAAGCACAGGTTCACAAGCTCACACTAGGCTGCTTGATTTGGGTGTCGATCGATGCTGCGTCGTGTTGGGTCCTCAAGCACGAGTCCAAAGCATCGTTCATTGGTGCTTCTTTGTGCCCAAGGTGGCCTACAACAGAAGAACGCAGCTGCTGCTGCTTGGGCAAGGTGGGGCGCCGCCCTACTGATGTGGGGCTTCCATGGAGCGAGGAAGAAGAAATAGGGAGCAAACATTGCGGATTTGTGATGGGAGTCGTCGGCCGAACTCAAAGCAAGCTTCCCCTTGCAATTTTGTGCGCCCAAGGGGGCTCTTGGCCGACCGCCATGGCTGCAGCAGCTACTGGCCGCAGCTACAGGGCGCCGCCCTAGCTGGCTAGTCGGCCACGGCTGGGCAAGGAAGGGAGAGGGGGAAGGAAAGAGAAGAAGAGAGAAGTGGGGCGCAGCCAAGAACGAGGCTAGGAGCAAGAATCGCCCCTCAATCGCCCTGACTTCATTCTGCTGTAAACGAGCCGCTGTGTGTGCCGCCTATCCCTGTTCTATCGGGTGGAAGAAGAAGAAGAAACAAGGGTCGGTTCGCGGAGGGGCCGGAATACAAATTACCCAGCAAAGATAAAAAATTACAACTAGGTCCCTGAACACTCAAATGTCCATATCTTTTAACTCGGAAGTCGGTTTCGAGTGATTTTTCTTGCAACGGTTTAAGCTCGGAATTCTCTATAACCTCAAAGCATAAAATTATGTTAACTAGTTTGTCACAACAGGTCAAAACACTAATTGCATATTGGCATTTAACTTATTCAACAATTAACCTTGAAATTGTCATAGTTACTTCAGATGATTCAATCTCAACCCTTGCTTCACATATTAGCTTATTTTGATTAACCATGATATTTAATTTGATGTTCAACACTAATTGCGGTATTTTACGTAATTCGAGGTATTTATTAGTTAATCAGGAAGTGGGTCATAACAAGATAACAAGATAAAGGCACCAACATAATTTCAACAATCAACAAGATATATTAAGCAACATCATTATATTACATGATTTGAATTACATATTCAAGAGTCACTTTGTACAAGTCTGCTCATGTATACTATATTTGGATCTTACAATAAGTACACCTAGCATAGCTCACCAAGCCCATCAACCTTCTAGCCATCTCTGAACCTAAAAACAACATACGAAAAAAATGGGTCAACACACGAGGTGTTGAGTATGGGCTGAAAGATACACATATATATAATCTTTGCATAATTTTGAAAAGATTTCAAGACTAAACGAACAAGAATAAACATGTTAATTGTTTAACAAATGTGAAACCATATTTTATGTCATTTCACTCCATTATACCAACAATATCAAACATGTTTAAGGCCTTTGACCATCTTCCCGTCAGAAGGGTCTGTAAGGGTGCTCAAGCTTAGCTAACCCTTTTATACGAGAGGGACCCCAAGGCCGTAGCCAAGAGCTAACCCTTTATCAACAATATTATAATGGAGTTCTATCTATATATGTGTTCAAGTTATAAAACTGACGAAGCAAACATCGAGTACGACATAGCAATACTACATGGCAATATTTGAGCAAATAGACAAACAAGCATATAATATATGTCTTTTCAAGAAAGAAAGCGATAGTCATATAACTAGATAAGGCCCATACCTAATTTAGAGATTTCACAACCTAACATATCCTTCGTCATCTAGCCACATATCAAACCTGATTAACAACAAGATTACATATATGCATTAGATTCTCATCATTAACCCTAATTAGATGCATTTTAGGGTTCTGGCCAAGATGGGTTACAAGTTGCTTATTAGTTCATTATATGATATTGTGTTGATCTAGAGGTCATCATGACGTTCCATGCTCTTTCTATAAACATAACAAGGTTTAAAGCATTTACATGCATTGTAGGGTCAAACGACTCACAATAGAGTAATCAAGGTCAATGATCATCAAAGAATAAGATCCAAGCATAAGGGATGGTTTGGATCAACAACATAAGGTCATAAGAAACATATAACAAGATTAGGTGGTTGTCCATTAGCAACAAGATTAGCAATTTGGGGTAACGTTCATCATTATAGTCCAGTAGGCACATATGTACAAAAAGGAGTCATTTATGAGCAATAGGGAGAGTATGACCTTTGTTTGGTTCAAATATGAACAAAAGTTACTGATTTGATGAGCAACATGGTATAAGTATACTAAAGATTCAAGATTCATCATAAGGATGCATTATATGTGGTCAACATAGCCAAAGATTCTATTTACATCAAAACAGGAGAACTAGGATCATACTCAGGTCCTAAAACTATGCTCACGTTGCAGACCTTTTCGAGAGGATCGATTTGATATATAATTTTGCAATATTTGGCCTTAAGATGAGGAATATATCAATTTTAGAAGATTAAGTCCAGAACTATAGAGAAAAAGGACGAGATGTTACCAAATCATTAATCAAAGGATTCCATCCGTTCGATGCGAGCCCATCATGGATTCATCTATCCTATGGTCCGTGTCACCCAGCTCCTTAAGGCAATCGTCGTCCGATCCATCATGCTCCAAGGCTGATCGGCGGCCCGCAACGGAGCCCACTTCAGACGCTCGCCCCTCTCACGGAAATGCTCTATTCCACCACTAGGAACAGAGTCGGAATAGGGGATCCACACCCTTCATGTCCGACGAGCAAGGCACCTCCAGAATCCCGATAGGGGAGCATCGAGTCTGGTTGGGGCCGCGGGGGGTCTATGGCACACCGGTGAGGACCCGGTTGTTTGGTGTTGTCGTCCCCAACCTTGCTCCTCCCCAAGGCGGCCGGGTAGGAGAGGTCTGCTGCTGGGTGCGCCCACAAGCATCTGAGTAAGAGACGGAGTTTTGGCAGCCGACCTGAGCGCTGAGACAAGTGGCAGGCCATAAGGAGTTGACGACTAGGGCCGACGGTGGGCTGGAGGTGCAAGTAGCAGCCATTCATTGGCTGCGACGACACTCTAGATAGAGTGTCTGGCCGTGAGTAGTGAGAGGAGAGGGATGATGAGTGACGATGGAGGAGGAGGGAAAGAAGACAAGGGGAACTAGGGTTAGATTAGAGGGGTTTATAAAGCGGCAAGTTAGGGTTGTTAGATCATAGCTCCCCATCCGTTACTCAAACTGGGTGGAGGCGGAGAGTGTTTCATCAGTCGTTCGTCAGTTTCCAGAAGAGGAAAAGAGAGGAGGGAACAAGAAAATGGGCTAATGTGTTGTATTGGGCCTATTTGGCCAGCCCAATAGAGATAAAGGCACAGAAAAGAGCTAAAACAAGGTATAAATAGCCAAATTTCAAGGTATTATAACTTACCTCCGGAGGTCCAAACGATGTGACTTTTATACTATTAGAAAGGAAATCGAGCCCTCTCTTACATGAAATACACAAGAGATAAGAGGGTCATACTACTAAGGTTCAGTCTCATATGTAACATAGATACATAATAAGGAATCGTCATAGTTCAGAAAGCAATGAAATGTCACATTTGGTAAAAATGTGAACGTTGATGTGACTAAATTAAAGTCCCACTACCATAAAACTATGGTTTGGACATTGAATTGAGTATGATGCTACTGGGTGAGAGAGAGTAAATGTACAAGATAGGATAGAGAAAAGTCAGGTCGTCACACCAACATACTTATTACATTGTCTTAACCCTCTTTAGGGTTATCAACCTACACTTATTATAGTGTATCCATATCATTACTTCATAGTGAATCAATTGATTACATTCATCATGTATCAACCTACACTTATCAAGGTCTATCAGCCTACACTCATCAAGGTGTATTGGCCTACATACTAACCCTTGTGTCATCCTAGACACATTCATTTGTGTCAGCCAAGACACATGTATCGTCCATGACACTATTCACTTGTGTCAGCCATGGCACATCCAAGAGATATCGGTTTAGAGGTCCCTAGGGTGATATCAGTTTTGAGGTGCTCAAGGTGACATCGGTTTTGAGGTGGTTAAGGTGATATCTTTTTTGAGGTGCTTAAGGTGATATCAGTCATGAATCACATCTTGGTGTATCACCTTCACCATACCTTGGAACATCACCTTCTTCATACTTTAGCAAACTATTTTCACCTCACTTAAGCATAACATCTTGACCTCACTTTAGTGTATCAGCCACTCTATCACTTTATGTATTGGCCATAGTATACTCTAGGGTATCGACCATACTATCATCTAGTGTATTGGCCTAGCTATCACCAAGTGATATCGGCCTTTAGGGTTTTTATTATATCAGGTTAAACATCATCAACACCCTTGTTTACTTCTCTCCTATCAAGGTAGAGATCTCACCACTACTTGGTGTGTTAGCCATGACTTCAAGGAGTGTATTGCCCATACCTTCACATGGTGTGTCAGGCTAGGTGTGTTGTCCATCACACTTGTGTCGGGAAAGAGGTGTGTTGGGTTTCTAGGGTTAGAGTATATTGGGTTGCCTTATTGCCTTCATAATTTCATCATCTTTCAATATATTGGACTACCCTTATTCTTTGCTTTAGGTGATAGGATAAACAACTGAAGGAACAATAGTCCTTCACATGTAACAAACTAGTAATGGTTTAAGCACTCAAGTGTATCTGTTTTCTCTTCACATAACCCCATATCGGGTTAAGGTTTCTCAAAACAATATCAGTTTGTGCAAAGGAGATTCCATCATCTTCAATCCTCAACCCTTCGTCCATTAACACTTTAGTTCGTGGACAAAACCCTATATATCCATTAGATCTCATAAAATCATCATTCAAGCAAGGAAAGTCGAAATTGAAAAGAAATCATCAAGTATTGCATGATTGAAGGTGAATAATAATAGAGTTGAGTTCAAGTTATATAACCCATGTCAAGCTTTAAAGCTCCACATTCCCAAGGTTGAAGATGACTTATCAAAAGTCCAAGACTCAATCACACCACTTCTATATGAAAGAAGATACCATAGTTAGGAACTTTATGAAGAAGAAAAGAAAGAAAGGAACCATGACCCGAGAAGCATAGTCCAACCGAGGTTGAAGATGATCATGGCTTCACCTACGGAAATATGCTCAAGCTCATTCTTGCTCCTTGAGCTTCTAGGGTCATCCTCCAAGAAGGATATTGTAAAAGAGTCCAAAGGTCTACTTGCTTGGAAAAGAGGGGCTTAAAAGAGTCAAAAGATTTGTGAATACCTAACATGAGGAGTACCATGTAAAGATCCTTGACTCCTGAGTGAAGCAATCAAAACACAAAGAAATATAACTAGTTAAAGTTCTATAGAAATATCATGGTTTGGAGGAAACAACTTTGGAGCTCAGAGAGGAAATGTTGCAAAATCACCCCTCCCTCTTTGTTTGAGATTTTGAGGATGAAATACTTTTAAGGAGAGCAGATTTGCAACATACCCAAACTTAGGTAAATATTACTCTTTCACTTTACTATATAATATCTTATTATTGAACCCTATTCTTAAATTGGATTACATTAAGATGTGAGTAATCTTTAAATATACAGTTTTAACCAATAAAACAATTATTGGCGGATCTAATACATGAAATAGGGATAATATACTAATTTGCTTTTTTTTGCTACAAATTCACCACCTCGAGTGATTTATGTTACAAATAAATGTTACATATTTTTCCCATGGATAGGCATGGGCAAGAGAGAGTCTCAAATGAAATTTTAGTATCTAAAAATAAAGCAATACATAAAAATATCAAAATTTTACTTAGGCTTCAAGCTAATTTTTTATGGTTTTAGAATTTTCAAATGCTAAAATTAATAGAAAATATCAAATTCATCACCCCTAAATTATGTAACTTGCCAAATCTGGACATAATTGGACTTTATTTTCACCCACAAATGATCGAGGAAAGTTTTATAAATATGATGCATCAATAGAATATAGCTTTAGCATGTAATACATACCCTTTTTTTAGACTCACAACAGGTGCCAACCACTCTGATTTAGAATGAGCGACTCTCGAGTTGTCTCCTATCTCAGGTATAGACACCCACACATGTGAATAGTAAACTTGGGGTTGGGTCTGATTTTTCAGTCATAACTTTCTCATTTCTCAATGAAACTTCCTGAAACCAATTGCATTGGATTACAAATTCGATTCCTCATCTATGTAGCCCTAGATCTCATATTTTAATTGAATAAATGCAATTATACCAAACTTTATTCCAAGCCTACCTTGGATATCTGAACCCATATGCCATAGAATCCAACCCTATATATATCTAACTTGTCATAGGGTTTCATCCCATCACATACAAGTGTTTGGAACCACCAATTTCTCCTTATACTAATCACTTTTCCACCACCAATTTCTTCTTCTATGTGGGATTCTGGAGGATGTCGATGTTGAGCTAGCTTGTTAGTGAGCAATCATTCTAGGGGTAAGAACTGACTGGTCTTTCTCTTTGTTTTCACCTAGTTGAAACTATGAATAACCGTTCACCATATTTTCCCCCAAATTGGACCTACAGTTACTGCTGCCACACCATTGGACATGGCATGATGTGAGGTTGAAGGAGACATGTTGAGGGTTAATTACCCTTTTGCCACCACGCGTTCTCTTTTTTCTCACATGACTTTTTTATGTAAATCACTTCGTATTTGATTAATTTTGTCAATCTATGTTATGGAGAAACATACAATGAGAATACCCTATTATTACCTAAGTTCCAAAATCATAATTCAAGGGTATAATATTCATTTGAGTATCAATTTTCATCAACAAATTAGTAAATAGTGTATATCTTATAAAAACCATAACTTTTACTTGAAGCTCCAAAATTATAAAAACTATTATGGAATAGTGAGATTCTTCTCTATTTCGTGTTTTGTTTTTGATAACCTAATTATAAAGTTTTTAAAATGTGGTTTTTCGATTTCTCTTTCTCTCTTATTCTCTTATTAATAATTGAGGAAAATTATAATTAACAATATTAAGAAATTGGATATGATATGTAATCAATAACCATGAAACCTCTAGTCACGTTAGTATGTTCAGTCGATCTAGGGTTTTGTTGAAGGATTGCATTTCTAGGGTAAATTGAATCCTAACTGATGTACAAAACATTATATAAAGGTCTGAGGTGACTTTAGACTTGGTTTATGATTTATTACTCAAGTCAAGGTATGTGCATATTCCCAATTATATAGGAATTACTAATATGACCAACCAACTTTTCCCTATAAGAGGCATGTGTTGATATCCGATAATCACTTTTGCATCTTTATGTAATTCTTACCTTTCTTGGAAATTGTTTCCTTGGAACTATTTTGCAATTAAGTGATCGATGCTTTTGATGATCCTCTAACCCAAATGTATTGCTTATATGGATGTTCTCATCCTTTTTGTGAAATGTGCAGATATTTGACTAAATTTTAACTTGCCTTTCTCTATTGATTGCATGATTTAGATTGATCTTATTTCTGGTAGTGATACATAAGTACAACCATACATAGGGCACACTTTTTCTACCCCGTGTGTGCTTTTCCACTCGTTATATATAGGGGCATGCTTTTTCTACCCAGGGTGTGCTTTTTCTACCCAATTCTTTAAGGATGAGATCCTATAGTGTCCCAACCATACTTAAATAACTTTAGTCTATCATTGTTTACGTGCACAAATTATGTTTTGATGTTATTGATGGAAATTTCTAAAGGCTAGACTCCCTAATTGTTAATCTTCATATTGGACGTGCCTCTTCTCTTGATTTGTTCATTCTATTTGAACTTGTTTTTCTTGAGCATCCCTTTGTTGAGATCTTTTATATTTAACATTCAATGATCTAAAGTAATGTCTAGTTGTTATATACTGCACATACTCAACATTTTCTTACGTCCTTTCTTTTGTGTTGTTCCTCTTCTAGGTGTTAGCTTACACCCATCCAGAGGTAGAACAGCTTGAGGGCCAATAAGTAGGTGGTACTGCTTGGGACTATCTTTAGGATGTCTTCTGAGATGGGCAAGCTTCTCACCACAAATTGATCCTACATGTTTATATTTCATATCTCGTTAGTTTCCCTTTGTGGCCCTAGTGTTGAGCTTGGACAAGAATTTGGTAACAGTTGAATTCACTTTCCACTACTTTAAAACTATGTTTCGTTTACCAATCTGTTTGATTGATACCTTTTGATATTATGCACATTAATTTTTTTCCTTTGTGTTTTTATTGTGGATAGTATGACTAATTAAAAAATTGTGTTGTTTTTCGTGTATATAAAGTCCCAAAGTTTACTAAAATGCTTGATACCTTGAAGTTATTTGATTCCCTATATGCAAAAATCTTCTTCCATGCACCAGGGTCAACAAAAGGTATATTCCTCAGTGACACTCTCTTTATCTTAGGACTAGTTATATAATATCTATTAAGATTGGTATTAAAACCCCTTCACATCTTGACACATTTTTGAATCGCCTTTTTTCTATGATCTTGGTGAAAAAACTCTGCAACAATAGTTTTATTTTTACAAGATTGGTAAATGAAAGGATAAAATTGGTAGGGTGTGTATAAATTCATATAACTCATAGATATTTCAAACAATAGGAGTTCTTTTTATATAACATCAACTTTATGCCAAGTTTCTATATCTATTTCCACCTTGATACATACTTTGATCCTTAAATAGTACCAAAAATCACTATTATTCTCCCCAATATGTATCCCTATCTCATTAAACTAAATGGAGAACTTCTCTCCTTTGGCGTTAATATTCTATAACACGTGATTAAGTGTGGGACTTATAGTCTGTGAATCAACTCAATTATCAGAAGCATCAATATCAACACAAAAGTCTTCTTGGTGTTCATGCTCTGAGTGCTCCTCTTCTGAGGAGAATGCTATAATAGTTTGCAAAATAGTGATAGATATAAACATAAATGAAACAAACACACACATCCAATATAAATTGATAAAAATATTATTGTGCAATTTAGATTTATAAACATGCATGTTTGGTTGATAATAAAATGTAACTTTATAATGAACACACTCTTAAAATATTGGTTGGATTCTGAGTCAAATAATATTCCTTCATCGTGACTTGATGGTTATACTATTCACCAGTGTTAACTTTGACATTTACATGTGGAAACAAACTAAGAAAGTACTTGAGTCATAATACTTGTCATAGTACTCTTCTTCATTAATAGTTTCTAGAATTAACTGTCTTTTTCCATGAAGAGCAATAGGCCACTTTTGATTTTTATGATCATAGATATAGAATAATTTCTTTGCTTTTTATGCCATGATAAATGGTATATCCTTCTCAAAAATCTTTAAAAGTTTATTAATATGAACCCAAGTCATCCACTAGAACTCTTTTATTATTTTTAACTCAATTACACCTAAAGATAGGAGCATTGAACTCTATGTAGTAAAATTCCTATATGTCTCCTATGGCTCTGTAATATGAAATCTTAGTTTCTTGTGGTCTCTTAGCCTTCACACTAGCAAAATACTACAAAGACTCTTTTACATAGTGACCTTACTATATTGGCTATACTACTATAATGTTGACACTTTGAGTAGTATGAAAATCTATTTATGGCATACTCTTCTTATAAGAAGACATCCATTAGTGGTTTGAAGGTGAGCCATTTGATGTTCTCAACAATATCATTTTGTGTTTAAGATAGTTTTCTAAAGATTTTATCTTCAAACCACCAAATAAACATTTCAGCATGCTCTCAAGCAAGCCACACTAAATTGCATAGAGGATACTTCCTATAGATAAGATTGGTTGTTCCATGATATAGATACCACATCATTGATTTTGCGTAAAATCTACAACTGCTCTTTATCTCACAACAAGTGACTAATTACTTTCAAATGTGCTCCTATATTGCCCTTTCCATAATAATATTTAGTGTGGCATACTTTGTATTGCCACAAGTTGTTGGTATATGCCCAGAGAGCCCATCATATGATGATTGTAATGGCATAACTTGTAAAGATTTTATTAATTATAAAGGCAATCTTCCATTTATTTTGTTTTATTTAGTTATGTGATAATGATGTTATATAATAAATGTCTAAAGAATGATGTTACTCAATGATGTATGTCTTTGGGTTGAGGACCTGAACAATGAGATCATATGGATGTTAAGAGTATATACATTCTTGTTATGTCTCTAGTTGGATGTTATTATGCAAGCAAGATAGATAGAAATAACACATAAGGATAGAGTGTGTGTTGTCTTATGAAAAAATATCATTATTAATAATATGCGATATTAAACCAAACACATAGATATGTGTTAGATAATAATGTATCTGATAGACTCAGCTTGAGAGTGATGCATGAAACTATTGAATGGTAGTAAGAGATATCTCTCATAGTGATGGTGGTGATTGTGGTTCTTAGACCTAAAATTACTACACTCATCACATGTTGTTTGATGTACTTTGTCATCATCAAATGTAACCCTATATAAGGGTAGCCATAAATGTGATTGTCAAATACATTTTAACACATGGGAAATGATTTTGAGTTATGTAGATGGGATTTGTTCCTCCTACAAGAGTTTGATATCATGGCCACTTGTTAAGTAAGACTGAGAAAAGCATGGCCATGCACATGTGAATCAATATATGATGTTGAGGTCACATAAATTTCAGACAGTATGCTCAAGTTCAAAGAACATAGATTGAACGTTGAAAAGGATTATGATTCCATGCCTCAACTTCAATATGGATATCATAGATAAAGACACTATACAATCACTATAACACCAATTAGGGATTGTAGGTTGAAGTTGTTCTCCAACTTTTCGGATTACTTGGGTAGCAATGATGCTTGCTAGATACCAATCATTGTGTGTGAGGTCATAAATTATTTATAGACATATAGTGTCAATGTAACTTTGAATCTATAGGGTCACACACATAAGAATACACTTGGAATAGGATTTTGTTCATGAATAATGTTTAAACCTGATTACTAAAGTGTTATGCATTCAATTTAAACAACATTAGCAATCTGCACTCTAAAATGACCAATTTTGCAAGTGAACTGATCCGCTCATATGCATGAACCAATCAGATTAGGTTGTAAACTAGCCATTTGGTTGATCAATGAGATTGGATCAAGGATTGATGTTGACGCCATGTTGTGCATTTATAAAATATTAATTGCCAATACATTTGTGATTGGGAAACATAGTGAAATGACCAGTTCAAGGGTTGAACTGATCATCTCACATGCCAACCAATCGGTTCATTATTGAACTTAACATTTTTTCATTTGTAGGCTACAAAAATTCATGAAATTTCTTCTCTTTGACAACCAAATCGACTGGAAACCATGACCCTGGACCTCCTAAAAAATATAGGGGTATTGGGGGCTTTCCAGATACAACAATAAGCTCTAACAATTGTTGTCTTCTCTGGTTATGGTAACCAAGAGAGTCCAAGAAATTTTTATCTGCCAAAGGGAGGAACAACAAGGGAGAGATAATTGGGAGAACAAGCTGACACGAATAGGTTGACTAGAAGGGACAAATCCTTCATGTATGTTCATCTAGAATGATAGGAGTTTCTGGTGGTCTGTGTGGACTACTCTAGTGGTGAGGAGGCCTTTGCCACCTGCTACGAGGATGCCATCAATTGAAATCTATGGTGTCCAACTAGGAGGCCGACGATCACAGTCATTCAGGTTTAAATCAAGGAGGTAGCACGCTGCAACAAAGGATAGTAACTTAACTTGCTCCAGGGCCAAGTTTATACCTTGCAACCCTCTTTTCATCTCATAGTTGTTGACATATCCTGTTGTATTAGGGGAATATGGCAAGTAAATTTTTTGTTTTCACTACCACATCTAATGCCATATTTACCAATAGTGGTATTAGAGCCACGTCAATTTACTATGTTTTGGGATTTAATTGATATGATTGGATTTTGGTTTTATCATTTAATTAATACGTGTGATGTGAATATTTAAATGGTTAGTGTGCACATCTGAATAAATACCACATATGATCCCTATATATATGATATTATATATGTGAAAAATGTGTTGCATTAAAATTATTTTGATGGTAATCGGAAGCATGGTTATGTCCTATATTCCTAGACCTTTTGTGCTTGGTTGGATGGTTGTTGTTGTTTATTTCTTAGTTTGCATACCGAGCCTCTCAAATTTTTTCCATATGTAAAAGTATTACTTATTTCCTTCTAATACTCCTCTTGAATGTAAGTAGAGGCTTCCCAATTATATTATAATATGTTCAATAGGATTAGGATAATATTATTTCCTATTATGACAAAGAGGATGTTTTGCACCATACGACCTGACTAGTTTCGGGGATGAACTGATCAATTGGAGGAGTGAGGAGGTCGATGATAGGAGGAGCCAACTGAATGGTTAGAGGAGTCCAGACATCACAAGGACCAGAGGACAGACAACTAATGTGAGAGGCCAACCGACTGACCAGAAGGCCAGTCAACCAGTTTAAGGGTTGAACTAATTAACCCAGACTAGTTCCAACACATATTGTCAGCAACAATAGGTTGCTACATATCATGTGGGCCTTAGGTGGTAGTAATTCCTTGTAGCTCCAAGGTATAATAGATCATCATCAACAACAGGTTTCTACATATCATGTAGACCTTAGGTGGTAGCAATTCCTTATAGCTCCAAGGTATTATAATAGGATTGCCATAACCATTGCTTATGTTTATTATTGCATTTTTTCATTGTGATTATAGTATGTATATGATACATAATATAGGTATGTGATGATTGGATATGTATATTTATTTATATATAATCCCCCAATATAATATTAAGTCTTATATGCTTTCCATAAGAAATACACATTTAAAAATTAATTGACTAAGCATAGGTTATGTTAAAGCATGGTGCGCTCTCCACCTCATGGAAGTGTGATGGTAGATATGTAGATTTTCCAAAGGAGGGTGCATATTCTATCATGTTGGCTTTTGGATCAGGCTTAACTTGGTGATCTTAATGAGATTAAGTACCTAGGAAGTATAAAAATGGATTGTGACAAAGATTTATGCACACCATCTATCCAAGATTTGCATATAGATGCAATCAGCAAACGTTGCCCACCTAAATAGTCAAGTTGTGGAAAATCAGCCAAAGTTGATTCATGATTTGATGAAATATGGATCTTGGCTTACTAGAAGATTGTTTGATGTAATCTTCCAAATTGATAAGTGAGGGTTATCAATTTGAAAAAAAAAGTGGAAGCAATAGTTAACTAAAGGCATAATTAAACATTGTCAACTTTTTTAAATCAGATCAAATCAAAAGTCTTTTCAAAAACTATAAATTTTCTCTTGTAGAATCAAATGACAACAAACTAAACATTTTTCTTGTGATCGGTCTTTGATAATGAAAAGTTAAATGGGAATAATTTCCTTAATTTGTTCAAGATGGTGAGAATTGTTCTCACACAAGAGCCCAAGCTCTATGTCTTGGAAATACTAGAGCCAGATGAACCTCCTTCTATTGCACCTAAGGCTAACAGGGATGGTTACAAGAATCACTCTGAAGGTATCATAGATGTCAAGTGTCTAATGTTATGCTCTATGAACTATGGGTTTTACAGAATGTATGAGAACATGAATGTTATTGAGATGGTCACACATCTTAAGAACATTTACCAAGATCAGGAAAGACAAAAAAGATATGATGTATCCAAAGAGTTGTTCAAATGCAACATGGAAAAAGGATATCCTTCCTCATGTGCTCAATCTTATTGGATATGTGGAGACCTTTCTAGATTGGGATTTCCCTTGTGTCAAAAGTTGGACACAAATGTGATTCTTTAGTCACTGTCAGAATCATATAGTCGATTTGTCATGAACTACATGGATAATTTTGATAAGCTGTTGTTAGAATTACTTTACATGTCGAGAAAAATAGAACCGCAAATGAAGAAAGACAAGCCTAAGTCTTTGATGATGATTAATAGAGTAAAAGAGAAGTCAACAAAGCTATGAAGAGTTCTAAAGCTATCCAGAATCCCATATCTTCTACACTCAAAGCAAAGGGAGGGGTAACCAAGGGAGGAAATTGTCACCAATGTCACTTGCCTGGACAATGGAAGAGTTATTGCCCTCTCTACGTGGAGGAACTCAAGAAGAAGAAGGTCATAAAGATCTCCAATTTAGGTATATACACTTTTGAGATAATTTTGTCTACTTCTTCATCTTGGGTACTAGATACCTGATGTGGATCTCACATATTCTCAAATAAGCAGGATCTGAAAAGAAGTAAGCCTTTACAAAAGGGTGAGGTTGAAAACTGTGTTGCAACTGGAGCAAGAGTTGATGCCGCAATGTTGCAAGTAGAGCAAGAGTTGATTCCACTATAGTTGGAACCTATAATTTATCTCTTCCCATGAGTCATGTAATAGAGTTGAAGAACTACTATTTTTACATGCCATAAATAGAAATATTATTTTTGTATCTTGTATGGACAAGGTGTAGGGGAATATGGAAACATAACATGAAATAGAAAAAAAATAACTTCCATATTCCCCGTTAGTCCAATGGAACGCATCAATAACTATGCAATGGATGGATGGTTTAGAGGATATATCTGGTCCTGGAGCAAGTTCAGTGACAATCTCCTCATCGTGGTGTGTGTCCTTTCTTCAAGTCACACTCGAACATTGCCTACGTCAGCCTCCTAGTTGATCACCATAGAAAATAGGTTGATGTTGTCTTCATGGCGGGAAAAGCTCCACACCTCTAGAGTAGTCCACATAAACTACTAGGAACTCTTGTCATTTTCGTTGAATAGACAAGAAGGAGTTGTCTCTTCATGGTGGCATACTAATCACCGACTTGCTCTTCTAAAGTTGTTCACCTTTTATATCCCTCCCTTTATCAGGTAGGACTTGTTCGGTCCTCTCGGTAACCACAACTAGAGTTGACAAAAAATTGTTAGAAGAAATGGGGTTGTGTCTCTGGGAAGCCCCCAATACCCTCTATTTATAGGAGGGTCAGGGTTCCCAATATGTACGAGAGTGGAAGGTACCAACATTTCACAAATTCTCACAACTTGTGAGTGGAAAAATGATCGGTTCACATGTGAACTGGTTGGCATGTGAGCCAATCGGTTCACCCAGTGAACCAGTCGTTTCATCATGTTTCCCAATCAAAATTGTATTGGCAATTCTAATGAAATTAATGCATGGCATGACATCAACACTAATCCTTGATGAAATCAAATTTCTCTTGTGAATCTGGTGGTTTATCTCATGAACTGGTTGTCTGGTGAACTTGAGATGATCGGTTCACTCAGTGAACCGGTCAGTTCATGCCATAGTTCATCCAGAATTCAGCCAATACAATATCCAATCAACCTAACACTCAACTGGCTAGTTTAACACTTGAAGCAGTTGGTTCAGAATCTATTCAGTCAATTATTGTTGAAGTTAAGTACCTAAACACTTTAATAATACATTCAATTATTATTCATGATTAAACTCCTATGACAAGTGGATCCTATGTGTGTGACCCTATAGGTTCCATATTACATTGATAGTGAATGTCCATAAATAGTTATGACATCACAAGCAAAGATAGGTTCCTAGTCACACATCATTGCTATCCAAGTAAATGGACAGTTGGAGAACAACTTCAACTTACGATTTGTGATTGGTGTTATAGTGTTTGTGTAGTTCCTTTGTCACTGATATCTGGATGGAACTCAATGTATGGAATTGTCATCCTCTCCAATCACTCATTCATGTTCCATGAACTAGAGTAGAATGTTTAGGATATATGTAAGATCAATATAAAATATTGACTCACATGTGCATGGCCATGCATTTCTCAGTCTCGCTTATAAAGTGGCTAGGATATCATCCTCCTATAGGAGGGACAAATCCCATCTACATCACTCACAATCATCCTCATGTGTCACAGTGTATCTTATCATCACCTTTATGGCAACCCTTATTTAGAATCATGGTGTATGATGTCAAAGTACATAAAATAACATGTTATGAGTGTAGTGACTTCAGGTCTAAGAATCACAATCATAACCATAACTATAAGAGAAGATGTTGACTACCAATTATGGTTTCCATATATCACTCTTATGGTGTGTCTGTCTGATACATTGTTTTCTAACTAGTATCTTTTTGCTTGGTTTTATATCACATAACATGATTGATGAGATTATGTCATCAACTAACGCACACTCTAGTCTTATGTGTTAGTGTTGTCTATCATCCTTCCATAATAACATCTGAATAGGGACGTAACAAGAATGTATATACTCTTAACGTATGTATGATATCATTTTTTAGGTCACACACCTGAAGACATATGTCATTGAGTAATATCATTCTCTAGACATTTATTATGCTAATTCATTATCTCATAACTGAATAAAATAGAATAAATTAGAAGCTTGATTTTATCATTAATCAAATAATTTACAAGTTATTCCATTACAATCATCATATGAATGGCTCTCTGGTCATACATACCAGAAAATTCCCACTTGCTCTTAGAGCCAATCACCTATGAATTATATAATTTAAGATATAATTAATAATCAATAATGTTTCAGGATAAATTTTACATCAAAATAGAAGATAAGCGGGCAACAAGCTGCGCTGCCAGTCCTTTTTGGATGGAAAAATCAATCCTTTGAAACACTACATCTATACACTTAGGAGCCATAACATTTCTATTCATAACTTTTTGGACCCTCTTTAGAAGCTCCACAGCTTCTAGTGCTAGGAATCCAAAAGTATCAGATCCAAAAGGGATAAAGGCGTGTTGATTCTCAATACACGTTTTCTCATGCTTGACCACTTTGGATGAAAAAGCTTTAAGGGAAGCCTCTCCCGCTGAAAAGGCCCCACTCTTCAACCCCACCAGTAGAGAAACTCCTATGAAATCTGCACATGCATGTTTCCCTCCAACCTATCCAAAAATCAAATTATTGACAGGTCTAAGTGTGGATCTCCCCTCTTATGGATGAATTAAAAAGTTCACAGGTGCCTCTTTCCTAGAAGCAACACCTGCACGTATGAGTACATCAAATAGAACGTCTCTAACAAGTTTGTGCCTGTACTTAAAACCTAGAAGCTCCCTATAGTGAACCGCATGCTCCCCAAAGGTGTCTAAGCACGCCTTACGACAAACTAGACATATCTCATTGATTGGAAATAAAGGAATCATGAGACGATATCTAAGGATACAGTGGTACTCCACTAGTGACATGTGCATACCAAGTCCCTCAATAGGAATAGCAAGTAGAAAATCTTGAGCATGATCATCTTGAAGACACCCAAAAACTTCCTTTTGTCTAATTGTCATGTCAAACTTAACCTCCATGTCTTCAATTATTTTATTAAAAAGAACACTCACCAATGCATTTTGGGCCTTTGGGGACAGTGTCTTTTCTAGAAAAGCAGCTGAGGTCGAAGGAGGGAATCGTGACACAAAGACAATCTAGAGCATAATCAAAGTCAGATTCCATACTTGTCAATCCTACTATCTCATAATATGTGATCCTGAAGCATCCAAGATTGGGCCCTAGATGCCATGAAAGCAAATGAGGAAGCCTCAACTAATGAATATAGTCCCAATCCACCAAAGCGAATGGGCAATGAAGCCACCCTCCATTGGAGGTCTCCAAAAAAGGGACCATCACAAACTACAATGTCTTCAATAGATCGTCGTAAGCCTCTGTCAAACAATATTGTTGCCTCCTCCATGTGCATAGGTTGACAAGTCCTCAAGACAAATAAAAGTTTTGCAATACCCATACATGATCAGAGTAAAAGAAGCTCACTCTGGGAATCACCCAACTGCGGAAGAAGATGCATCAACTTCACCGCCTTTAAATCCCTCTACATAGACAAACCCATAATAAAATTTCTATCTCTGCTAACAACTCCTCCAAGCAACTTCACCCCTATTAAAGGTCTTCCAATATCCTTTGGGAACAACTCTTTGTAAAGATCCCTACTATCACATGTAGGCCAGAAAAGCTCAGTTTTATGAATATTTAAAACCAGACCCAAATTTGGTCCACATCGCTGAATGATACCCAAAACCTTGGCCACCTCCTCTGTGTCCCCAATAACTGTTTCATCATCAATATACCATGCATGAAGAATAAGCTTGCAATTATCCCTAATATGATGGATAAGTGGATGCAATACAAGGGAAAAAAGAAGGGGGCCCAAAGGATCATCTTGTTTCACCCAAGTGGCGGACCAGATATGCTAATCCCCAAGGTATAGCCTAGCTGCATGGCCATACAAGAACTCCACCAACAAAGAAATAGATGGACATCTCACCCTCACCTCTTGTAGTAAGACAAACCTATCAACTAGATTGAAGGCATTAGAAAAATCCACTGTGAGCATGGATAGAGAACCATCACTATGCCGCATGTTCAACACTCTGTTGACGATGTGCAAAATACCCTCTGCCCCACCAGATACACCCACTCCAAATTGGAAGTCATAAAGATACTTGGCCATATCTCTACTCACTCCCGCAATAGCAACTTTGGACACTAGGCCCCTCCAAATAGTGCCAACTGTAATGGGGCATATGCCATTGTCTGGCTTGAGAAGCGGTGTAAGTGGTGCATAAGCTATAAAGTCTGCCAAGAATAAGGGACATCTCCCTCCCAACCATAAATTAACTATGAGGGTGATGGCATGTAGGAGGTCAATGGCTATGACAAACCCCTCTCCACACATACCATCAAAGATATGTTGGGCCCTCAAACCGTCTCTACCATAGGAAGTCCCTTTAGGGAATGACTTGATACACCCAAGAATAGTGTCAACTTTTGCTACAAGAGGAGATTCAGGAAAAAGAGAATTCCGCAAGGAAGGAGGTGCCTTGTATGGGTATTTTGCCTCCAAAATCCTTATGGTATATTCATTGTGCGGTGCCACACCTGATGAAGACCACTTTTACAGCTGTTGTAAAATGACCGTCTACAACCTTGCAAAGGCACTGCTTGATTTTGGGATTAACTTTATTATCTACCTCCTTAGAGTAGACACTATCATGGTCCATAGCCTTAGGTCCATGATCATTCAACACCTTGTCCACTAGCTTAGCAATGTTTTCACCTTCTCCCCAGGTAGAAAGTGAGCTTAGAATAATACGTTGTTGTAGAGATTTCATGTTGCCGTACCTACTATCTTGTCTGTTCTGAGGATGGAACACCTACAAAGTACAACGTGGAAGGAGCATAGTCTAACCCAAGCAGATAAGGATCTTGCCTTAGCGATCACTTTGTAAAGAGATGTCTTCAATGCTTGAGAGAAAGCAAGTCAACAACTATGAGGAATGTGCTTCACTGTCATAATAGGTGCCCTAAAGACTCGATCGATAAGTCCAGCATCCAGGACCATCCCCTCCATGGTAATAGAGATATCAAGACTCTTTTGTATAGGCTTTAAGATGCCTATAATGTTACTTTCAATCTCTCATGTGTCTTTAGTGACCCAGATTGTACCATCACCATGATGGAAGGTACAACTCGTGGCTTGTATCTTCATGCACTTCCCACATAACCACTAATCAAGGACCCTCAAGGTCTCATCTACAACAAGAAATAAGTCATAGTCCTAACATGATCATCAAGCTTCTTCTGTGAAAGTTCTTTTGTCAAGGGGTCAACAATATTATTCTAAGTTGGTACTCTACAAATCTTCACATCTCCTACTTGTACGATCTCTCGTATGAGATGGAAATACATTCATATATGCTTGGAACACTAATGTGATCTAGGTTCCTTAGCTTTTTAATATATCCATTGTTGTCACAATGTAGCTCAATTGTGTCACTAATGCTTAGAACGACCCCAAGTTCAAATATGAACTTCTTTATCGAAACAGCCTCCTTTATTGCATTTGATGCAACAATATACTCAACCTCTATTATAGAATTGACAACTGTATCTTTTTTGGAACTCTTCCAACTCACATCTCTATTGTTGAGGCAAAAAATGAATCCAGATTGCGATCTGTAATCATCTTTATCAGTTTGGAATCTTGCATCAGTGTATCCCTTTACAACCAACTCTTCCTCTCTATCGTAGACAAGGAACTGATCCTTAGTTCTTCCCAAGTACTTAAGGATGTTCTTCATGTTGTCCAATGAGCATCACCTAGATCTGACTGATATCTACTCTTCATGCTCAAGGCATATGAGACATCAGGATGGGTACACAACAATGCATATGTGATGGATCTGATTTTTGATGCATATGGAGTCTTACTCATGCATTCCCTTTCTTCACAAGAAATGGAACAATGAGTTTTAGAGATGGTAACTTCATGACGCACGAGCATGTTTTATCTCTTTGATATCTCCATGTTGAACCTCTTCAACAATTTGTCAATGTATGTGCTCTGATTTAGTCCAAGAAGCCTTCTTGATCTATCTCTATAGATCTTGATTCCCAAGATGTAGGATGCTTCAACCAAGTCCTTCATTGAAAACATATTTCTTAGCCATATCTTTACCTTTTGTAAAGAAGGGATGTCATTCCCCATCAATAGTATGTCATCCACATACAATATGAGCAATACAATCATGCTCCCACTAACCTTCTTGTACATACAAGGTTCTTCTTCATTTTGAGTATAGCTAAACTCTTTGATTGTCTAGTCAAAATGAAGATTCTAGCTATGAGATGTTTGCTTAAATCCATAAATTGACATTTGTAGCTTACGAATTCATTGAATCCTTTGGATTTATAAAACTCTCAGGTTGTGTCATATACACATCCTCTAGAAGGTTCCTATTAAGGAATGGAATTTTAACATCCATCTGCCAAATCCCATAGTCTTGATAAATTGCAATAGCAAACATGATCTTGATGGACTTAACCTTGGAAACTAGAGAAAAAGTTTCATTATAGTAAATACCTTGAACTTGTCTAAAATCCTCTACAACAAATTTTCCCTTATAGTTTTGTACATTACATCCATGTCAGTTTTCTTCTTGAAGACCCACTTGCACCTTATGGTTTTACCCCTTCAGGTGGAACCACCAAGGTCCATACCTTGTTGGCATACATCGATTCCATCTCATATCTCATGGCCTCAAGCCATTTCTTAGACTCGGATCCCTTATTAGCTTCTAGATATTTTGTTGGCTCATCGTCTATGACCAATTCACCACCTTCCTGAGTCACAAGATATCCAAAATTTTCAAGGTCATGGTGTGTCCATAAGATCTACGAGATACCTATGTTACATGATGAATTTGAGATTCCACAATGTTTTGTGATTCTCTTTGATCCTCTTATGCATCTATCAGTTCAATTATTTCTTTGGTCTCAAACCTCTTCAAGTTCAACTTTCCTCCCACTAATTCCTTCAAAAATAAAATCATTTTCTAATAATGCATCATCTCTGGCAACAAACACTTTATTGTTAGATAGGAAATAAAAGTAATATCCTATGGTCTCCTTATGATATCCAAGAAAATAACATTTATCATATTTTGAGCCAAGCTTTTTAGGAAACATTTTCCTTACATAAGCTTCAAATCCCCAAATCATCATAAAAGACACTTTCGGGTGCTTCCCTATCCATATCTCATATGGTGTCTTTTGAACCAATTTGGATGGTACTTGATTTAGTGTAACTGTGGTAGTTTCTAGAGCATAACCCCAGAAGGTAGTCAGAAGTTCAGCTAAACTTATCATTTACCTATATCTAGTAATGTGTGATTCCTTCTTTCTGATACACCATTATGTTGAGGTGTTCTAGGTGGAGTCCATTATGATACGATACCACAGACTCGTAGAAAGTCCTTAAACTCTAGGATTAAGTATTCCCCACCTTGATTAGAATAAAGTGCCTTAATACTTTTACCAAGTTGGTTTTATACTTCATTTATAAACTCCTTGAACTTTTAAATAGTTTCATTGTTATGTTTCATCAAGTAAATATAACCGTACCTACTGAAGTCATCAATGAAGGTAATGAAAACTGATATTCACCTCTAGTAGTTGTTCTAAAAGGGACACATATATCAATATGTATGAATCTTAATAGATTACCAGGCCTGTCATTGTTACTAGTGAAAGGAGTCTTGGTCATCTTGCCCAACAAACAAGATTTACATGTCTCTATTGATTCAAAATCAAAAGATTCTAGATAACCATCTTTATGGAGTCTATATATACGATTCTCATTTATGTACCCTACACGACAATGACAAAGATATGTTTTATTTGAGTTGTTGAGTTTTAGTCTTCTGGTATTTATGTTATAAATATCCATCTTTAGATCTTTCAAATAAAGACCATAAGATATTGGGTCATTGCCATAAAAGATCCCATCTTTTGAAATAGAACATTGACCATTTCCTGATATGAAGTTCATATGCATCCTTGTCCATACAATATACATAAATGATGCTTCTATTTATGGTAGGTACATCATAGTAGTTCACTAACTCTATTATAATCCTTGTGTATAGAGATAAATTATAGGTTCCAACTGTAGAGGCAGCAACTCTTGCTCCATTTGTGACTCATAGTTCAACCTTCACCCTTTCCCAATGGTCTTGCCATGTTATTCAATTGATATTCAAGCATATGTGAGATCTACATCCAGTATCAAGTACCCCAAGAATGAAGAAGTAGATAAGTTTATATCAATAACGTATACCTGAAGTGGAGATCACAATATAGATTCCTATTGTACTTTTCTTTCTCCTTATCTTAAGCATTGAAGATATGGATTTATTCTTAGTCTCAGAACTCTACATGGACTCATTTTCATACTTGGACTCAACTTTTTTGATCACCATAATAGATTTGTCCTTCTTCATTCTTCTTCGGCATGAATCAACATGCCAACCGAATCTGACAACGGTCTTGCCATGTTATTCAAGTGAAAACACTCAATAAAATGGCTATATGATTCAGACAATGATTGTAGACTCGTATATGTGACCAACTCTTGGGTCAAAGAGAATCCCAATTCTTGTAGATGTTCCACATGTTCAATCATATTTGGCACATGGGTCTCTACCGAGTCTCCCTCTTTTATCTTACACTCAAAGAGCACCTTTAAGATATTGTACCTTTCTTTCTTTGTGTGTTTATGGTTCAAGTTCTTGAGATGTGTTATCATTTCAAGTATCCCCATGTCCTCACACTACTCATGCAACTCATAGTTTATTTAGCTTAGTATAAGCTACTTTATATCCAAAGCATTGTTGGCATGCTTCTAGTAAGAATCCACTTCAGCCCCAGGCGCATCAGGAGTAGGTGTTTTTGGCACTGGTGTTTCTAGGACATAGAGCTTGTGCTCTTCATTGAGAACCCTTCTCAAAGTCAAAAAATAGTCATGTAAATTTATCCCATTAAATCTATGCTTCCTAAGGACCAATCACAATTATTATTTGATTGTCATTTGAATCTATAAGAAAAAAAGTTGCATTTTGTCAAAAACCTTTTTGATTTCATTTGATTTGAAAATTGACGATATTTGATTAGGACTTTAATTAATTATTTCTCCCACTACTTTATTTAAATTGATAACCCTAACATATCAATTCAGAAGATTGCATTATACAACCTTCTAGTGACCAAGATCCAAAATAATTCAATTATTACCCAAAAAATACCAAGGTTCGTAATCAATTATTTTGGTAGGAAACTTTTAGCAATTTCTTCACATGCAATTCTTGGATAGATGATATGTAGAACTCTTTACCATAGTCATTTGCATGCCTCTAGGTTCTTAATCCTATTAAGGACACCCAGTTAAGCCTGATATACAAGCCAACACAATAGAATATGCACCCTGCTCTGGAAAAAACTATATATCTACCATCCCACTTCCACGTAATGGGTTACACACCACATTTTGGCATAACTTACACTTGTTCGGTCAAGATTTTCATGTGTATTTATTATGTAAAGCATCTAAGACTTTAAATGTTATTGAGGGAGTTAGTATTTATAAATGCATATACATTATCCAATCACCACATAAATGTATAGTACGTATCATATACATGATATATCCCACAATAAAAATATGCAATAAACATAAGAGATGGTTATGTCCATTCTATTGTAATTCCTTAGAGCCACAAGGAATTACCATCACCTAGGTCTACATCTTATGTAGACACCTATTGTTGATGAAGATTTGTTCTTACCAATCTGGGTTGATCAGTTCAACCTTTGAACAGGTTGGCTCGCTTCCTAGATGGTCGATTGGACATCACATTGGTCGTCTAGTCTGTGGTCCACCATTTTTTGGATTTTCCAGTCGATCAGTTGGGTCCACCAGCTTTGGCTCATCCTCCTTGATGCTCCAACCGGTTAGCTTGCCTTCTGAGGTGGTCGGTTGGCCTGGTGTTGAGTGTCTTCTTCTTTGTTGTAACAACAAATTAAACTATTATAATGCTATCATATGTTACATGATAAAATTGAAACCTTGAGTTACATTTGAGAAGAGCATAGGTTGGAGAGAATAATACTCTTACAACTGGAAGATAAGGTAGAGGCTCGGTATGTAAATTGAGATAAAATCATTTGTACAACTGTGCACAAATATATAGGATTATTGGCCATAACCATGCTTCACATCCATAATCAAAACACTCTTTTAGGGTGACACATGTAAATTTCATATATATATAAATATATATATATGTATATATATCTACATATATATGTATATATGTATATATATGTATAAAAATATGTTAGGTGAGATCTTATGTGATGTTTAATCGGATATGCACATTAATCATTTTAAATATTCACATCGTATGTTATAAATAAATGATGAAATCCAAAAGTTTGATCATATCAATTACCCCAAAACATACTACATTGATGTGGCATTGATACCTTTATACGAAAATATGGCGACAAAACTGGCATCAGAAACAAAAATTTAACTGCCATATTTTCCTTTAGACCAATGGAACACATCAATAACTATGCAATGGGAAGGATCGTTTAGAGGATATACCTGGTTCTGGAGCAAGTCCAGTGACAATATCCCCATTGTGATATATGCCCTTTCTTCAATTCACACTCAAATAGCATCTAGGTCGACCTCCTAGTTGATCAGCATAGAGAGAAGGTCGACAATATCCTCCTAGTGGGAAAAGCTCCATGCCTTTAGAGTAGTCCATAGGGACCACTAGAAACTCTTGTCATTCTAGTAGATTGGACAAGAAGACGTTGTCCCTTAACGTTGGCATACTAGTCACCAACTTTCTCTCACACAATTGTTCTCCCTTTCTATTCCTCCCTTTATCGGGTAGGACTTGCTCAGGTTCTCTCAGTTACCACAAGAAAAGCAGACAAAAAATTATCAAAAGCAATTGAGTTGTGTCTCTGGGAAGCCCTCAGTACCCCTCTATTTATAGGAGGGTCAGGGTCAGGGTTCCCAATTTGTATAGGAATGGAAAGGACCAGATTTCATGAATTTTCACAACCTGCGAGTGGTTGAGTGCCTTGAGCACGCTTTTGAGGTGAAATATTCTAGAGATATAATTGACTGGTTTATACCCCATAGTGATGTGATAATTATGACCTTGTATAATTATGATACAATTTTCTTGTGATGATGAGACAAGTTCTTACCTTATACGTTTTATATCTTTTGAAGTTGTACACTATCCTTAATTTTTGTAGAATCATTATAGGGTTAATACATTGTAACTTAATTGATGCATATAAGATCCCCAATTGGAATGTATAATCAAGTGAAACCCTAATCATGTTCCTTAAACTTAATATTGGGTGATGTGATGTGTTTATTTTTCTCTATTGAAGAAAATATCATGTTATGATGTTTCCTCTCTCCTACTGGTATGGTTATAATTGTGTAGGTTAATTGAGTCTCATAGTTTGTGAATATTTTGAAGATGATTAAATAATACTAAATGATGGCCATGAGCCTTGTTGAGGTGCACTACAATTGTAAATATGTGAATGTGCATATTTAACTATAATATGTAGTGCTTAACCTTAATACACTCCAACTTGTGATGAAGCTAGAGATTGGTAAATAAATAATGTCATGAAACACTACGTGGTTAAGCACGAAACCCTAAACCTAATTGAGGGGACATATGATGCATTATATACATTGCTAAAATTGTTTAATATGATAAGAAAATCATGAGTATTCTCCCCCTATATGTATAACGTTTATTTTACAAGAAAGAAGATAATCATAGCTAATGATTGCTATGATGTATATGTGATGTGATACATGTGATGTTTATATGCCTGAAGAGGCATGATGTGATGGTTATCATAGCTAATGATTTCTATAATACATGTGATTCTTATATGCTTGATACGACAAGATGAGACAATAGTGAGTTACATGAATAATGTGATTGGTATTCTGACCTAGTGAAGGCTTAATGCCTAGTGTGAGGTTATATCCTCCAATAATGTGTTAAGGGATTAATATCCCCAGTGATGTGATAATAGTGATCGGCCTGATATGGAAGTGTTAATAAGTGATGATGTTTATGGACTTGTTTGAGGTAGTGATACAATATTATCCTAAGATGATCTAACAAGTTCACACTTCATACAATTTATATCTCCTGTGGTTGTTTCATAGTTATGCTTGCTTGATTGAATTAGGGTTTGTATGTCCACTTGTATGATGGAGCCTTAATTCACCAAATTGGCATAACTAATAAAGTGAAACCTTAATCATGTAGTTTGACATGTACCATAGATCCATCTTCAATGACAATATCTAGCTGGATGGAGAAACGAGTAACTCCAACAGAATACTCAGAGTACATATTATTGAATATGCAGGGTACCAGTGGAGTTAACTCCTTGTATCCTTAAATTTTTGAAATAGTGACATGATGTTTTATTATAGAACGACCATGCGTGAGCCTATTCTCTGGTGTTGTTCCATGTAACAAGGAAAGTTAGTTGTTTTACAGGATCATAGCTTTGACTATGAGTTGTTGTCTTACATGACTTTAGTTGTGGCTATAAGTTGTTGTCTTTGTAGTTTGACTATATGTCACTACGTTGCAGAGTTGAGCTAACTAAGTAGTGCTAGTGATGATCATGGAATCCGACTCTTCCATTGATCTTCAATGGTACTAATTTCAACTTAATAGTGTTCAGTTGGATTTGAGTGGTACACCTCAAATCCTCATGGCATAATAATTAAAGATGTAACACAACCGTGTAGTGTTAGTGCTTATGGTCATATACGAATGAACATGGGATGACTCCCTAGTTGTGTTTCTTATATTGTTTATTTTGTAACAGTTGTACATGTTCTTCATATTCCTTCTTAACATATAAGATGATTTAATACTCAGTTGTAGATACTTGAAATGCTTAAACAATGATAATTTCTTGGCTTATATCATTTAGCTGAATCTTCGTATATGTTAATAGTATAAATTGCAGTTTAGCTTATCAATTCTTATAATAGATGTTGGCGGATAGTTATATATCTTAGTGGGACTTTGGTCCCAACCCATGGGGTCCACTTTTTTTAGGCGTACAGATAGACTGAGATAGAGATCGTACAGATGAAATTGATAATAAGAGGAGTTGTATCCATTGGAGAATGAATGTGTAGTTAGTGTCTAGGAATAGAGTCTTATGTGTTGTCCTTGTACACTCAAGTCCTTGGGAGAGAATTGTGAATGTTGTACATCAGTTTGAGTTTTTGGCTATAAGTCATAGTGGTACATACATAGTTTGTATATGTGAGTAGATGATTATATGTAACATATTGTGGCTAAACAACCAGTGAGAAATGAAGTGTAATACCTTTTGTTATGAATGAAATGCAGTGGCAATAGTTTATGGATCCAATTGTGTCTTGTTGAGCTTGAGATCTCGACATGTGATTGGTTTTAATTACTCTATTTTGTGGTAATATTATTATTAGTGATAATTTCGTGCTTTGTGTTGAATAATCTTGCTTTATGTGGCAAAGGGTGTCACATTTGGTGGTACCAAAGCTATAGGTTCATAGAGTATACATGGATACTAGGATTTGGACTAGGATGATGTATAAGTTCAAAATATTATATAAAATCAGGTGCATACTTCTAACCTCAATACTTGAGTACTCTGGCCAGGTATTTAAATGTTGAAGGGAAGGTAATATGGAACTCTTAGATTGATTTCTTTCTGATTACTCTGATTAAGTAGTCACTTTGAAACAATCTAAAGGACATAACATATCAAGAATAATGGTGCTAATACTTCCATCTTACCCTAAAGAAGATGAGAACCACATCATAGTCTACCTAAAGGTTAAATTCTTGATGATGAAAGGAGGAAGATACGACACCATGAAACCTAAAACATGAGCAGAATTCAGCTGTGGGAGATTCCTAAAGTTGTAATTTATAGAATTTTAAAAGAAAGAGACATATAAACCTGTGCTAATGGGGAAAGTATGGTATAAAATCCATGTATAGTGGAGAGAACTTATGAGATAATTATGAAGGGAGGAGATAAATAACAACAAATAACGAATGAATAAAGTTAAACCTATGTTAATCTCAGACCAACCTATGTATATGAAAGTGTAAGGTGCAATTATAATAATATGTGATAGAAAATAAGGGAGATAATCCCTGCTTAAGAGAGAACGTGTGAAAAATGATGATCTATCTCTTGATGTGAAGTTTTAAAACATGGTAAAACAAGGGGATATATATGAAAATGATGAACATGTAATTAATAAGGAGTAATAATATGTATTCATCCTTATAGTTCTTATGTTGATGGTAAGGAAACCAAGATGAAACAAGTTAAAATGACACGTGAGTAGTTGAAGACCTATGAAACAAACCAAGAGTTGGGTAACCCCTTCCCCTTTCCAACAATCCCTGGGAAGTGTTGTGGTTTTTAGGGGGTGAATGTTCTCTTAATATTCTTTCTTTCCAAGGATGTAACATTCAAGTGAGTATTATGTCACCTGATGTGCATGGTTTTGAGGTGACCTTTAGATGGATACTTAGAAAAGTATCAATTGGTCATGGACTTTAGTTCCAAGATGGTGACATCTGTAAATGATGATGTTTTGTGGATCTTCCAAAATGATAGGAAGATTCTTTTGATGTTTTTGGTATCTATAGTGACAGTTGAAAAGTTGTTTGGATAGGAATGAGTTGTTTTTTGGCACATGTTATGGATACTAAGGTGAGAAATCCTAGTATCCAAGAGGTGCTAGTTGTATGTAAGATTGAGGATTTGTTTTCTGATAAGACATTAAGTGTTATACTTTCTAGAAAGATTGACTATGAGATCAATATGGTTATAGGTACCCAACCTATAGTACATACATCACATGTCAGGGGTTTATGCATTGTATAAAATGTTGTTGGCAAAGAGGCAAGAGTTAAATAGACAATTGTAAGATCTACTTGGAAAAATAGTTATATAAAATTCAGTGAAATATCAAGGAATGGTTTTAGTTACAGATACCTTAATTAGAAAATCTTTCTTGTCACCATGTTCTAAGCAAGCATAATTGTATTCTTTAAGTGTACCTTAAATATGACATGAACCAATGGTGACTTTAATCTCAACATTTGAGGGTGTTCAATGATGGCAGTATTGGCCCCATCAACCAACGGTAACATGATACTTCATAACTAATGGTGGTTCATGTTACCACATGATGGTGTGATTAGGTATTGTGAATTTCTTTAATTAATCCCTAAACATATGGTTCCTTTGGTTATATGATCCAAGTGTTAAACCTACATGTCAACCTATAGTTTTGAAATGTTAAATCTAATCCAATAATTGTGAATGAATGCTATAACATCCAATGGCTTATAATGAAGTCGATAGTACAAAGCTTTGGTTCTAATAATGAGAGTTCAATGGTCAATGTCATTAAAATTGTAGTCTTACCTTTTCCCATAGATATATATGTTAAACTTCCATATTTGTGAACCCTATCTTGTAATGTTACAAGTTGAGAAGGTAACGTACAAATTAAAATTGTCATTAGAGTTGTACAAGGTACGAACAATGTTTCTATGTTAAGGGTGTTCCCTATGTGACAAATCTTATGTTAATCTTTGATAATGGACATCATTTTGGATATATTTTAATGAAATCATTGTAACATCGAGGATTTCATGTGTAAGTTTGAGGACGTGATGCATGGGAAGTATCTATCGCTTCTTGCGTGGGATTTCGGGGACAAAATCTTTGTTAGGGGTTTATGGTTGTAAGGCCCTGACCTAGCTTAATGCTAAATTGTTCTTAATTTTTATAATGAGATACTTTAACTTTAATTTAATCTTCTAATATCATGTGATAGGTCTTTGGTTTCAATTTGGCTCAATTTTGTTTTAGTATTGAATCATCTTTGCTATATAAGTGTTTGTTTTGGACTTGTTTGAAATTTACCCATAAGTGAGGGTTAACTTGTAAAATGTCACATGTAGAGAGTTCTCGTTGTACATTGGCTCCATGAGAGAGAAGATGGTGACATAGGGCACCTTGTTTGAATTATGTTTGGCGATGAAACACATCATAGTGTTCTAGGGTTTCTAGGGTTTGCCACAAGGAAGTAGTGATCAACTAGGGTTTAGGTGTTGTGACCACTACCCCACTTTTGGGTAAGGGTAGCGACTACAACACATGATGTAAGGTCATGATGTTTTGACCTAAAAAACCTAGAGGTCAAAACACCTCTTGTCCCTTAGTGTATCAACCATGCACATATGCATATTTGAGAATTAGGGGTTTGGGTCGAAATAGAATGTGATTGAAGGTGTTGGGACCTATATGATAGTAGCAACCATGGAGGTTACTACACTTTCTGGATAAATATGAAATTGTCATATTTTTGCATGTGGAAGAGGATAAGACTATGGGGTTGAAGGACATGTATCCTTGGTGATCTAGAATGGTGACACCTCACCAACCACTTTCTATCTCTCTTAGGGTATATATCCCTTTCTCTTCATTTTAGAGAGACTTTTCAACTTTCTCTTCTTCCTCCCTTGAACATGAACTATCCTTGGAGCTTCAGGTGCAATAAGGAGTAGATCTTGAAGCTAGGGTGGCCGATCCATCTTGTATGTAGTGGATTTGGTGCTAGATCATATTCTTGGTGGTGGTTTCTTAGAGAATCTGTTCTCTTAGTAAGTGATTTGAACCTTGGATCTAGTTTCCCCTTTCTACTTCATCTTATTTTTCCTCCATATCGATCATGAGGGATTTTTATGGTCCATGGTGATACCTCTTGGGGATTTCTTCTTCTGTTGGGTCAAAAATCTTATTATAACCTAGGGTTTCTTCATCTTCTACCTTGGTTTGAATTTAGGGTTTGGGTTTTCTTTTCCCTGGACTTTCATTAACCATGGTGTTCCTCTATTTTTTAAGGAGATTTAGTGGTCAAAGGTTTGGATCTAGTTGGGGCTTCCTTTTCTTACTTGGATCTTAAGATCAAGGAGGCTTGGATCGTCAACTATAGGCGGGTTATATAACTCCGTCCTCCTTTATTATGTACAGCTTAAAATCTGATTATAGGTTGTTCGTGTGTTGTTGCTTCAGATCCTAAAATATGTTATTTTAGTAGAAGAAACGATGAAAATTAAGGCCAAACTATGTTGAATCTTAAAGCTGATGTATACTTCATGTAAACACTAAAATCCTTGTGCCCAATTTCGAGATTTTGGAGAAATGAGTGATGATCTCTTATTCTTTGTTTATGGAACTATTTTGTTCAGTTTATGTTTTTGTTCATTTAGTATAAATGATGGTCTTGATGATAGTTACATGTGTGAGAATCCTAATTTCCACACCCTTAAGAATGACCCTTAAGATGATCTTCTATGATCTTGTTCTAGGGTTTGAAGAACACCCTTGTGAAGGGACCTTGTTCTTGGGTTAAATGTTTGGTGTTCCTTATTTTCTTCCTAGGTTTTATGACTTGTTTGATAGCAGGCTAGACACCACATAGGTCACAACATCGGGTTGCATGAGGTCACAACACCTAAGATGATGTGTGGTTGTGACCATGCATGCTAAGGGGTCAAAACACTTTAGGGTTTTTATGGTAGCAACCATATGAAAGTGTTACGGTTGATACCTTTTTGTTTAGGGTCAAAATACATGTGAAGATGATGGTTTAAACCATGAAACTTTTTCCGTCCAATACACTACATGTGGTTGAGGTTGAAACACTATCCCCTTGTGGGTTGAGATCATGAATGGTTAAGGTTGAAACACCTTGAAGTTTGGCGGTTGAAACACTTTGATTGTGAGGTCGAGACACACAAGTCCTTTGAGGCTAACACCCATGGGTCGCTACACCATGATGTTCTTAGGTCCAGACATAGTGTTGCGGTCATGACACATTGAGTGTGTTTAGGTCATAACACATGTATAGTGATGGGTTGATACACTTATACTCATGTATGTATATATGGTCAATACATAGTGTAATGATCTATATGAGATGATGTGACCTTAAATGGTTAATCACTAATCATAGTGCTTGACTCTAGAATTCTCCAATAATGTGGGAGGTATGGAATTAGGGTTTAGAGGGTTAATAGTGATATGAAACCTTAATGTATTACATATAAACTCTAACCCTAATCCAATGTTCATATGATGTATGTGCTTATTTTACTTGGAGATTGTTGTTCTATAATCGAGTTTTCTCTCTCTCCTATGTATGAAACTCTAACTTTGCAAGTGAGATGAATGTGCATAACTAAGAGAATGTTACGGTGAACCTTGTACAATATAGGGTGGTGATTATAAGCATACATAATTGTTGAGATATATTGTGATATTAATTGCACATGTTTTATGTAATGTAAATCTTATGACCTGTTGAGTGCCTTGAGCACAGTTTGAGGTGAAAACCTCTAGAGATAGAGTTGAGGGGTTGATACCCCATAGTGATGTGATATTGATGACCTTGTAATAATTATGATACAAGTGTCTTATGATGATGAGACAAGTTCTCACCTTGTACGTTTTATATCTTTTAAAGTTGTACACTATCCTTAATTTTCGTGGAATTTGTTTAGGGCTAATACATTGTAACTTGATTGATGCAAAAAAAGATACCCAATTGGAATATCTACTCAAGTGAAACCCTAACCATGTTCCTTAACCCTAATATTGGGTCACGTCGTGTGTTCATTTTCCTTTCTTAAAGTGATAATCATGTTATGATGTTTCCTCTCTCCTACTGGTATGGTTCTAACCTTGTAGGTTAATTGAGTTTGTGAATACTTTGAAGATGATTAAATAATACTAGATGATGGACACGATCCTTGATGAGGTGCACTGCAATTTTAAATATGTGAATGTGCATACTTAGCAATGATATGTAGTGCTTAAACTTAATACACTCTAACTTGTGATGAAGCTAGAGATTGGAAAATAAATAATACCATAAAACATTATGTGGTTAAGAATGAAACCCTAAACCTAATTTAGGGTACATATGATGCATTGTTTACATTGCTTAAAGTGTTTAATATGATAAGAAAATCATGAGTATTCTCTCTTTATATGTATAACGTTGATTTTATAGGAAAGATGATAATCATAGCTAATGATTGGTATGGGGTATATGTGATGTGATACATGTGATGTTTATGTGCCTAAAGAGGCATCATGTGATGGTTATCATATCTAATGATTGCTATAACACATGTGATGCTTATATGTCTGATAAAGCAAGATGAGACAATAGTGAGTTACATGAATAATGTGATTGGCCTTATGACCTAGTAAAGGCTTAATGCCTAGTGTGAGGCTATATCCTCCAGTAATGTGATAAGGGATTGATATCCCTAGTGATATGATAATATTGATCGACCTGATATGGTAGCGTTAACAAGTTATGATGTTGATGGCCTTGTTTAAGGTAGTGATACAATAGTATCATGTGATGATGTGACATGTTCACACTTTATACATTTTATATCTTCTGAGGTTGTTTCATAGTTATTCTTGCTAGATTGAATTAGTGTTTTGATGTCCACTTGTATGATGGACCCTTAATTCACCAAATTGGCATATATAATAAAGTTAAACCTTAATCAGGTAGTTTGCCTTGTACCATAGATCCATATTCAATGTTAGTCTCTACCTAGATGGTGAAACGAGTAAATCCTACGGCATACTCAGAGCACATATTGTTGAATATGCGAGGTAGTAGTGGAGGTAACTCCATGTATCCTTCAGTTATTGAAATAGTGATATGATGTTTTATTATAGAATGGCCATGTGTGAGACTTTTCTCTAGCGCTATGCCATGTACCAAGACAGGCTAGTTGTTTTACGGGACCATAGCTTTGACTATGATTTTCTATCTTTACATGTTTATAGTTGTGTCTATAAGTTGTTGTCTTTGCAGTTTGACTATATGTCACTAAGCTATAGGCTCAAGATGATCGAGTAGTGTTGGTGATGATAATGGAGTCTGGTTCTTTAATTTATCTTGTATGGTACTAATTTTGACTTAGCAGTGGTCAGTTTGATTTGAGAGGTACGCCTCAAATCCTCAGGGCATAATAATTAAAGATGTAACACAGCCATGTAGTGTTAGTAGTTAGGGTCATATATGAATAAACATTGGATGACCCCCTTGTTGTATTTCTTATATTGTTTATTTTATAATAGTTGTATGTGTTCTTTGTATTCCTTCTTAAGGTATAAGATGATTTAATGTTGAGTTCTAGATACTTAAACTGCTTAAATAGTGATAATTTCTTGTCTTATATCATTTAGCTGAATCTGCTTATCAGTTATTGTATAAATTGCGGTTTAGCTTCTCAATGCTTATAATAGATGTTGGCAGAGAGTTATATTTCTTGCTGGGACTTTGGTCTCACCACATGGGATCCACTTTTGTTTAGGTGGATGGACAGACTGAGACAGAAATCGTACAGATGAAACTGATAATAAGAGGAGATGTATATGTTGGATCATGGATGTGCAGTTAGTGTCTAGGAATAGAGTCATATGTGTCGTCCATGTACACTCAAGTCCTTGGGAGAGTTTTGTGAATGTTGTATATTAGTTTGAGTTTCTTTTATAAGCCATAGTGGTACAAACATAGTTTGTATATGTGAGAAGATGATTATATGTAACAGGTTGTGGCTAAATAGCCAGTAAACAATGAAATGTAATACCTTTTGTTATGAATGAAATATTGTGGCAACATTTTATGGCTCCAATTGTGTCTTGTTGAGCCTAAGATCTCAGCATGTGATCTATTTTAGTTTACCCTATTTTGTGGTAATATTGTTATTAATGATAATTCTGCATTTTATTTTGAGTAATCTCGCTTTGTGTGGCAAAGGGTTTCATGGGCTTACTTGTTCATCATTAAAATCTGAACCATCTAGAATGGTAAGGGATGTTTGCAACTATGTTTCTAAAATCAAACCAGACTAGTTGTCTGACGGGTTAGACTTGTAAACATGTGGTTGACTGGTCCGAAAGTATTAAAAAAAATACATATGTGTTCTTTGCCAGTCCAAAAGTATTAAACATGGTTCAACCATTCCAACCAATTGACTGGACCAAACCAGACCAAAATACTAGTCCAAATAGAAGGGAAAAAAAGAAGGTAGACTACAGAAAAAACTTGTGACCTACCTAACTAATACCAAATTCCAATTGTGTTAAAGGGGATACTCATACACATAGAAATTGTTGTTGTTTTAGGAGAAAAATGCCTACAAATAAAACCCTTGCATCTGTTATATCGTGATATATAATTGTATTATAATAGCATTATTGATGTAAAGTGTTAGAGAAAATATTGATCTAATATATTTCAAGTTCTACTTTTTTTAGGATATGATCAAGGATTTCATTATAAGAAAAGATGATTTATCTTCTTGGTTGAAGTGTGTGTGTGTATACATAAATATATATATATATATATATATATATATATATATATATATATATATATATATATATACATATATATATATATATGTATATATATACATATATATACATATGTATATATATGTATATCTATATATATACTGATATATATATATACTGGTATATATGTGTGTGCAGATATGTATATGAATTCATATATGCATATATATATATATATATATATATATATATATATATATATATATGCATATGTGTATATCTAGTTCTTTTGATTCAACTGGTTTGAACGGTCCAATCGCTAATCACCTTATCCTGTGGTGACTAGCTCGGTTTTATCAGTTTAATTTTTGTTATGTCATGTTGACGTCACTTACGATCCAACTAATTTGACCACTTATGTCAAATACGAATCAATCTGGTCTAAGTCAACACCAATACAATTATATAAACATTGGTTTTCAATAGGTATTCTTCTACTTCAGAGTCCTATCTAAATTGAGATAGCTTGTCAATGTAGTCAAGAATGAAGACTTCTGCATGGACGCTAGGGCTCTTCATGCTTTTCAATACACTAAATTCAAGAGTTTCCCTTCCTAACCTCAGGAGGATGGTGCACGCCTCTACATCAATAAAGTCTTGGTCTGTATCTAGGAATGAGTAGCCAAAGATGAGAGGATATAGGACATTCTCCTTGATGTCCTTAATCATAAAGTAGAAAGGGACACAGTTATCCTTGCCAACCTTCATGGGAACATCATCTACGATATCCATGGCCTTCATCATGGAAGAATCTTCTACTTAAATGCTCATTGCAGTGGGGAGAACCTCAGTGAATCCCAATCTCTGGCATAAGTTGTAAGGCATGATGAAAACACTAGAATCTAAATTTGCACTTTTTTTCTACATGTATTGTCACTAAGGTAGCAAACAATATCACAAGAATGGGTATGATCTTTTTCCTTCTTAGGAAATTGGTGAGGATGATGTTAGAATTTGTTCTTACTAATTTTACTACCTCATACTCTTCAGGGGTGTAGTTCCTAGTCAACAAAGTATTAAGGTAGTTGGACCAATCTAGAATTTCAAAAATGACATCCAAGAAGAGGATATCCACATGAAGCTTCTTCAGAGCTTCCATGATTATCATGAATCTAGTATCCAACCTTGTTTGCTAGAGACGTCCTTGATAGGGAGGCCTTGTATTGTAAATCATCACATCAGGCTCAACAATTGCAACTTATGATTTCACAACATTAGTAGCTTTACTTTCATCAATATTAGCAACTACATCTTGCATTTGTTCCTTATCAACCATCATATTATCAAAATTGATAGGAACATTGACTGGTGTTACCACAGGGGAAGGAGCATACACATTGCCTAAATGTGTAGAAATGACTTTCAACTGCTTAGGATGCTTGGGATTCTTCTTAGGTTTCCCAACAAAGGTACCTATAGGGGTGTGAGAGGTAGATAATTGGTTTAATCGAGAATCAATGTATTTCTAGTAAGTTTGTTGATTGGAAAGCATAGTCTTTTGGCTGGAGATCATGGATTGCTGAGTTAAAGAATATTTTCAATGGTGGAGAAATGATCATCTATAGAAGAATGTGAAGTGGGTTGTGGAACTTGGTGTTGATTCTAGATTTATTGTTCTAGGTTATAGCCAAGATTCTAGAAATCTCCCTAATAATTGCCTTGGTTCCTTAAATTTTGTTGTTGACTGCATTGGAACCTAGGAAGGGCACAACCATGGTTGTTTACTTGAGGTGGTTGTTGCTTCGATGAATTCTCTACACCATTTGGATTACCATACTGGAAACTCAAATGGTTTCTAGTATGGGTTCGAGTTATAGTAGCCTTGGTCAAGAATGTTGTAGATCGAGTTGAGGGCCTCCAGCTATCCTATTTGATCTTGCACATGGGCATTGTTCACCATCACTTTACATAAGAGTTGGAAGGTGAGAGTAAAGTGGTAATGGCCCTTGCACACCTTACAAAAGAGGTCCATAGACCTCAATAGCTGCTTCAAATGTTGTGGTTGTCCTCTTCTTTCATATGAATTGAAATAAGACTCAAGGTTATATTACTTTAAGGCTAGCTTCGTGAGAGATTATGCTACATATTTGGATTCCAAACTGTCTTCAGCTTTGGCTAAAGGAAACCTATTTATTCATGGTTGGAATGGGATCCGGAGTAACTTTTAGAACTTCTTTTAACAACCCCCCCATGCACTATCAAAGTATTAGAGCATGAGCCTACATTTGAGGAATCTAGAAACACCTTATTCTTATCATCAACACCCCAGTAAGTGGTCCATATCAATTGAACATATGATATTCTATAGTGTGGAAAATCGAGTAGAAGATCCTTGAATATTTCCAGGCCTCAGTTGGGACCATGTTGAACTGCCCAATATGGCCCCTGGTTTGGTATTTGAGGGATGACATATGATACTTCTATAAAAATTTGAAGTGGAGACCCTCCCATGTTTCCATGTTATACCCCCTTAATGGTGTTGTACCAACTCCTTTCCTTATCTATCAAGGAATACTTGAAAAGCCATAGTTTAAGGGCATCTTCAAAAACATCATGTTGCTTGTTCAAAGCACAAAGATCAGAAAATTGTTGTGGGTGATCTTGGTAATCATTGTCTCTATTCTAAATAAAGGTTCTACTTTGTATCATTGTGATCTTCTATGTTCAAATCTCAAACTAATGATAGAAAGTGGCATTATAAGATGGTGTGCATCAATAGGCTTAGTGGCAGAGAAGTCCTTTAGTTGCATCTATTGTTCTTCTTAATATGTCATTGCCTCTCTAGATATTTTCTTGGAAGCCATAGCTGCTCATGTTTCTTGGATAAGGGCTTTTCTCTAGGTGGATAGAGCCTGATTCAACCTACAATTTATCTATTCCTTGTCCATCATGTTCCACAAAGCTTAGTTCATGCGGTGAAAGTATTTGTAAATCTCTGGATCAAACTCAAAAGGTGTGGATTCAATGCTTTGGGAGCACTGCGTGCACCTTTGGTACCTTAAAAGAGAGTTGACAATGTAAAAAATGAGGAAGGAGAAATCCAAGTAGATAAGAATAAATATCAATTGGAATAGAACATTTTAATTGTTCGAAATGGGGTTTGAACGCTATTTTTCTCCCCAACAATGGCACCAAAGTTTGATGTAAGTTTTATTAGACAAACAAATTCCCTAAGAAGTATTTCCTAGGCTTTACATCCTTTATCACAATCTCCATTAACTCACCCACAAGTGAATTGATACAACTACAATTCATTGAAGGGTTGAACCCAAAAGAAAATATTTTTAAGAAATTTCCTAAGAAACCAATCATTAAGAATAATATATAAAATTATTTCTTTGGGTATGATTATAGACTAATAAACAAATTAAGAGATTGCAAAAAAAATAATAGAGTAAAAGATGGGTTGGAATCAATATTAGAAGAACACTGGAACATTAGAATTTCACTACTATCACCAATGTACCTATCCAAGTCATTAAAACTCTATAATCTCAACAATAAAATTAGGACCAAGTCATTTGCCATCTTTCAGAATGTGAATTACATAAGGAATAAATTCCATGTAGGCTTAAGGTTTTCTTACCTATGGTTCACAACTCAATCATCCTATAGGATTCCTTCCATGATCACATCCAAAATTGTACACATCCTTTCACATATTTCATCCTATATTTTTCGGTATGTATGCTTAGATTTATATCAAATGTGCTGAGTAGATATCATTCAAAAAACAAGCATAAATCAAACAAAGAAAATTTTAATATAGCGAGCAAAATTAAGTTAATAGACTAAAGGATGGGTTGGAATCAATAGTAAAAGAATATTGGGATATTAAGATCTCATTGCCATCACCTATGTACCCATCCAAGTCATTACAACATAAGAATCTCAACGATTAAACTAGGACCAAGTGAGTTTGCCCCCTTTCTGAATGTGAATTTTCTAAGGGTTGAACTCCCCGTCAGATCGAGGTCTCATTACCCATAGTTCATGACTTAGTCATCCTATAAGATCCCTTCCGTGATTGCATCTAGAATTCTACGCATCCATTTGGGGATCTATTTCTTATTTTGTGGTATCTACACTTAGGAGTATATCAAACATGCTAAGAGAGGGATCACTTCAAGAAGCAAGTACAAATAGAAGGAAGAATAGTTTAATATAGTGAGAAAAATTGAGTTTGATAACAATAAGGATAGAGTATGAATAGTTGAAAATACTCCATGTACCCCAGTGAGAAGGTCAACTCTCAAACATTTATGACACACAGAGGAAGAGAGAGGAGACATTATGTCATTGATGAAGATCAAGATGTCCACATTTTGCTCTGACAGTGACACGTTTGATGAACTCTGTTAGAATGGTCTCCTTCCTTGTCTTCTCCTTCATCTCCTTTGTCCCAAAATGTCTTATGCACTAAGAGTGAACAAAATGACCGATCATTAGGTCGGGCTTCTCTTTTGGTTACAAATAGCCTCTGGTTGGTTGTTGTTCAAGTTTTGTTATATTTGATTACAAATATAACCAAAAGAGAAGGTTACAAATATAGTAGGAGATTCTTTGAAACCAAATATAGTAGGAGATTCTTTGATTGCCCAATCAACATGCCTGACTTGTGCTATTTAGCACCAATTTGCTTTGAAATCATTTCCAAATCTTTAACATGAGTTTTGGGATAGAATTCCATCATTCTTTTGAGTTGATGTGTGCTTTCATATGCATAAGAGCAAGAACTCCAATCAAAATCCTAATATTTAAGAACAAGAACAAAAATGATAAAAATAAGCAAACACAATGAAAATGACAACTAAAATGAGAATGACTAATCTAGAATTTGCAATGAAAGGGTGGTTAATATGCATTTGTCAATGTGTATATCCTATGAGGCATTTCCACTATTTGGAAATGGAACTAGATACTCATGATCAAGATGTGTTACAATTTTTTTATGTGAAGCACGAATCCATATCAAGAATAGACAACAAGGGCTCAAGAAAGAAGTAGTCTCTAATGAAGGACACATATCTCTCTGTCTTTGTTGCCATCTGATTGATCTTTAACTTTTAGACCACCTTTGTGACCTTAAGCATTAGAGAACAATTTAAATTTTGATAGAAAAGAGTATGGGAACATTTGGTTATCTAGATTTTAGCGTATTGGATTGTATTTTGGACTCCAGTTCTGTAAATTTTATGCTTGGTTTCCAAGATTGGAGAAATAGGGCTAATCCGGGGATTTTCAGATAGAATAGGAATCCCGCATTTTGGTCTCCATCAAAATTCTCATGGATTCCAAAATCCATCGTGGACAAGCCAACGAATACAAAAAAACATAATTCCCACACTTACAAAATCCAACAAACCAAACATGAAATTTCACTTTGCGGGATTTTGAGAATGCAACATTTCAATAACGTGGGATGGATAGATTATAGGATTTCAGTAAATCCAGCTAACCAAAGGTGCCAAATTTTGGATGAGGTGTATGAGGAAATGTCACTTGGGTCTGGGTTGAAGGTGGAGGATGGGTGTGGACATGAATATGGATGTAACATCCCAGGATTTGAGGCCTCAGATAAAATGATCTTAAAAGGATTGATTGGACTACCCATATCACCAAGGTGCACCTCCTTTTCAGGGAGTTCATCACAAAAGAACTCCATACTTAAGCATGTAATGTCCCCGATTCAACCACCTAATTTTCTTACTTTAGAAATCAAGTAGATGAAACTGATCCATTACTATGGCACCAAGAATCAAAGCATAAGACTGAGATAAGCAATATTTAATTTCAAAATATTACACCCTTACAAAGTTATTTTTACATAATCTCCTACACCATTCATAAATGATACATGAGTTTAAAAAATGAAAATTGATCCGTCTTTGGTTCTCGATGCCCTTCAGGATCTTTTCAAGATGAGTCTTCCACAAGGAATGGTCCTACAAATAATAATCTATAACATGGAATAATATGTTGCAGCTTAAGTGGGGGAGTATGGGTTAGAAAAATATCTAAGTATGGAAAAATAGAGATAACCAAAAAAACACTATTAATATAACTACATTCTTAATATATTACTCAATTATCAAAAGTTTAGACCAATATTACAAACCATTACTAGTAGGATGCATAAAGAATGTGTATGTACGTATATTCAATAAGAATTTATCAAATGACAAAGTTATCAAAATGTCAGACCGATAAAGTGGAGCATAATCAGAATTATTAGTATTTCCAAAATAAAGATAACAAAATGGGAGACCTTATTCCATAAATGAGTTTAACTACAACTCTCAGAGAAGGTGTCAATTCACATTGGGCAACTGGCCTACAACCACAAAACTTGCTTAGCCAAGACTTTAGGCCATTAGGGTTACCAAACCACTTGTAAGTACCTTGGAACACCCCTAGCCACTCGTGCACACCACATTCTATACACAATGAATTAGATTACCACATGCAGCCACCGGTCGCCTTTCCAAGACCGGAACAAGGTGCTCCTTGCACAAAATGCCACTTGGAGATCAATAGTTAGCATGCTTAATCTTTGCAGGAGATTATTCCCCATTTCTAACATGATCATGCTTGACTCTACATGACCAACCCAAGAGTGGGCATGAGTATGGTAGAGCATTATACTCATCCATCCTTGACTCCAAAGGACATAGATCCATATCCCAAATGTATCAATACCCAGCCAAGACATGCCGACTCTGTTACCAACACATCTCCCAATATAAGGTTTAGAATTAAAAGAATATCATCAAAGATATACTGCTTAATATGATGGCTAATCAAAGTTAATGAGGTCAAAAGGTAACAATGAATAAATGAATCATTAGTTAAATATTTCACTATTAGGGCTTTCATTTTAGTTCCATATTAGGGCTTCTCTTTTGGTTACAAATATAGTAGGAGATTCTTTGATTGCCCAATCAACATGCCTGACTTGTGCTATTTAGCACCAATTTGATTTGAAATCATTTCCAAATCTTTATCATGAGTTTTAGGATAGAATTCCATCATTCTTTTGAGTTGATGTGTGCTTTCTTATGCATAAGAGCAAGAAATCCAATCAAAATCCTAATATTTAAGAACAAGAACAAAAACAATAAAAATAAGCAAACACAATGAAATGACAACTAAAATGAGAATGACTAATCTAGAAATTGCAATGAAAGGGTGGTTAATATGCATTTGTCAATGTAAATATCCTATGAGGCATTTCCACTATCTGGAAATGGAACTAGATACTCATGATCAATATGTGTTACAAATTTTTTATGTGAAGCACAAATCCATATCAAGAATAGACAACAAGGGCTCAAGAAAGAAGAAGTAGTCTTTAATGAAGGACACATATCTCTCTGTCTTTGTTTCCATCTGATTGATCTATGACTTTTAGACCACCATCGTGACCTTAAGCATTGGAGAAAAATTTAAATTTTGATAGACAAGAGTATGGGAACATTTGGTTATCTAGATTTTAGCATATTGGATTGTATTTTGGACTCCAGTTCTGTAAATTTTATGTTTGGTTTCTAATATTGGAGAAATAGGGCTAATCTGGGGATTTTCAGATAGAATAGGAATCCCACATTTTGGTCTCCATCAAAATTATCATGGATGCCAAAATCCATCATGGACAAGGAAACACACACACAAAAACATAAATCCCACCCTTACAAAATCCAACAAACCAAACATGAAATTTTACTTTGCGGGATTTTGAGAATGCAACATTTCAATAATGTGGGATGGAAAGATTATAGGATTTCAGTAAATCCAGCTAACAAAAGGTGCCGGATTTTGGATGAGGTGTATGAGGAAATGTCACTTGGGTCTGGGTTTAAGTTGGAGGATGGGTGTGGACATGAATATGGATGTAACATCCCATGATTTGAGGCCTCAGATAAAACAATCTTAAAAGGACTGATTGGACTACCCATATCACTAAGGTGCACCTCCTTTTTAGGGAGTTCATCACGAAAGAACTCCATACTTAAGCATGTAATGTCCCCGATTCAACCACCTGATTTTCTTGCTTTAGAAATCAAGTAGTTGAAACTGATCCATTACTATGGAACCAAGAATCAAAGCATAAGACTGAGATAAGCAAAATTTAATTTCAAAATATTACACCCTTACAAAAGTTATTTTTACATTATCTCCTACACCAGTCATAAATGATACATGAGTTTTAAAAATGAAAATTGATTCGTCTTTGGTTCTCGATGCCCTTTAGGATCTTTTTAAGATGATTCTTCCACAAGGAATGGTCCTACAAATAATAATATGCAACATGGAATAATATGTTGCAGCTCAAGTGGGGGAGTATGGGTTAGAAAAATATCTGAGTATGAAATAATAGAGATAACCAACAAGACAATGTTAATATAGCTACATTCTTAATATATTACTCATGTATCAAAAGTTCAGACCAATATTACTGACCATTACTAGTAGGAAGCATAAAGAATGTGTATGTACGTATATTCAATAAGAATTTATCAGATGACAAATTTATCAAAATGTTAGACCGATAAAGTGGAGCATAATCAGAATTATTGGTATTTCTAAAATAAAGATAACAAAATGGGAGACCTTATTCCATAAATGAGTTTAACTACAACTCTCAGAGAATGTGTCAATTCACCTTGGGCAACTAGCCTGCAACCACAAAAACTTGCTTAGCCAAGACTTTAGGCCATTAGGGTTACCAAACCACCTGTAAGTACACTAGCCACTCGTGCACACCACATTCTATAACAATGAATTAGATTACCACATGCAACCACCGATCGCCTTTCCAAGACCGAAACAGGGTGCTCCTTGCACAAAATGCCACTTGGAGATCAATAGTTAGCATGCTTAATCTTTGCAGGAGATTATTCCCCATTTCTAACATGATCATGCCTGACTCTACATGACCAACCCAAGAGTGGGATTGAGTATGGTAGAGCATTATACTCATCCATCCTTGACTCCAAATGACATAGATCCGGATCCCAAATGTAGCAATCTCTGGCCAAGACATGTCGACTTTGTTACCAACACATCTCCCAATATAAGGTTTAGAATTAAAAGGATATCATCAAATATATACTTCTTAATATGATGGCTAGTCAAAGTTATTGAGGTCAAAAAGTAACAATGAATAAATGAATCATTAGTTAAATATTTCACTATGACACATAAAATGTAAACTTGTGGGATTGTGGAATTTAATCTGATAAGTCTATGACTAGGAGCGTGCAAGAGGTTAGGGAGTCCCCCATGCAAACATGGAACCAATTGAATAACCTTTCCTCTTTACCGGCTACAGGCATTAGTGAAACATGTTCCTAGTCACCTTAGAAATGTCTGATGGAATTCCACTTTCCAACAATATCACATGACTCAAATAATGGGAGAAATAAGGGAAATCAAATGAGAATAGAACTATAATGCATAAAGTCATGCTTAATTATCATCTAGAATCTTAGCTCAATTTTGAAGGATGATAGGAAGTAATATTTGTATGATCTTAGGGTAATGAAAGGAAGCCTATTCTAGCTTATTAATAAAATAATTGTAAATGGTATATTATTTATCCATTCTTTACAAAGCATATGCCAAACCATGCATATCATGCTTTTCATACGTTGATATCATTGGTCATGATAAGAATTGAATAACATACTAAACAATAATAAATCATGTTAAATCATACTTTTTATTAATGTTTATATTAGGGATTATGATAATGAGATTATACTCAACTATACTAAACCATAATGAATCGTTGTTTTCATTAGTGGTGATATAAGAGATTAAGTCAAGAAGTGAAGACTATAGTAAATCATATAAGGGATTAATTCAAAAAGTGAAGACCATACAGAATCATACTTTCCCTTGATGATTATATAAGAAACTATTAAAACGAATGAGGACCATACCTTTATATGTCCTTAATACATATTTCTACAAGAAGACCATAGCATCATTAAATATATCCAATCTTGATATATTTGGGCAGCATTTTTTCACATTTGCCATTACCTCGGTCCTCATTCCTAGCTAGATTAGCTTCTAGGGTTTCTCTCACTAGGGTAGAAGAGAGATGGCTTATATATTCTAGATAAAGGATATTGTGGAAGATATAGTATTGGGTTTCTCTTACTATGGTGGAGGAAGGAGGTAGTAGGTTTCTATAGAGAGAGTGTTTGTTGGGAGGTGGTTCCTTTCACTAACATAGAGAAAGAGAGAGAGAGAGTGGTTTACTAATCTATTGAGAGACGGGAGGTTTATGGTGAAGGAGATGTGAAAGGAGGGAGAAGGTATGTTCACCTTTGCTTTGGGATGAAGAGGAGAGAATTTTGATTATGGTGGGGTGAATGAGGGTTCTATATATAGGAATGGTGGAGGGTAGGATGTGTTGGGTTTTAGAGGAGGCAGAGAAGAACCGGAAACAAAAAAAATTTCTCCCCAAACCCGGAACAAAAGGAATCGCGTCAACATCTATATAATAGGAAAGATGATTTGTGAATCATACCTTGTCCCGAGGCTTGCTCAGTGACAATACCACGCGCCTTGCGCAGTCTTCACCTCCGGTCTTGGACGGTGTCTGTGCAGCTCCTGGTCGCACCGGGACTGAAGACTCCTCCTACTACCAGACTGTCGGATGACAGTTGTCCTCCTGAGCGGCAGTGACCTCCCGCCTCTGAAGTAGTCCACACGGACCACCCGGAACTCCACTCTCCTTGTCCCACAAGGAAGTGGAAGGAGTCGCACCATCCTGTTGACGTACTAGTCGCCAACACACTCTCCTGCTGTCAATTGCAACTACCGTTGTCCTTCCCTTGCTGCACCTCCCTTTGCGGGAAGCACTTGCTCGGGCTCTCTCTCGGTTACCAAAACCAGAGAGAACGACAACTTTGCAAAGCAATCAACTTGCACTGAGTTGTACTCTGAGAAGCCCCCAATACCCCTATATATAGGCGGGTCATGGGACAGGGTTCTCTGTGCCCGGCAATACGGGACTAAAGCAGGAGTAGAAGGGTTCGGGATTTTCCACAAAAAGCAACCATCTCGCAACCTGAAATGATCGGTTCACAACTGAACCGATCGGTTTGGCCATTGAGCCGATCGGTTGGACCTGAGCCGATCGTTTGGGGCACTCCAACCGATCGGTTGGTGCCCTGAACCGATCGGTTCATAGTCCTAATCCGGCTCAAGAAGACTTTCCTTGTTTCGTTCCCAATTGGTATCGAATACCAATGTTATTCCCAATCGAATTGGGCAATTTGAAACCAAAGGAAAATTCTTGCCGACATGACTTTTCCCAACTGGTCGATTGCACCAGCTGAGCCGATCGGTTCAACCCTTGAACCGGTCATTTCAACCTGGGCATGAGCCGATCGGCCTGGACACTCCAGTCGACCGGTTCAGCAACCTCAGCCGACCGGTTCATCACATGAACCGATCGGTTGGGAGCACAGGTTGGGCAAAATCAGTCAATTGCGATTTCAATCAATCTGATACTCCAATCAATGTGTCCAACACCTTGAACCATACGATATTGAGCCATCGACTGATTGAGTGTTTAATTGAACTACTAAACTCCTTTAGTAATCAATCTAAACATTGCTTTGTGGACAAAACTCCTCTTCCAGGTTAAATCCTATGTGTGTGACCCTGCAGGTCCATTTCACATTGGCAGTAAAAGTCCATAACACTTATGACTTCACAAGCAAAGAGCGGTGCCTAGTCACACATCATTGCTACCCAAGTGAAAGTAGAAAGTTGGAGAACAACTTTCATCCTACAATCCGTGAATGGTGTTACAGTGAATGTATAATTCCTTTGTCACTGATATCCAGAATGAACTCGAGGCATGGAACAGTCATCCTGTCAATGTTCATTCATTTCCTTGATCTCAGAGTAGACCGAGTGAGATGTGTATGACATCAATATCACATATTGATTCACACGTGCATGCGCATGCCTTTCTCAATCCTACTCATCAAGTGGCCAAGGATATCAAACTCCCTCAGGAGGGACAAATCCCATATCTATCACTCACCCCTCAAAAGCCCCATGTGTCAAAGCCACCCAATCATCACCTTTATAACAACCCATGTTTCAGGATTGCGTTTGATGATGTCAAAGTGTACCCAACGACATGTGTTGAGTGCAGTGATTTCAGGTCTAAGAATCACACTCACCACCATCACTGTGAGAGCTGACTGTGACTACCAAGTCATGGTTCCATGTGTCACTCTCACGGTGGGTCTGTCCGATACCTTGTTCTCTAACAAGTACCTATGTGCTTGGTTTGATATCACTATATCATGACTAATGAGATTCTGTCATCAACCAACACACAATCTAGTCTTTAGTGTTATTGATGTCTATGGTTATTTCCACAATAACAACCGACTAGGGACTATACAAGAATGTATACTCTTAACATCTGTATGATCTCATCGTTTAGGTCCTTAACCTAAAAGCATACGTCATTGAGTAAAACAATCTTTAGACATCTATCATGTTACACCGTCATCTCAGAAACAGTTTAAACATATAGATTGGAAATTGCCTTTATTATTATTCAAATCATTTAGAAAGTATCCCATTACAATCATCATATGACTTGCTCTATGGGCATACATACCAACAGACTCCCACTTGCACTTAGAGCCAGTCACCAAGGAAACGTAGTCCTTGTGACCTAGCATGACCATCATGCTTCTGCTGAGAAAGGGCCTTAGTCAGTGGATCAGCTATGTTGTCTTCAGTTGGTACTTTGCAAATCTTCACATCTCCTCGTTGCACGATCTCTCATATGAGATGGAAGCGCCGCAGTATGTGCTTGGACCACTGATGTGATCTGGGCTCCTTAGCTTGTGCAATAGCTCCATTATTGTCACAATAAAGCTCAATTGCATCACAGCTACTGGGAACTACACCAAGTTCAGAAATGAACTTCCTGATCCACACAGCCTCCTTTGCTGCATGCGAAGCAGAAATATACTCGGCCTCTGTAGTAGAATCGGCAACTGTTTCTTGCTTGGAACTCTTCCAGCTCACAGCTCCATTATTAAGGCAAAACACAAATCCTGACTGCGATCTGTAATCATCTTTATCGGTTTGGAAGCTTGCATCAGTGTAACCCTTTACAACCAGCTCTTCCTCGCCGCCGTACACAAGAAACTGATCCTTAGTCCTTCGCAAGTATTTGAGGATGTTCTTCACGGCTGTCCAGTGAGCATCCCCGGGATCTGACTGGTACCTACTCGTCATGCTTAGAGCATACAAGACATCTAGGCGTGTGCACAACATAGCGTACATGATGGATCCAATGGCTGATGCATATGGGATCCCATTCATACGCTCCCTCTCTTTACAAGATTGGGGACATTGAGCTCTAGAGATGGTAACTCCATGTAGCATAGGGACGTTGCCTCTCTTTGAGTTCTCCATGCTGAACCGCTTCAGCACCTTGTCAATGTACGTGCTCTGACTTAGTCCGAGAAGCCTTCTAGATCTATCTCTATAGATCTTAATTCCTAGAATATAGGATGCTTCTCCTAAGTCCTTCATTGAGAAAGTTTTCCTAAGCCAAGTCTTTACCTTCTCTAAGGCTAAGACATCATTCCCCATCAAAAGTATGTCATCCACATACAATATGAGGAATGTGGTCGAGCTCCCACTAACCTTCTTGTACACACAAGGTTCATCTTCATTTTGAATAAAGCCAAACACTTTGACTTCTTCATCAAATCGAAGATTCCAACTCCGAGATGCTTGCTTCAATCCATAGATTGACCTTTGCAGTTTACAGACTTTATTGGCATTCTTTGGATCTACAAAACCTTCAGGCTGTGTCATATACACATCCTCATGAATATTCCCGTTAAGGAATGCGGTTTTAACATCCATCTGCCAAATCTCATAGTCATAGTAAGCTGCAATAGCAAGCATGATCCTGATGGACTTAATCATGGCAACTGGAGAAAAGGTTTCGTCATAGTCAACACCTTGAATTTGTCGAAATCCTTTTGCAACCAATCTGCCTTTATAAGTTTGCACATTGCCATCCATGTCGGTCTTTTTCTTGAAGACCCACTTGCACCCTATGGGTTTTACCCCTTCGGGTGGTTCCACCAAAGTCCATACTTTGTTGGAGTACATGGATTCCATCTCGGATCTCATGGCTTCTAGCCATTTCTCATAATCTGGTCCCTCCATAGCCTCTACGTAGGTAGTTGGATCATCATTTATGATCAACTCTCCACCTTCCTGAGTTACAAGGTATCCAAACCTCTCAGGTTCAAGGCGAGTCCTACTAGATCTGCGAGGTCCTTGTGTTACCTGAGGAGATTGAGATTCCACAACACCTTGTGAATCTACATTTTCCTCTGGTACATCTACCGGTTCAATGTTTTCTTGTTGGGCTTGAACCTATTCAAGCTCTACTTTCCTCCCACTGTTTCCTTTGGAAATAAATTCCCTTTCTCAGAATACAGCATCCCTGACAACAAACACTTTGTTGTCAGTAGGGTGGTATAAGTAATATCCCCTCGTTTCCTTGGGGTATCCAACAAAATAACATTTATCGGATTTGGGTCCAAGCTTATCAGGAAACATTTTCCTAACGTAAGCCTCACAGCCCCAAATCTTCATAAAAGACAAAACGGGACGCTTCCCATACCATATCTCATATGGTGTCTTTTGAACCGATTTAGATGGCACACGGTTAAGTGTAAACGCGGCGGTTTCAAGAGCATGACCCCAGAAAGAAATTGGAAGATCAGCAAAACTCATCATTGATCGCACCATATCTAACAATGTGCGATTCCTTCTTTCAGACATACCATTATGTTGTGGTGTTCCAGGCGGAGTCCATTGTGATACAATACCACGGGCTCGCAGAAGGTCCTCAAACTCCTGGCTCAAGTATTCTCCACCTCGATCGGAACGAAGTGCCTTGATACTTTTACCAAGCTGGTTCTGTACTTCATTCATGAAATCCTTGAACCTTTCAAGGGTTTCTGACTTATGCTTCATCAGGTACACATAGCCATACCTACTGAAATCATCAGTGAAGGTAATGAAGTACTGATACCCATTTCTGGCATTAGTTCTAAAAGGCCCACATACATCAGTATGTATGAGTCCTAATAGATCACTAGCTCTCTCACCTTTACCTGAAAAGGGAGTCTTGGTCATCTTGCCCAACAAACAAGATTCACATGTCTCTATTGATTCACAATCAAAAGAGTCTAGATAACCATCTTTATGGAGTCTAGAAATGCGCTTCTCATTTATGTTCCCTAGACGACAATGCCAGAGATATGTTTTGTTTGAGTCGTTGAGTTTTTGCCTTTTGGTGTTTACGTTGTATACACTTGTCTCCAAGTCTATCAAGTATAGACCATAAGACATAGGGGCACTGCCATAAAAGATCCCATCTTTAGAAATGGAACACTTTCCATTCTTAATAAGAAATTCAAATTCATCTTTGTCCAAACAAGAGACGGAAATGATATTCCTATTTATGGCAGGTACATAATAACAGTTCTTCAACTCTATTATTAGCCCACTAGGTAGAGTTAACTCATAGGTTCCTACGGCACTGGCGGCAACTCTTGCCCCATTAGCAACACGTAGTTCAACCTCGCCTTTCTCCAAAGGCCTACTTCTCTTAAGATCCTTCACATTTGAACAAATGTGAGATCCGCATCCGGTATCAAGTACCCATGATGAAGAAGTAGTAAAGTTAATCTCTATCACATATACACCAGAAGTAGAGATCTCTATCTCCGACTTCTTCTTCCATTGTTCCTTCCATCCTCTCCATGTAGAAGAAATTGGTTTGGCGAGAGAACACTTCTCTCCCTTACCTACTTTCTTCTTCACCAACGCATTAAGCGTACATAGAGTGGATTCTAAGGCTCCTGGTATATCTGGATTGTGCAGAACACTTCTCACAGTCCTCAACCAGTTATGGAATTTATTCTCAATTAATTTGCCCATTTTAAAAGATGATTCTTTTGCCATTCTACAAGAGAAAATTTGCATTTGTCAAAACCTTTTTGATTTGATTTGAATAAAATTTGACGATAGTTAATTAGGCCTTTAATTAATTACCGCTCCCACTATTTTGACTCAAATTGATAGCCCTCACCATCAATTCGGAAGATTGCAGCGTACAATCTTCTAGTGGGTCAAGATCCTGAAATCCTCTGAGTCATGGACCAGCTAGGGCTGTCACCCACAACTCAGATCTCTCAGGTAGGCAACTCTTTCCAATTGCATCATATGCAACTCTTGAAAGATGTCATATGCAACTCCTTGACATGATCATCTCCATGCCTCAAGGTACTAGATCCCATCTAGATCACCTTGTTAAGTCTGACCCAAAGCCAACATGATGAATGTGCACCCTGCTAGGGCAGACCCACACATTCATCCTTCACGCTTCCACGAGATAGACGGTGCACCACGCTAGGGCGTGCCCATACTTGGTCGATCAAGCTTTTCACGTGTGTCGCATTTGGAAGGCATCTAAAACTTAATATTTAATGAGGGATTTGGTTTTTATATACATATACATATCCAATCACCACAATATATAGTACGTATCATATACATGATATATCCCACAGAAAACATGCATAAACGATAAAAAGAAATGATTATGGCCATCCTATTTGTGATTCCTCGAGCCAAGAGGAATCACGGTCATCTAGGTCTACATCACATGCAACCTGTACAAGATGAAATCTGTGCCTGCCTTTCTGGGTTTGATCAGATCATCTCCATGAGTGATCGGCTCACCATCAGGTAGGTTGTTCGGGTGCCACCAGCCGATCGACTGGCACCTCCAGCCGATCGGTACACCGGTCATCGTGCATCTCCTCAGGTCGCCACCCACTCATCTCGTTCCTCAAACCGGCCTTCTGGATCACCAACCGATCGGTTCACTCCTTGAACCGATCGTCTTCAGGTTGTCCGCCGTTCTTTTACATAACAGGAAATAAAATCTATCCTATTTACAATTGAATTGTGAAACCCCGAGTTACATTCGGGGGGAGCAAAGGTAGGAAAAGAATTCTCGAATTATTTCGAGTTACATCAGGAATATGAGAAAGGGAATCAGTGCGCAGACCGAGATGCAAGCAACCACACAAACAACCACACACAGATATAGGGGTTTATAGGCCATAATCATGCTACACATCCACCACAAAACTCGTTTAAGGGTGACGCGTATCGAGTGCATTAATATTACATATCATATATGTATATTAGGGATTTGTGGATTGGACATGTATAAAGCCGATATTATTCGCATCGCATGCAATAAATAAAGGCTACAAACCAAAATCGATCATATCGATAATCCTAAAATATAGAGAGGTTGACGTGGCTCTGATACCACTGTTGGGTTTTAGAGGAGGCAGAGAAGCAGCGGAAACAAAAAAATTTCTCCCCAAACCCGGAAAAAAAGGAATCGCGTCAACATCTATATAATAGGAAAGATGGTTTGTGAATCATACCTTGTCCCGAGGCTTGCTCGGCGACAATACCACGCGCCTTGCGCGGTCTTCACCTCCAGTCTTGGACGGTGTCTGTGCAGCTCCTGGTCGCACCGGGACTGAAGACTCCTCCTACTACCGGACTGTCGGATGACAGTTGTCCTCCTGAGCGACAGTGACCTCCCGCCTCTGAAGTAGTCCACACGGACCACCCGAAACTCCACTCTCCTTGTCCCACAAGGAAGTGGAAAGAGTCGCACCCTCCTGTTGACGTACTAGTCGCCAACACACTCTCCTACTGTCAATTGCAACTGCAGTTGTCCTTCCCTTGCTGCACCTCCCTTTGCGGGAAGCACTTGCTCGGGCTCTCTCTCGGTTACCAAAACCAGATAGAACGACAACTTTACAAAGCAATCAACTTGCACTGAGTTGTACTCTGAGAAGCCCCCAATACCCCTATATATAGGCGGGTCATGGGACAGGGTTCTCTGTGTCCGGCAATACGGGACTAAAGCAGGAGTATAAGGGTTCGGGATTTTCCACAAAAAGCAACCATCTCGCAACCTGAAATGATCGGTTCACAACTGAACCGATCGGTTCGGCCATTGAGCCGATCGGTTGGACCTGAGCCGATCGTTTGGGGCACTCCAACTGATCGGTTGGTGCCCTGAACCGATCAGTTCATAGTCCTAATCCAGCTCAAAAAGACTTTCCTTGTTTTGTTCCCAATTGGTATCGAATACCAATGTTATTCCCAATCGAATTGGGCAATTTGAAACTAAAGGAAAATTCTTGCCGACATGACTTTTCCCAACTGGTCGGTTGCACCAGTTGAGCCGATTGGTTCAACCCTTGAACCGGTCGTTTCAACCTGGGCATGAGCCGATCGGCCTGGACACTCCAGTCGACCGGTTCAGCAACCTCAGCCGACCGGTTCATCACATGAACCGATCGGTTGGGAGCACAGGTTGGGCAAAATCAGTCAATTGCGATTTCAATCAATCCGATACTCCAATCAATGCGTCCAACACCTTGAACCATACGATATTGAGCCATCGACTGATTGAGTGTTTAATTGAACTACTAAACTCCTTTAGTAATCAATCTAAACATTGCTTTGTGGACAAAACTCCTCTTCCAGGTTAAATCCTATGTGTGTGACCCTGCAGGTCCATTTCACATTGGCAGTGAAAGTCCATAACACTTATGACTTCACAAGCAAAGAGCGGTGCCTAGTCACACATCATTTCTACCCAAGTGAAAGTAGAAAGTTGGAGAACAACTTTCATCCTACAATCCGTGAATGGTGTTACAGTGAATGTATAATTCCTTTGTCACTGATATCCAGAATGAACTCGAGGCATGGAACAGTCATCCTGTCAATGTTCATTCATTTCCTTGATCTCAGAGTAGACCGAGTGAGATGTGTATGACATCAATATCACATATTGATTCACACGTGCATGCGCATGCCTTTCTCAATCCTACTCATCAAGTGGCCAAGGATATCAAACTCCCTCAGGAGGGACAAATCCCATATCTATCACTCACCCCTCAAAAGCCCCATGTGTCAAAGCCACCCAATCATCACCTTTATAACAACCCATGTTTCAGGATTGCATTTGATGATGTCAAAGTGTACCCAACGACATGTGTTGAGTGCAGTGATTTCAGGTCTAAGAATCACACTCACCACCATCACTGTGAGAGCTGACTGTGACTACCAAGTCATGGTTCCATGTGTCACTCTCACGGTGGGTTTGTCCAATACCTTGTTCTCTAACAAGTACCTATGTGCTTGGTTTGATATCACTATATCATGACTAATGAGATTTTGTCATCAACCAACACACAATCTAGTCTTTAGTGTTATTGATGTCTATGGTTATTTCCACAATAACAACCGACTAGGGACTATACAAGAATGTATACTCTTAACATCCGTATGATCTCATCGTTTAGGTCCTTAACCTAAAAGCATACGTCATTGAGTAAAACAATCTTTAGACATCTATCATGTTACACCGTCATCTCAGAAACAGCTTAAACATATAGATTGGAAATTGCCTTTATTATTATTCAAATCATTTACAAAGTATCCCATTACAATCATCATATGACTTGCTCTATGGGCATACATACCAACAGGATGGTCCTAATTGCAAAAAGTGTGTGGATGACACATGGGTGCAAGGTGTCATCTTTAGGTGGATGTTTATTAGTTAGGTTACACATGGATGGTTAGGTGTCATATTAAGAAATGTTGTATGGAGCATGGAAGCAGATGTGTCATCTCAAGATAGTTATTAAAGGTTGGTTGACACATGGTAGGATAGGTGTCAACATTTTGAGGTGCTAGGTGTCAAGGTAAGGAGTATGCCACTCACCTACTTGCTTCACCAACGAATGTGATTGCTCAAGCTACCTACTTGCCATCTAGCTATATGCTTGCCTCCATAAGCATCTTTCTTGCCACCCAACTACCTGCTTGTGTGCTTACCCACCATATTGTTTTTTTAAATTTGACAAAAAGTACTGTAATTATATTTTCAATATATAAAAGCTTTTGAATAAATCATAATAGATTATTTTAACATTAAAATTGATGTTACAAAAAACTTCTCAAAGAAGCTTGTTTTTATGAACAGTTCTAAATAAGGAGTTTTAACTTGGATAGGAGATCAGGATGTTACATATACCACCCCTTCAGAGAATTTTCATCCTCGAAAATTATACGACTTAGGTTATGACTTATCTTAGTCTATTCTACTTTAGGTTATACTAACTCTAGTTTTAAGTTTATATTTCTACAATTTTCCTTGTGTAAGGTCTCATCTTGTTAGTTTGATACCATCTATGTAATGTCCCCGATTCAACCACCTAATTTTCTTCCTTCGAAAATCAAGTAGTTGAAACTGAGTCGTTACTATGGCACGAAGAATCAAAGCATAAGAGTAAGATTAGTAATATTTCATTTCAAAATATTACACCCTTACAAAAGTTATTTTTACATTATCTCCTACACCAGTCATAAATCATATAAGAGTTTAAAAAAATAATCTTGACCCGTCTTTGGTTCTTGACGCCCTTCATGATCTTTTCAAGATGAGTCCTCCACAAGGAAAGGCCCTACAAATAATAATCTACAACATAGAATAATATGTTGCAGATTAAATGGGAGAGTATGGGTTAGAGAAATGTTTAAGTATGGAAAAATAGATATAACCAACAAGACACTATTAATATAACTATATTCTTAATATATTACTCAAGTATCAAAAGTTCAGACCAATATTACAGACCATTACTAGTAGGATGCATAAAGAATGTGTATGAATGTATATTCATTAAGAATTTATCAGATGACAAATTTATCAAAATATTAGACCGGTAAAGTGGAGCATAATCAGAATTGTTGGTATTTATAAAATAAAGATAACAAAATGGGAGACCTTATTCCATAAATAAGTTTAACTACAACTCTTAGACAAGGTATCAATTCACATTGGGCAACTGGCCTGCAACCACAAAAACTTGCTTAGCCAAGACTTTAGGCCATTAGGGTTACCAAACCACCTTTAAGTACCCTGGCACACCCCAGCCACTCTTGCACACCGCATGCTATACACAATGAATCAGATTACCATATGCAGCCACCGGTCACCTTTCCAAGACCAGAAGAGGGTGCTCCTTGCACAAAATTCCATTTGGAGTATCATTAGTTAGCATGCTTAATCTTTGTAGAAGATTATTACCCATTACAAACATGATCATGCCCCACTCTACATGATCAACCCAACTGTGGGCCTGAGTATGCTAAAGCATTATACTCATCCATCCCTGACTCCAAAGGACTTAGATCTGGATCCAAAATGTATCAATGCCTGGACAAGACATGTCGACTTTGTTACCAACACATCTCCCAATATAAGGTTTAGAATTAAAAGGATATCATCAAAGATATACTACTTAATATGATGGCTAGTCAAAGTTAATGAGGTCAAAAGGACACAATGAATAAATGAATCAATAGTTGAATATTTCACTATGACACCTAAAATGTAAACTTGTGGGATTGTGGAATTGAATCTGACAAATCTATGGCCAGGAGCGTACAAGAGGTTAGGGAGTCCCCCATGCAAACACAGAACCAATTGAATAACCTTTCCTCTTTACTAGCTATAGGCATCAGTGAAACAAGCTTCTAGTCACCTTAGAAATGTCTGATGGAATTCCACTTTCGAACAATATCACATGACTCAAATAATAGGGAGATATAAGGGAAATCAAATGAGAATAGAACTATAATGCACAAATTCATGCTTAATTATCATCTAGAATCTTAAATCAATTTTGAAGGATGATAGGAGGTAATTTTTTTATGATCTTAGGGTAATGTAAGGAAATTTATTATAGCTTATTAATAAAATAGTTATATATAGTATATTATTTATCCATTCTTTACAAAGCATATGCCAAACCATGCATATTAGGCTTTTCATTTACATTGATATCATTGGTCATGATAAGAATTGAATACCATACTAATCAATATTAAACCATGTTAAATCATACTTTTATTGATGTTTATATAAGGGATTATGATAACAAGATTATACTCAACTATACTAAACCATAATAGGCCGTACTTTTCATTAGTAGTGATACAAGAGATTAAGTCAAGATGTGAAGATTATACTAAATCATATAAGAGATTAACTCAAAAGTGAAGGTCATATGAAATCATACTTTCCCTTGATGATTATATAAGAAACGGTTACAAGGAGTGAGGGCCATACCTTTATATGTCCTTAATACATATTTCCTCAAGAAGACCATAGCATCATTAAATATATCCAATCTTGATATATTTGGGCAGCATCTGTCACATTTGACATTACCTCGATCCTCATTCCTAGCTAGATCAGCTTCTAGGGTTTCTCTCACTAGGGTAGAAGACAGATGGCTTATATATTCTAGAGAAAGGATATTTTGGAAGACATAGTATTGGTTTTCTTTGAATATGGTGGAAGAAGGAGGTAGTAGGTAGTCATAGAGAGAGTGTTTGTTGGGAGGTGGTTCCTTTCACTAACATAGAGAAAGAGAGAGAGTGGTTTACTAATCTAGTGAGAGATGGGAGGTTTATTGTGAAGGGTATGGGAAAGGAGGGAGAAGGGACGTTCACCTTTGCTTTGGGATGAAGAGGAGAGAGCTTGTGATTATGGTGGGGTGAATGAGGGTTCTATATATAGGAACGGTGGAGGGTAGCATGGTCCTAATTGCAAAAAATGTGTAGATGACGCATGGGTGCAAGGTGTCATCTTTAGGTGGATGTTTACTAGTTAGGTTACACATGGATGGTTAGGTGTCATCTCAAGAATTGCTATATGACACATAAAAGCATATGTGTCATCTCAAGATATTTATTAAAGGTTGGTTGAGACATGGTAGGATAGGTGTCAACATTTGGAGGTGCTAGACGTCAAGGAAAGGAGGATGCCACTCACCTACTTGCTTCATCAACTAATGTTCTTGCTCAAGCTACCTACTTGCTATCTAGCTATATGCATGCCTCCATAAGCATCTTGCTTGCCACCCAACTACCTACTTGTGTGCTTACCCACCATTTTTTTTAAATTTGACAAAAAGTACTGTAATTATATTTTCAAAATATAAAAGCTTTTAAATAAATCATAATAGATTATTTTAACATTAAAATTGATTTTAAAAAAAAACTTCTCAAAAAAGCTTGTTTTTAGGAATAGCTCTAAATAAGGAGTTTTAACTTGGGCAGGAGATCAAGATGTTAAAAGGCATGCTCAGCTTGGAGTAGTACTAGGATGGGTGACAAGTCAGGAAGTTGATCTTGGCTTGCGTGTGAGTGAGGACAAAGTGTGAAGTTAAGGCTAGTGGTGGTCTATGGGGCCAGTCGTCATTTCTGAAACTCTACTAGAGCCTTGGGAAGTGGGCCTGATTGTTACAAATGGTATCAGAGCTAATTCCCCTCCAGTAGGTGGGGCCCACTTGGGCTTGTGGCATGCCAGCCTTTGAGCTGTGCGGTCTAGACATGTTGAAAAGGGCTATCCTAGATGATGGAGCACCCTTGCACTAGTAGTCGTAGTCAAGAGTTGGGTATACTTAGGCCATTTGGGTCTATACTGAAATGGGGATAGATTATGAGGTGAGCGTTGACGAGGACGTCAGGAGTCTAAGTGGGGGAGATTGTAATATACCAGGATTTGAGGCCTCGGATAAAATGATCTTAAAAGGAATGATTGGACTATTCATATCCCCAAGGTGCACCTCCTTTTCAGGGAACCCATCACTAAAGAACTCCATAGTTAAATATTCTCACCTTGGAGTAGTACTAGGATGGGTGATCAGCCAGGATGTTGATCCTAGCTTGCGCGTGAGTGAGGACAAAGCACACCGTTAAGGCTAATGGTGGTATGTAGGGTCAGTTGTCATTCCTAAAACTCTACTAGAGCCTTGGGTAGTGCGCCCATTCATTACAATGGATGTGTGAATGTGTGAACTCAGAGGATGGTGGTGAGGGGGTTCTATTCATAGTCCAAAAAGTTAGTACATGGTATAAGTGATTTTTTGAGGTGGTGGAATAGAATCTATTGATGTAACGTTACAATTGATATGGATGGCTTAAGTACTCAACCATCTTTCTCCTTTTTTAATATATTGTGGAATTATGCTTTTGAACTTGAATGGATACGTCTCTATTCAGTCAAGTGTGTAAGAGTATGGATAGTGTTACCTTCTAATTTGCACATTAGTTGATCATACGCAGTCTGATGGATTTTAGGATAAGTAGTTGTAACTTTTCATTCATGTCTTCATTGTAGTCAAATATGAAGGTGTCTGGATGAGATTTGCATCTTCTTCTTCTATCGTGCCCAAGCTTCATTCTATGATTTGTTGTTGTCTTTATAAGCTATCTGATGTTAGGATACCCATATGATTGGATTCATGAGCATGATTTATACTTTGAAATGTATCTTATATAAATGTTGGATTTGAGAAATAAGGTTCATATCTGAGGACTTTAGTCAAATTGTGGTGGGAAATTGTGACTTGACCTCATTCTGCTAGCTTTTTGGAGTCGATAAGATCATGGAAGTGAGTCTTCCAAATAAAATCTAAGTAAACTCAAATAGCAATGAAATGGTTTGATTTGTATTTATCATGTAGACATATATAGGAATTTGAGATTTGTATAAAATTTTCATTGATTTTTCTTTATTCGAAAATGATATGGAAGTATTCATAACTTAGAGAACAATCAAATTTTGATTCCATTCAAAAGGTATAAAGTTTATATTTTGATGGGAATATACTTTATTGTTGAAATTGTTCATAAGCTCCAAGTTGATAATATATTGTTTATTTTGGGATCAATAGTATATTTATTTAATAGTTCCAGTTATGTGATACTCCTAAAGGTAGAATCCTTATTTTTTTCGTACCCATATCATGTACCATATAAGGTATCATTTTGGTAGAAAGGCTTCATACTCCTACCCTAACATTTTGAAGAAATTCTAGATTGGTATCGATTTTTTTTTTCAAATTTTAGACTTGAATTGGGATCAAATGTGCGGATAGATATCCATTTACACTTCTAAGCACCGCCTCGCCTCTTAGGTCTTCCTATTTATCGCTTGCTTTTATTTCTCAAATTTTTCATTTACAATAAGACCTTGTTTGGTATGGTGTACGCAGGTGTAGTTATGTGATTTTCAATACACAAGTTTAAAAGGACTGACTCAATATTTAAATAATGTATTTGGTTGGATCCAGGATAAAAGTAATGATTTTGTTTGATACTATTTGGTTGGGTGTTGTTGTACACTACTTTAGGCCGAATTTGGTACGGTGTAGTTGAGTGCAGTTTGATGATTCAAAAAATGTATCAAATATAATCAGATAGTACAAACTGCATAACATGTATTTGGTACGATGTGCTGTCCATGTAGGCTTTTTATTTGTAACCGTTTTGTATATGAAAAAGTAAACATGCATTATAATTTGAGAGAGAGAGCACTTGAATGGGCAAGTATATTGTAGTGGAGTCATGCAGCGTACGCAATGTGAGACACATGAGAGAGAGAGAAGGCAACCGAGTAGTGGGAGTATGAAGAGTGGGGACCACAGTGGCATCACTTTAATACTCCTAGTCGTATGTGGACTAACACGCTGCATGATGTGGACCGGGAAACTGCACCCGACCACCCAGTTTTAGGGGGTGGTACATTTTTCTGGATTTGCAGCTCAAGTGTGTAGTTAGGTGTTGTTACAAATCAATAAACTACATCCTTCTGCATCTAACCAAATGAAAAATTACACCAAAAGTGATGAGTTTGAAAGTTAAACAGAAGTAGCACACCCTACCAAACAGGCCCTTAGATTGGTATGTGTTCTCAGCAACTGCAGATTTTTGCCATGCATCGTACAAATTCATTACTTTCTAGGCAAAAAGGTAAACTGGGTGTGCGTTGGAAAGTGAGGAATTCATCTTCCGTATGTGTAACCAAACAGAATTGCTAAGCAAATTCCTAATATTCAAACTCAATCATCTTATCTCGCACCAAACAGGGCCTAAACATATTCTTCGTGGAGTAGTTCTCTCCAATGTTGTGGATATGGGACTAAACTGGAGAAATCGTTAAGATATCATGTCCTAATATTTTGAATATTATCTTTCTAGATGCTAGTTCATTAGTGGCACTTGAAATAACGAGGCTAGAGAAAGATAAATCCCATCTGTGTACTTGATATAATTTTTTTTTATAAAGGGTGCCCGCCATTTTATTAAGAGATCAAATCGTCTGCAACAAGTACAAGGATCCGATCCTCAAAACCCTCACTTATGCAGTGAGGGGTAATAAAATGACAGGCGGAAGAGGCCCAGGCATGAGCTACTCTATTACATTGCCTTCTAACAAAATAGAAATTAAAAGAAAGAAAACTAAGGGAAAGATCGATGATGTCACGAACGATGATGTCCTCATAGCCCCGACCACCACTTCCCTTCTTGACCGCCTCCACTAGAAGAAAACAATCCGTCTCCACCACCACGTCTTTAAAACCCTTCCTAAGCGCAAGCTGCATGCCATTTAGAGCAGCCATACCCTCCGCACTAAGCACTGAGTACGGCTGCTCTAGACGACATTGGAAGGTCCATAAAAGTTGTCCATGCTCATTCCTAAAAGATGCACCGCAACCGCTCTCACCCGAGGAAGAAAATGATGCATTCGTGTTGATTTTAATGCTGCCCGGTGGTGGTCGACGCCAAGTGATAAATCCCGAGGCCGAAGAGTGCAAATCTGATCTGCTCACTGCAGTGTAGTATCGTGCATGCTCCTTCACGAGATTGATGAAGCTCGCTGCTAGACCTGGAAGAAAAGGTGGGTGCTCCTCAAAAAGAAATTTGTTTCTGGCTGCCCACGTAGCCCATAACAATGCGCCTCCCTCTTCCTTGCGCTGAATGTCCTCCTCATCCATAAGGCTACTCACAAAGCTCCACATGTCATGTACATCCAATTGCCCCAACCAGTCAAAGTCCCCCTTGGCCCATATTTTCCTCGCTATATCACAATGAAGCAACACATGGGACGTGTCCTCCCTCAGTTCACAATGGTGGCATCCATCGTCTTGCGTCACCTGCTTCCTCTGTAGCTCCACCTTGGTGGGAAGAAGTGTACTTGATATAATTATTAGCTAGGTATAAACGTGTGCATTGTACGGATTTGAGAGCATTAAATTACGTCAAATACCATAAACAGGGTATTGCGTCAGTTTGTATAGTAAAGAGAAAAAAAATGAGATAAAAGGGTAACTAATATACAGTCAATTTGTGAATAGGGTCGCAAGTAAAAATAAGATATATATGCAGTCTTGTTTAGAGTGACGTTATATCATACACAATGTTAAGAAAATGAAATCAAAATATCAATGATAATAGAAGATAGAAATAAAGAAGAAACCAACTTTGACTCCCAAAAGAACGACTGATTCTCAGATGTGAGCAACGTCACCGCACAAATCTTTTATGGCATTACATATCATAGCGATCATATCCACCATATCCTCCAACTCTGGTCCCCGCCAATCCACCCTAGAAATCGCAAAAAGATGTAATGCAGGTAGGAGTCCGCTCCCACTACGAGTATACATGCAATCATCCACATCTTGATTTACTACGGTATGAGCTATACCATGACAAGGTTTCAAACCCCGGCCTCTTCTAGTAAGTCCACTTATTCATTCTTCTAACAAACTTTTTATCATAATAATCATAATAAAACTTAAAAGAAAAAAATTATATATAACCATTTTCATGGCTTTTCACATATAGTAAGATAAGGTCTAGTTTGTTGTAGTATAAATCAAAAACAAAAGTTACATATAACTCCTCTTATATAATGTCATAGTAGTTTTATTAGAATACAAAAGGATCAAATTATAATTTAAGAAACTAAAAGAAGAAAATACATTTAATCCCTCCCACGCGCTTTCGTACATAAACTCTCACATCGCACTATTGTCGTATAAGAATCCAAAAACTAATTTGATAGCTTCATAAGAAAAATATTGCATGCAATACTTTCCATCTCTTTCTAACAAATTTAGATTTGGACACAAGGATTATTATGTAATTATAAAAATAAAGGAAAAGATTTCATAAGAAATCCCACGGCACATATAAACCAATCAATACGGACTTTGCCGTGTTGAATTGTATTTGGAACTCCAATTCTACAAATTTATGTATGGTCTATAAGATTGGAAAAATGGAACTAATCTGGAAATTTTTACACATAATAAGAATTCTGCATTTTGATCTTTATTAAAATTCTTCTGGGTGTCAATATCTAACATAGACAAGGCGACAAAAATAAAACAGAAGAGATAATCCCACACTTACAAAACCGTTAGAATTTTGTTTCATAAGATTTTAAAATTGCTGCATTTTAAAAAAAGTGAGATGAACAAAATATATGATTTCTGAAAATCCCGCAGAAAGAAACACCAGCCTTTTTCTGGCCTTATTGTTAGTAAAAAGATTGGGGCCTTTGGAAAATTGGTTGACGAGAGCTTTTCTACATTTATGAATCAGTATGTAGGTTTCTGCGGGTAGTGACTGTAACACCCAGATTTTCATAACACATGAGCGGAAGTAATAATTTTTTTTCTTCATCTGGGAGTGTCACAAACATGATAGTCATTGCAATTAAAGCTAATGAAACACTTTGTATTTAAGAAAAACTAATTCATATATAGTTTTGACAAAGAAAACAAGTCATCTAATATATTGTGATAACAAGACCATGCATAAAAGAAGAGGTCTAAACTCTGGATCGTCTCTGTAGATGGCACCCCACTAGGCAAGTTTAGAAATCTCCTACACCTTTACTTGTTTCTTTCATCCTCAGCCGCTCCAAAACCTGCGGACATCACGTCCCCAGCCATGCATTGGGAAAAATAACAGTCGTTAGAGTAAGTGGCATGAGTATTATGAAATATACATTACTAAAGAGCTAAGATTGGGTATTATAAACATGAACTAACATCAAACTGTGAGTAAACTGAAACATAAAATATCTTATTTCTCAATCTGAATCTTTATCTTTCTACCTTATCTTATTCTGGAGACATGTACCCCGGTACATAGATCTCAAGACATACACCAAAGTGCTTGGGTCATACTTATCTTATCTGATTCCCTCTCATCATACTCATGGATGAGATTATGGGTATGCTCTAAACTAAGGTATCTTTTACTTACGATTTTTATCTGACTGTGGCCACCATTATACAATAAGTCCTCCTGAATTGGCGTATCTACGCCCTGAATTGGTACCGAAGTACCCTGAAATGGCACTACATGCCCTGAATGACACCAAGGTGTCTCTGAATTGGCGTGACTACGCCCTGAATTGGTGCTGCAACACCTCTGAATTGGAGTAACACTCCTCTGAATTGGCAACAGATGCCTCTGAATCGTCCCGGGACTACTGAATGAGGACTTATCATATAATGTCTTATGTGAAGGTTTCGACTTATTTATCTTAAGTCTAAACTTACTTAATTCTTAATCTGAACTGAAGCTGAATACTGATAGCTTTACTGAATACTGAATCTGAACTTATCTTATATTAAAATTGAACACTGAAAACTGAACTTATCTAAAACTGATTACTGAGTACTGAGCATGTACTGAATTCTAAATCTGAATTTAAATCTGAATCTTTTATTCTTAAGTGATAAACTGAATCTACAACTGAATGCGAATATGGATCTCAATTACTTCATAATTGAGATTTGGTCTAAAACCCTTATCATGTATCTTTTATTCAAATCTGGCTACTCACATAGTGAGTAGTCTAAGTCTGAATCTAAATCTCTTATTCTTGAGTTCTAAACTGAATCCATTATTGGATTTGAACATGTATCTCATTATCTTGGTAAACTTTATTCTAAAACTCTGATTTGGTAAGATTACTTCATTATACCAATAATATCATACATGAGTCTAATGTCTTATGAGACAAGATCTGAAATGAGTATAGAAATACTAAATATACAAAAGTAACTTAAGTAATGTGTATAGATAAAGTATGATATCTGATTCTTGGCAAGATAACTCATTCTCTGTTAAAACCTCATCAAAATTTGATCTTAATGGACTTAAGTCTTAAAATCATAAACCATAGAATAGAAACCTTAAAAATAATCTTAACTTGCATCTTAATCATACTCAATTTAATCTCATTAAGTCTGATCTCAACACATTTGTATGAACTTAAATCTTAAACCTTAAGGTAGAAATTATATGGATTCTCATCGTGCAACTCAATCATGACTTAATATCTCATAATTTGATAATATCATCACAAACTCATGTTACAATATATTTAATGCCACTAGTACATTTATCCTAGAAATTGGGACATGGTCTACCATGTGAAACACCCATATTCTCACATAATACTTAACTTTTAAACATCAACCTTATTAAGGAATCTATTTCACTTCCTAATTTCTTAGATCGCTACATATATAAGAAACCTTGGTGACATGTTCCTATTTGAAATCTCAATACATGGTTACATCTATATTTAAGAGGTATGATAGAACTATATTATCTTATCCTTCTTATGAACTTAACTTCATGATCTAGAATCATTCCATGACACATCACTACTTAAGGTATTGAGCATATGAATTTCTACAATCATAAGCACATAAAATATTTCTTACATATTTAACTCAGAATGTAGGACATGAAGGTCTTATCTAAGAAGCATGTAAATGTACTTGATTTGATAAACGTAAATACTCATGGGCATGAACCACTTACCTTTATATTGAAGATGTTCTTGATGTAGCCTTGTTTCCTTGATTCACAACATAAATACCTAGTCATCAACAAAATTGTATAAGTCCATGTATAATATCCTCTCTTCGTCTCTAAATCTCAAACCCCATCATCCAAATCTCCTAGAATGAATTAGGAGTCATATTTAACTAAGACTGACTCTGATTTAAAGCATGTTTCATGTTTAAATAATGAATTAAACTTGATACACACATTATACGGCATACAGATACTAATATATTCATTATACCAAAAATAGCATATACACTAATATATAAGTATATGCCTCATATACCAAAAGTAATCTCTATACATACTTACAAATACTACTCTTACTGACTCATTTATAAAAATCAGATGAAAATATAATTATAATAATTTCCCATACTAAATAGGCACATAAAATACATGTTGCCTCACAAATACTCATGAATCATCTTACATAATGGCCACTTAGGCCAAAACTAAATATGAATCCAATTATATATGAAACTCCATCAAAACTTTCAAAAAGTAATCATACAATTTAGTAAGATCATGTATTAAAATATCATATCATTTAAAAATCAGATCATGGGTGAAATACCCAAAATACCCTTATTGGGGTTAATATCAAAAACCTCAATAAAACTTCATTTAATAGAGATCAGGCTTTGAAATCATGTTAAGAACATCATAATACACATCTGATAAAATTTGCATGAATTTATAAATTCGTTTGCTATTTTTAATTGACAAAACATCAATATCATATAGTTTTGAACACACTATATTTAATAAATATCAGATATCAAAATCATAATCTAAAAGTATTTTTATTTGATAGTGCTTATCATGAGCTTTCTGTAGGTATCTTGTTTGTCCCAAACTAAGCTCTACATCTCAAGATATGAATTTTGGAAGAATTACTTTATGAAAGTGATGCTAACCGTTCCTAGTTGATCTGACGGCTGAGAAGGATCAACTATCCCATCTCCATCCACGGCGGATCGGGCGGGATCTGTATCTTCTTCACCCGCTGGGAAAGGGGGTTCTTCTCCCTTGTTTCGATCTTGCTCATGCCGCCACCTACAGGCGTCAGCTCCAAGCGTGGAAGCCACCAATGAGCCTCCAACCTCTCCGAGCTGCTACCCTGGCTGGCGCGCAACCCCCTCTAGGCGTGGCCAAGCCATGGATGGAGGGTCCCAGACCTGCAACCCCCATGGCCTCTACCGGCATGCTCCCTTTCTTCTTCTTCGATCTCCTTTGCCAGCCCACGATTTTGACTGGAACCCTAGCCACGAATTCGTCCAACCCTTCGGATCTACAGAATGAGGCTTTTATAGCCTTTTGCCCCTCCGGATCGCGGCAAGTAGCCATCGATTGGGGGACTCTTCTCATGCCCCGTAAACAGAGGTGGCAGTTCTCCGGTCCGTGCGGGCTAGAATCAGCCTTATTTATTTATTTTCTTTTGCATAAAACTCCAGTTTCTAGAAATATTTCTACAGACCACTACATGACCCCATTTGAACTCAAATTTTGGGGTAACTGATATATTATCATCAACTTCACATGACCAAGATTTTAAGTAAAAACTAGCTATAAAACCACTCCAAACATGTCATTTAAATAAAAACATTATAATTACTAATTTAATTACCTAGGCCACTATATACATCACAATCATCTAAATTTTCTCCCTTGACATTGTATATCAAATATCCATGTATCAAAATTATATTGAGTATTTATTATGAACACAAAATGCTAAATCCCCAAATTTGAATTCCAAGGACCCATATGTGAAACTTAATTGGTCTAAAAGGGTTGGAGTTGGGATCTAGGGCACATGGCCCATCCCTTAGTATTTCAAAGGGTCCATGAGCTTAATTGTATTCTAAATCATGAAAATATATCTTCAATCAATATAATTTCTCAATCGAGGCTCATGTATGACATATGTGATTAATATTTCTTTAGTTACATCACATGAAGACCTAAGCTAGGTCTAAGGCTCAAGCCATGAACTGGACTCATCATATTATTTATTTATCACATTATTGTTCATAGGAATAATTCATTTATATTCATCTACATCCGACTACAATCATATACATTTAAGTCATTATGTGAGTATTAGTTGACCGGATGACTTGTGTTACAATTTTGTGAACTTAATTACCTACCTAGCCATGGTTAGGTTCATTAAGTCCCTTGGCATACACCTATTAGAAAACCCCACATTATCAACTTAGACTAGCAATGAAATTGAGGATGTTACAGTGCCAGTCTAGAAAATCATATTCGCATTCGTAATGGTTCCATGTCCGTGGAGAATGTTATGGGATGAAGATAAGTTAACTAACCGTAGCCCGGCCGAGACGGACTTTGTTCCATGGAGAATGTATGCGATGAAGCTAGGTTAGCTAACTGTAATCCGATCAGGATAGAACCACCTTAAGTCTATGTTTAGTTCGGGATCTAGTTAGGATCGAGTTTTGTGCTCTTGTGTTACGCTAAATCCCGACTAATTTAGTTGCACTCTGTTTGTATTTTGTTTAGCGAAAATTAGACTAACATGGACCGTTTCGGATCTATAATCTTTTTATTCAGACCAAGTCAGCCCTGTTTTGACAAAATTACGGAATTCCTGTCGGGATTTAATTCTATATCATGTGTTCTTTTATTTTATATGCAACACTAACAAATATTGAAAACAATATGAGTCCAATCTAATGAGTGTCTGTAATCCGACTGAGTTTCCAAATGAAATAGCACTGAATTTAGATAAGACTAATTCAGATTTCTGGAGTAGCCCAGTTCCGGCTACATAATTCCTATTCCGAACCAAACAGAGCTTGAAGCTTTTGAAAAAGATCTGGTATTTTTTTTTCTTTTGAAAAATATCTGATATCTTCCACCTCTGGTTTTGCACACGAGGTGCAACCGGAAACGCAACATCCACCGTCAGCTGGCCTTGGCTGTCCACATACACAAGTAGGATACTGACGCACCATCAATCCGTAGCCGTGAATTGAGACCACCCAGAGCCTAGTTGAACACTTGTGTGCCGGTGTCCGTGTGAAAGGAATCAATGGTTTGCTGTTATACAAAGGTATGTACATTCATTGATTATAAAAGAACGTTCCAGAAAACTGAGCAATATAAAAGTGAGATTGGTTTTTCCTGTCAGCACCATTAGTTCTTTTCCCTGTTTGGAAAATCTGGAGGGTTTAACAAAGGATCTTGTCCATTAAGCCAAATTCAGATTATATGCTGCAATTGAATTAAATATAACCGGTGACAGTCCTTGTAATCGTAAACGCAAATGAGGAAAGGATTTCGTCAAATTTTCCAACTGGGGTATGTTTTTACCGAGGAATTAACTTTCTTTCCACCCGGGCATCAGCACCGAGGGTGGCTTTTTTCCGAAAAGCATACTAGTCCGTACATGGACGTTTGAGTGGAAGAACCAACATCCAAAAGCCTCTATTATATATTCAACACTATGCAAGCCAAATCCCAGCAATACACGCCTTCCACTCTGACCTTCTGTCAGACTGTCACCAACTACGTAACACTGTATGCCTTCTCTCCCATCACTTATTTCTTTTTTGAAAATAGTTCCATCACGCGCGGCTGCTGCAAGCGCAGCTCACGCGCGGGGCAGAGAGTGGTTTTGTTAGGGAAAAGTTGATTTGGGGTGCTGACGTGTCAGATTTTAATTGGATGGACGGGTAAAGGTTGGGTAATATGCAAATAAATTTGTTTTCTTATAACTTTTGAACCGTGATGAATTTTTTGACGAAACAAAAACATTAGATTCATTATGAAAAATGCATTCCAACAAGACTAATATTGATATATTTTTAACAAAAAAATATAAAAATGACATGAATCGGTTATTTTTTATGTCAATTAATCATTTTAGACGTCAATTAACCATTGTTGGGTGTCATTAGCCATTTATGGGTGCCAATAAGTTATTTGGGTGTCATTATGTTATTTTAATTTTTGATACCTTATTTGGGCGTCATTTTAAATTTATGGTTGTCAATGAACCATTTTGAGCGTCAATTATCGTATTTGGGTGTCGTTAGCCATTTGTGGGCGTCATTATAATTTTAGGTGTCAGTGAACCATTTTAAACGTCAAATAACCATATTTGGGTGTCATTTGCTATTTATGAGTGTCATTAGCCATTTGTGGACGTCGTTATAATTTTAGGTGTCAGTAAACCATTTTAGGCGTCAAATAACCATATTTGGGTGTCATTAGCAATTTATGAGTGTCATTAGCCATTTGTGAGCGTCGTTATAATTTTAGGTGTCATCGAACCATTTTAGGCGTCAAATAACCATATTTGGGTGTCATTAGTCATTTATGGGTGTAATTAGTCATTTGTGAGCGACGTTATAATTTTAGGTGTCAGTGAACTATTTTAGGCGTCAAATAATCATATTTGGGCGTCATTAGTCATTAATGGGTGTCATTAGCTTATGTGGGCACCATCTTTATGCTTTTGGGTATAAATGTATTATTTTAGACGTCAATTAACCATTTTTGGGTGTTAATATCCATTTATGGGTATAGGCACCATAGTTGGTTGTCAATTACCTATATATATCATTTTTTTAATTTTTTATCTCAAAAATTTGTCAATATTAGGTTTGTTAGATTGCATTTTTCGTAGCGAAACCAACGGTTTTTGTTTCGTTAAAAAATTCATTACGGTTCAAAAGTTATAAGCGAAACAAATTTATTGGCCTATTGCAGAATTTCAAAAAATCGACCCAATGATAATCCGCCACGTGGTGGCTGTTTTGCTGCTGGCTGTGGCTGGTATTCCATACGCGTGACGCGCGCGTGAAGGCGCGTGAGCGTGCTAGAATTTTAGTCCTTTCTTTTTGATAATACCATTCAAGCTGAAGGGGTCTAAAGTCCCTACATATACGTAGCAAGACCATCTCCAAACTCCACCAGTTGAGCTAGCTGTAAACTGCCCATCGTGTATTTATCTCATCAATGCTAACCGCTCTCTTAAAAATATAATAACCAACCCTCATAATTAGAACGGTACCTTATGTCACACGGCCATCAAAGTTTTTTCCGATGTTTCTACATTGATAGTCACCTTGCTAGGTCATCATGTTTGTTGCTTTGCTTTCCAATAAGGGTGAATGCTCAGACTTGCCTTTTACGAACCACCTGGTATCACCGTACTAGCAAACTAGTTTTAAACACTCACAAGCGAATGCTGTACGGGAGATTCGATCACGGTGCTAACCCTGAGGTCAAACACTTAATTCATTTTAAGGTTAGATTCTTATGCCGTTAATGTTGAAGTATGTGAAAATTGTGCATCATGCTAGCACTTATTTACCTAATATGGTTGCCATCGGTCTATGTGGGGTTATTGAATCCTATGGATCTCTTCCCATATTAGAATTATGAAATGTAGATGCTTGTTGCTCTCACGGTCATATGTCTTGATAGTCCGACTACTTAGCGTAGCAGTTGTCCCAACTTCTATCCATGACCACTTGTCGTAATTTTTTTTGTGTTCCACTCATAGTATGTATAGTGTAACGACCCGTACTTTTGAGTGTCTAAAACACCTTAAAGTCGCGAATCGTCACTCATATACTCCAGGATCACATTCAAGAAATAATACAAAATAGTAAACAATTTTCATTAATGATCAAATATTTACATGTTTACATAAAAAGCTCCTCTAAGGAGTTACATAGCTTTTAAATAGAATTAACTTTTACATGTGTGAAGATAAACCATTAAGACTAAACCTTCATGATTAAACTATAGTGTCTTCAACATCTTTATCTGTACCCTCATGTCCACGAATCAAGTATATCTGATACCTAAAATGTTGACAAACAAATACGCGGTCAGTATATTGCTATACTGGTACGTGGGGTTCAAACAATAATCACAAGTAACATATAAACATCTTTATCTTGCATATAAGAACATAAACTTGTTTTCATATTCTAACCCATATCTGGTCAACTACCTCAGGTGTAATCATTGTCCCTCCGGGGCTTGTGTGTATTACCCTTAAGATCAATCTAACCCAAGGTTCATAATACTATTATTTACTTTACATGATACTCATAGGAACTTTATAATTCGCAAGAAATAAATAAACAAGCAAGTTGTTTATTTGTCGTTCAATCTTATCGAGAAACATTGGCAATCTCAGAATTCGATATATGTATTCATAAGCGTAACCACGTACCTTATGCCATCGCAGAAGCCATGCAGAACATCATATACTTTACGAGTGTATCCAAACATCCAAGCAACAAAGCATTTAATTTGAAATATACATACTATGTATGTGTCACCATGTATTCACAATATATTAAACAGATCTAGATTCACTCCTAAACTAGGCTTTAGGGTTTTCTTGGGTTTAGACTAAGGATTAGGGTTACAAACCCTAATTCCACCATATTATGGTTTCTAAGATTACAACCTTTAATTAATCATATTAGGTGAAACCCTAATCATCATCTTTAAAATATTAAACTATTCACGATACCTAGATCACATTACTGGCATTAAGATCATAACAAGATGTCAACACTAGTTTCAAAATCCTAAAACAACATATATAAGATTACTAATCTGGAATTGTCCATTATTCATTATTATCAAGGTTTTACTCATTTATACATGGTAAGATCAGGTACTATCTCAACCTAAATAAGTCTACATCAATTAAGCATCATATTAACTAAAATCTAGATCTTCCTTTCTATTAAACACACTAACACATGTAATGCCTATACTTTTAGAATAGAAAGCATAATCAGGTTATGAGAGTATTTTATTTGGATTCATCTCATTCTCCTGATCAATTTTCATGCATAATATGTCTCCATCTAAGTTACCGATTGTTTTCTATGATTTTTGTAAGCTAAACTGATATGATCCAATCACACACTGACACGTCAGCGTCTCTACAAGCTAATTTGCCATGCGGGCGGCCACTTAAAAACATAATTAAATGATGCATTTTCCCTTACCTTGATTGCTCGGGTTGCTGTGCATCTGGGGGCATAATTTTCCAAAGGGCCATAACCTTCCCTCAACCTCATGAGCGTCCTGCGTCCCTCGACGGAGGTCAGCTTGTGATCGCCACCGCGCACCCCACCTCTGGTCTCACGCCCTGACGCCTCCTACGTAGAGACTTCCGGTGTTGAGGTCCCACGATCACCCCCTTCGCTACGCTCTCTCGCGCCTCAGTGCTTCCATCAGCCTGACGCCGTGGGTCTCTCGTGAGTCCACCAGACTCCAACTCCGGCTCTTTTAGTTCACACAATTTCTAGGATACGCAACGACACCGTCTACCACTGCCACCGACTGGAGGGTAACCTCCCCTCTCACCTTCACGCACCGCCACCTCCCTAGGTTCTTCGGCCAATGCCTCCCATCCTCGCGCATCGCCTGCACCTGCTTGCCACCGCTCCCACGTCGGGTGAATCTCACCAACGTTGAGCACGACCACGGCCCATAGAGGCCAGTCGTGGAGCAGCCCCAAAGTGTCAGGGTTTCGCTTGCCCAATGTCACTGCAGCATCTCGTCCTCGAGACCCATATCTCGCCCTCCATCTCCCTACCTTCTCCTACCCATGGCTTGATCCCTGGCCATGGCAACGCCGCCCAGGTTCTGCCATGGGCCTACTCGTTCTCCCTCCCTTGTGGCGGCCGTAGTGGCCCCCTTGCTCATTCGCGGCACCGAGAAGCCTTCTCTCCTCCTACTACTTGCACGAGGGGGTGAAGGCAGAGAGTAGGAAGGCTTTGGACGCCTACCGATGGACGCAACTCCAATACTGGTGAGGGAGGTGGCTTGGAGTTTCTCTAGAACCCAACAGCTCAGACAGTGCTACTGGTTGTGAGGGTTTAGGATGGTTGGACCCTTGTAGGGTTAGCGACGGTGGTCTTGTGCATGTGTCTTAAGAAACACACCAGGGTTAGGAAGAAGAAGGAAAACGGAAGAAAGGAGCATGGGGACATGTTGGATGTCGAGAGAGAGAATATGGTTGGTTGTGTGTGGGACTTCTTACCCATATATATACACTCTTCCTCACAAGTCTCTCGAATATACAAAAGGCATACCCTCTTTCTATTTTTCCAAACTCTTCCTTTGTGTACAAGCAATATATGAAGAGGAAAGGCACCTCAAGACTCTCATCCCCATTATCCTCTTATTATCTTATATTGTAATTATCCTTCAACATACCAAAAAGGCAACCCAAGGTAACACTATTTGGTGTCCCAACCATTTTGTTTCCAATAATGGAAAGATAAGTATTCTTTTAACTATCTAACACATTATAAACTTTATTCTCCTTTGGAAAACATTTATCAATATCAAAAGTCATTACTATTTATTAATGCATGAATTTATTTTATCTATTTGTCTTGTGCCAAAAGCACTTGTGCGACAAAGGCAATTAACATTACTATTCTGCCAATAAAATCATTGAGGAATTATCAAATTAGTTCATGCATCATATTTTATAGTTCAATTTTACCAAAATTTGTGGATATTACATATAGACTACCCTTTCACATTACTGCTCAACCCCATCGTCCATATAACACATTTTGATTGACCACCCCACATCCCCTCAACCCCATAATACAGTCACCTAACCCATCATCATAACTCAAATGACTTCAGCAACCAAGTCCAATAATCCAATTGAAGGCTGCAATCTACATGAGTGCCCCTTGTTGTGTCCTCATTCTTTTGGTGTACACTGTCATTTCTGTTGGTGTACACTGTCACATTAACTATTATTGGAACAACAAATCGGTGTAACATTCCTTACAAAATGCACAAGCCCTAGATGTGCAACAAGGGGGTAATTCAAGGATAGTTTCTATGATTAGAACCTAGACCGCTTCATTAATTTTCTGTGAGTGAACCAAAAGATCCCTACCACATATGATACAATATGATATGATATATGAATTGGTGTATTGTCGTGCATGATATGTAATATATAATTGCATAATTGTCACTGACAAATTACATTAAAACATTATGTATGTATTCATATGAATTAAAGAATAAACTTCTAGTATGTATTATTTAGAACCAATGTATTCCTAATATTTTTTTTTAAATAAATTACATAATTTTTTTGTACATATATATATGATAGTTTAATATTACAAATCATATTTGTTTGGAATAATTTGTAAAATAAACTTTATGGTCACGAGTTGTATCGTAGAACACATGACTATGGGAAAACTACAAATGAAAATCAAATAGTGAAATGTCTTTCCAAAGAAAGTGTCACTTACTCAATAGGTCACATACTTTAAAATTTATCACATAGAGAAATTACTAGAATGAATATAATGATTAATATATACATGTCATTAGTTGTGTTGATAATCAAATATAAAATATAATCTATTGAGACATGTGTTAACTACCCATCACCTATTTCTCTTATCAATGCTAACTACTCTCCCAAAAATAAAATTAATCCCTCATAGTCATAATGCTAGCCTGTATCAGCCCAACACCTATGTTTCTCCTAATTCTTCTACTTTTATAGTCACTCTTTCTCTCAATATGTTTATCATACATATATCTAATCAATCTTTTGCTTTACTTACACCAAAAAAATGTGTTGCTTTGTTTTCCACTCATTGTGAATGCTCAACCTTGTCTTGTGCAGGTCACATGGTAACACCTTATAGAAAGCTAATTTAAAACACCCACAAGAACATGTAGTGGTATTTGATGAAGGTGTTAACGTTGAGGTGTAATGTTCAATTCATTTGAAAGACATATCCTTATGTAGTTAACATAGATGTATGTTAAAGTTGTGCATTATTCTAGTAGTTATTTACCTATTATGCTTGCCTTGGGCCTATGTGGGGTTATTGGATCCAATAGATCTCTCACCCTATTGGGATATTTAAATATAGATGCATGTTGTTCTCAGGGTTATGTGTCTTTCTAGTCCAACCACCTTGTGATTGTCCCAACATCTATTCATGGCCACTTGTCATAAGTAAGGGTTTTTCCCATAGCATGTATTGCCAACCATTTCAAGTGCTTAAATCTATTGTAACAAGTTGTTGTTCTAAATTTTGTTGCAAACAATGTTAACCACACATCTACCCTAAAAACCCATCCCTAAAATATTAATTGGGTACTTAAACTATATAGATTTAATATAACACATTGGGAACAACTTTTCGCAACAACAAATTTGGACCCCCCCCCCCCCCGCTCGAATGACCGCTCAAGCCCATTCTTCACATAACACATTGTGATTTGTCATCCCATTCCTGCCCACCCCACAACGCATTCATCTATTCTGTTGCCATAACTCATATGAATTCAAGAATCAAGTACTATGTAGCTATAATTTGCATTAGAGCCCCTTATTACACTTGGATCCTCATCATATTCAGAACCCTTGTCACTACATACACAACTAAACATTGTATTTTAAGATGGAGCAAACTGCCACATGTTTAGCTTACATATTATAGGTACAACCAATGGGGTTAACCTCCACTATTCACACGAATTTCACAAGCTCTACATGTTCAACAAAGAGGTAAATCATGGATATTTTTGATGTAGAACACCGGTCACATCATTTATTTTTCTATACTTACCATATTTTTTTATCAATGTGATATGATATTTGAGTTGGTGCACTATCATGCATTATATGTAATATATAATGAATACATAACAACCTATTTTATGCATCAATATGCATTAAAAAGTAAATTCATAGTCGTATGCTCTAAAATCTATGTATTCTTTACCTTTTTAAATACATTGCTTAGATATTTTGTTAGAATAACAATTACTAACACTAATGTTACAAATCATATTTTTAGAATAACATACAAAACCAACTATGTGGCCACAAATTATATCACAGAACACATGACTATGAAAAAATACAAAAGTATACCAAATAGTGAAATGGCTTATCAAAGGTGTGGATTACTCAATAAGTTGCATACCTACAAGTATATCACATAGAGAAACTAAAAGAATGAACAAACTTGAATATTATATACTTGTTACATTTTGGTTAGGTGTATGCATATTTAAAATAATTAATCTACAAATTGATAAATATGTAGGTTGTTTAATGTGAATATTGAATAGAGAAGTATGTTTTATACAAAAAGTTATTCTATTTACTGAGCATGTTATTTCGACATGTTATTATGTTTGTGCAAATACAAGAATGTATTGTGCAATATGAGGTATAATGTGTCGAATTGGTTAAGAAGTTGTCTCAATGTATGACATACTTTGATATGTTATTTGCAATATTATAAAGAGTAATAGATTTACTAAAATGGTTGACACTTCAATGATTATAATAAAATACATCAATTTTTATATATCTAGTCTCTAGTGGGAAGTAGACGGTAAACCGTTGCCTCCATCTCATAAGAGCTAGATCATGTTATTTTAGTGCACATTAGTTTCTCTTGTGTACCCTTCTTGATCTTCCCCTTCCTCCTTCCTATTTATTTGATTTTGAAATAAGATGAATGTCTCATTTTAAGAGCAATTACTGTCGACATTGGGGGTGTTAAAACGTACTTGGAGAGCTTATTGCTAATGGTGCTCACACAACATCAAAAAGAAGGTTGATCACCATTTTACAATCTTTGAACAATATCTTCCTATGATCTAAAAGAATGTATAAGAAGGAAATTTGAAAGAGTGATTAAAAAAAAGTGCATCTTAATCTAGAAGAATATTATTTTTCAATTTTTATAGTGATGTGTTTTGATGTAATCAAAATTCCTAATAGATGTTGTATGGCTCTTTACCAATGGGTCAATCTTTCTTTTTAAAAACAAGTATTTTGATTTCTATTGTGTGCTTTTTTAATTATGTTGTTGTCCTTAAAAAAACATTAGTCCATGCCACATCCTATATCCTCACACTTTTACATTGTTTTCTCATTTTTACACTATTTTCTCTCTTCCTGGTGATCACCAAACTCCACCAAATGCTCATTTCTCATTTTGAGGAATAGTGACGAAGAGCCATAAGCGATGGGTCGTTAGCTATGAACGATATTGCTTCCCCAAACTCTGAATTTGTCTTTATTTCTCAAACAACATCTCATCCACATGATATTCTCCTCCTCCCCATGGTCCAAACCTCTTCATTCATGTATCAAACATCACTTAACTCTCTCTCTCCCTATTACAACCCCAATTTTTTGGGTTCTTTTGGTTGGAAATGCAATTTTCCCAATAAATGTATGATTGTGTAATTGTGTGATTTATGTGCCTTAAACAGATTCCTTTGATAAATAGCCTTGTATGTTTGATTTCGTGGGCCTTGTTGGCTATTGGGCCCAATAACAAGAAAAAGGCAATAAAAAGGAAAAGGAATCAATTAGTAAAAGAATAACTAAGATAATGAGAAAAGAAAGATGTGGAAGCATCTCGAAGGCTAAGAATTATCCTTCAAGGAGGGATTTCATATCTTTAGGATTTGTTGGGTTCCAAGGAGTCCAAGTTGCAAAGATAATAGTAGAAGAAAGAGATAAAATCAAATAAAGCATTATTAAGAAGGAAAGTTGAGATAATGATGAAAATATGAGAAATATGTGGAAATATGGATAATGGAATCATTATAAATGAGATTTTGACTCCACATGGTTTCTAATGGTAAAAGGAATCAAAATAAATAAAATAAAAGATTAAGAGAGAGAAAATATGCTTAAAATATGCCTTATTAAGAGATAACTTGCATATGAAGAAAAGTCCCTTATACTTTCGAGTTTGATTCCCAAATTTGGTATACACGTGTTTTAAGTCATTATGGACTTTCCACTAAAATTTGAAATTAAAATAATAAACGGTTTGGGAGATATGAATTTTTTAAGGTTCATAAAGTGTAAAGGTTAACATTAAATGTCACAATTTATGTTCTATTACGAGGCTTGATAGTCGTTGGATCCTTGATCCAACTGTGGTTGCTTCTTGTTCGAAATTGGAAAAAAGAACAGTTAAGGGGTTTTTCCCATCGATTTTCTCGACGTACAATCCATGTGCAAATATGGGGATTGCTCCATTGATTCCAGGAGATTAAAACGGAGCCAATCATTCCTAGTTTTTGCTAGTTTTGGGTGAGTTTGGGATTATCCCCAAATCACAGTTGGTTTAGAACTCCTTTGAAATTGGGACATTGGAATTTTGGGAATTTGATGCCTATATAAGGCATACAAATCCTAGAATGAGGAAGAGATCAAACCCATCTTTGAAGGGGCATTGTGCAGCCTCTTCCCGTTGCTTTTGTGGGCCATGTGGGTGTGAGTTTCTTTCCACCTCCAGCTGCTCTATTCCTACATAGGAATAGGGGACGCAGCGCCTACGGAGGACCCGATGGTTCAGTCTCTACTTGCTACTGGGGACCCCTTGTGGGTTGGCAGGTAGGATGGACGGTGGCCGAGACGGAGGAAGCACCTTGGGCAGGCACTATTCGTGGGGAGCCACCAGGAGACAGCGCGCCGCTTGACCTGCGGGGGTGGGAGAAAGTGTGCATGATCATGGCAGGAGAAGAGTCGGGTCGCGGTTCAGGGAGAAGGAGGATCCAGAGGCAAGATCCATGAGCCAAATAGAAAAGGGAATCGCAATAAAAGAATATGAAGGGGCAGACGTGGCGTGCTGCCATTGGCCAAAGGTAAGTTAATATTGTGAAAAATCCTAATTAATTATTTGTAACTCTAATAATAGCAAGTAATATATTAAAATTGATCAGGATAATATAAGGAATTCAATAAAATGGATTTAGATTCTGAATCTGATCATAGTTTGAAAAGTATCTAAAGTTGTTAACTTTTATGTTTTTATAACTAAGGAAACCCTAATTTGGTGATTAATGAAATTGAGATGATTAATATTGATAATCTCTTAGTATATTAACATGTTGTTAATAAGAAAGATGTTTTGATGTCTAAAGAGATGATCCATATGCTTAATAGCTTAATTTAGGGTTTTGATATGTTAATGAGCATTAATGGGCTTAGAAATCCTAATCTAGGTGTTAATGGGTTTTAATGAGATATAATTTGCGATCCTTTGTATAAAACTGATGATAAAAAGGCTCTAATGTGATTAAATTGAATAATTAGGGTTTTGCCTCTAGATATGTTGTTTTTAGGGTTTTGTGATTATAATGAAGAAAAGTTGTAGATAAACCCTAATGATACCCTGATTTGGATTAGAAACCCTAGAAAGTGAATCCAAGTCAATAAAGTAGATTCTTGATAAAGTGTGTAGTAAATAGAGTACGTATGCTTTTTAGGATTCTTGATTGTGTGGTTGAACTACTTGCTTGGGTTGCTTTCTTGGATGGAATTGCTTATTACTTGTGAAATCTACAAATCATGTATGTGGTTAATTATGAGTACACGCATTATGTTTCCTGACATTTCTCGAGAATTTATCGATTGCAATGCAATTAAACTACTTGGATGTTTCATTACTGCAATGCTTAAAGTGAATATGATTATCATAAAGTATACATGTATGTGACTCGCTCGAACCTACATACCCCTCTAGATGTAAGATAATGGACCAAGCCCTGGAGGGAAGGTTAAGGTGGTCAATCCCTGGAGGGAAGACCACAGGGCACCCAGAGAGGTGACCCCAGGTACCAAGCTCAAGATGGAGAAGGTAGCCTTAAAGTCACTTGCAAGGACTTAACCCTAGAAAGGGTATCCTAGAGGTGGTAAAAGCGGTTGAGGAGTCATACTAAAAATGTAATCTTGCATTGTTAACAACTATTTGATGCGATTATATTGTTAGAAATGATGTGCAATGTTTTGTTTGTCCCCACATATCGGCATATTCATTTATGCTGACCGACGTTTTGTTTGTCGGTGTTTTAGGAATTATTTGAAATTGGACAAATAATAAAGTAGAATTTGTGAAGATAAAGTTAAGTAATCCAAAGGAGGATTAGATAGATAGATTTTGTTTGCAGATAGAAGTCTTAGATACTAATTTTACAAGGTATGCAAAAGTTTTATTTTATTCCAGCTTTTCAGTTTAGTATTAGTAGAATTTGATAATTATTTTTGATTAAATGTCAAACCATGGATCCTGAAATATTGGGATAGCGCCTCTGACCTCTTAGTCTCCCTTGATTGGGGGTTACCGGGAGGTGGGGTCGTTACATTTGGTATCAGAGCCAAAGGTTTCTCATTTAATCCTTAATAATTATTAAATTTTACAAGCTCTTTAGAACCCAAGGGAGTTATTAGAGAATTTTTTTATGACAGAGGTGTCTAAAAAGGGATCACGATCTGGGGGCTGGCAATATTTTCTACCACCCCGCTAGTCGGTCTACGAGGACTCCCCCGAATACTATGTGACCACCTAGCCAAAGTCTGAGGTTCTGACTTGAAATAAGATTCCTTTAGGACCCTCTCATCTATCTTCTTCCCTTCTCAACCCTAATTCAAGTAAGGTTCTAAGGTTTAGGGTTATTCTCTCTCTTCCCCACTTGCTTGAGGTTAGGGTAAGTATGATAAGGATTAAGGAATCCTCCACCAAATAATGAAAAGCATGTAAACAAGATATCATGGACACAAGTTTGATAGTTTAAGCACAAACTAAATATTAGTTACATGCTTAAGTTGCATGGCGTGTGTTGTCATGCCTTCAGGAGAGATCTGAGGTTAGACCTTCTTGTAGGAGGATGAGGAGAGAGTTAGCCTGGAGACAGAGGCCTCCAGGGAGAGGTTGAGACCTGATGCACTCTTTGAGGATGATTCTAACCCTAACCCTAAGTGGTAGTTAGGGAGAAAGGTGACAAGATGAGTTGCATATCATAGTCGACCATGCATGCATATGCGTGGGTTGACATGCATATAGGTTTTATGTACCCATGCGAAGCATGAGCTAGGTTTGACCTAGTGCCTTTTGGCGACCCGACCTTGGGAGAGTTGTGCCTATTAGGGAGAAGGATAGCTCCTTCATTAAAGAGGTTAGTGATGGCCATATAGGAACCCTAACATACATATATGAGCACAGAAGAGGCATGCACCTATGTGGGAGAAAATGTCAACAATGCTGGTAGTAGGTTGAGACTTAGGTAATAAGGGTTATGCCAATAGGTTTTAGGACAAGCATGCATAGCTTTGGATAATATTGACCGAACGTAGGTTTTGGATCATATGTTTCACCCTTTGTAGTTACATTTTAAAAGCTTTTGTTACTTTTTCGACCCAGAGTTACTTTATATGTCCAATAATTACTTCCCAGTATGCACAATTACTTTTTAGTTCACATAGTTATTTTTTTGTTCTCGTGCTTACTCTTCTATCCACTGAGATACTTTGATGGATTGTGGTGTTCCTGATTGATATGTTACTTGTCTTGGCTGATCTGTAATGATGCTCCCTGCTCTACCATATTGTTACTGATAATGTTTCTTCTAATGTTGGCTTCCTGATGTGGATTTGTTGCTACTACTGCTATTGGAGTTGATTATTGAGTTGTTTTAGTGTAATTTTGTCCAATTTTTTAGTGTGTGAGTCATGTCAGAATTTGATGTAAATGTAATGGTTTAGATGTACTTTGTGACAGTTGTAATTCAAATTTGATTGCACTTCAGTTTTATTGTTACTCTTTTCTATGGGGCTGCATTTGTATCAAATTCAAATATATGTTAAAGATCCTTCAAAGTTCGTTGGGCATGTGATATGTTCTTCCATTTTCTGTTATATATCGCATTTGTGAATTTGTTTCTCCGATTTCAATTATTTAGTATCCGATTTGAGAAATCCTTCTTGCTACAAGCTAGTTCTTACTTAAGATTAGGCTCATTCTCTTATAGTTCAATCATAAACTTAATCATAAACTTACTTTTACGTCAAAAGGTTACTTTTTGTACCCTATAGTTACTCCTTGTGTCAATATGATACGTTATGGGTGCACTTGTTAAGTTTGAGTTGTTTGTGTTACTTTTTAGTTCATATAGTTACTTAAATGTTCACAGATTTACTTTATAAATAGAAATATGACACTTTGTTATTTAGCAGCTACAACACAATGATTGTGAAATGTTATGTTCGTATAGTTTTATCTAGAATGGCCTGTTGTTACTTTCTGGAATCATTTGTTACATTTGTGGACCCAAACTTAACAAATATGTCTGATAGTTTCATTGTAATTTACACAGTTATCTTTCGGATTGTTGAGTTACTTTCCAATTCAATAAGTTACATTTTATATGATATAGTTACTTTTGTGTTCAAAGAGTTACTTTTCAGTTGTCATATTTACTTTTATGTTCAAATTATTACTTTAGAGATAGAATAATCACACTTTGTTATTCGGCAGTAGTCACAAGAATTTGTTGAACTTTATGAACATATTTTTCATTATGAAAGTCGTAATTCTCATAAATATATAGCTCAGATATATAACATGATTATTCTAATTGAACATGACCATTTTGAAAAGGGAAAGAATCACTTTTTGTTACATTTTGGAACTCTATGTTATTCTTGTTGACCCAATGTTACTTAATAATCTCCAACAGTTACTTTTTCATCCAAAATGTTACTTTCGGGTTGCTATAGTTACTTGGTCCTTCATGTTGTTACTTTTAGGTTAATAGAGTTACTTTTCAGTTCATACAGTTAATTTATATCTGGAATGATCATACTATGTTATTTTAGCCGCAATATTGCAAAAAATGTTAAACCTTATGTTCAGATAGTTGCATACTTATTAAGAATTCCTTGGTATATATATTCCGGAACCTTTTGTTACTTTTTCGATTAAAAGTTACTTTATAGTACACAAAATTACTTTTTAGTTCAGACTATTACTCGATGGTTCTCATAGTTACTTTTCTACTCACATAGTTACTTTATGTTTCATGTATTTACTCTTCAATTTAAAGAGTTACTTCACAGATGGAACGAGCACCTACTGAAGTTGATCACAATCATTATCTGCATATATATGACTTGTGATACAACATGTCATACACACCAATTCTCTTCTATTTGAACACCAGCTAGCTAAAGTTATAAGACCATTCAACGAACAACAAACTAATAGGTTCAAACTTCATACAAAAAGCATCAAACCCATACATTTTACTGTAATTAGTACTATAATATATGCATAAACATAAACCCATAGAATTCTTGTTCTCTCTTGACTCCAACTGTGATTTTTTGTTCAACCCAAAACATACTTCAGACTCGAATTGTATTTTCTAGAGTTTACATATGCATTTTCTCAAGCATCATTTCAAAATCACATTGTTTTACTACATTGTTTTCTAAAAGTTGTACTTAATTTTACACAAGCCATGTATTTAGTCTTGGCATAACATCATTGGACTTTTCTTCATTCTTCTTGTCACCTGATCCTTCTTTTGACTCTTCTTGATCTCAAGTAGGTTATGTAACTGGCTGCAGTCTTCCCCTCTTCATCATTCCTTGGAAGATCTCTGCCCTAATTGTAGGGATGTCTTTACTCGTGAAGTTCATTTCTTTTCCATTCACCAAACATTCAAGATATTTCATAATGTACATTCCACAATCAACACCATCATCTTCTTGTTGGGGGCATTCAAGATATTCTATTGTCCATTGAGACTTTTGATTTCCACGCTCTGGCATTCCCCTAAAGAACTCATGAACAAATCCCACCTGCATGTAAAACCAAATATTGTTAAGTACAATGTAACCAACACCATTTTCATTCAAAAGTGCATCAAATAAGGTTCGCCTTTTCTTACCCATCTAATGACTTCTTTGTTAGAACTGGACTTCCTGGACATTGAATTGTAAGATCTATGCACCCCATCCCTAAAACTTGATTCAATCAAGTGCTAGTAATTGTCATTGTTAAGTATTGTGAACATAGAATCCATTGTCATGAATTCTTTCTTGGGTACACTGAATAGAGGTGATAGTATGCCGATCTCATTTATTATAATGTCAACCACCGTCATGTTCAGCTTTTGGTATAAAAACAATATTCCAAATTACATAGTTGTAACCTTTATTGTATTGTGGTAAGTTTCTCTAATGTAGTGTGATAGTGGTTTCTGTTTCCAACACATAAGTGCTCAACCAATGTCGCGACAATACCTTCTTCCTCTTTTTGCTTGTCACTTCTTTCAACATTTGCAAAAGCAATCCATAACCTGAAAATCCAGACTCTTAAATCCATAATATAGTGATAAATACTTATGACTTCAGTTCTTGCAGGTGACTGCATCATTTTGTCCTTGAATAGTAGTGTTGATAAATCATTTCCCGTGCACCATGTATCTTCTCCAAACCTCCATTCTCTTCTAGACCTGCACATTGTTTGTTTTTCCAAAAGTTTTATATGAAAGATGTGACATAGAATTTATAAACTGAGCAACTAATCTATACAAGGAATGTATCTATTGTCTCTAACAAGTAGCTATTATAGTTGATGACTAAGTTATTGGTACACATCTAAGAAGTAATTATAATGGCTATTGTTTAACTAATTTTTAGTCTATGAGTACAAAAAGTAACTCCTTACACTTTGTCTATGTTCTGAATGAATTCATATACATCCTCTTTCAATTCTTTTGTTTTGACAAACCCTATGAACGTTGAACTCTTTTGTTGTTTTTGAAGTGTAATGTATGTTAATTACTTATCTAAAAGATACATAAAAGTTTAGATATTTTCTTCCATTGTTTACCATTACCTATTCATGCCTTATGATTTTGATGTTTTACTTTATGCTACCAATATCCATCTTCATATTCCTCTTCCTCTTTCTCATCACTTTTGGTGTTTTCTTCTCAATTTCTTCTGAAGTTATTTCAGCATCTTTTTTATTTTTCAGTTGTATCTTCTACATTCATCAGTATCTTTTCTATCTCATCTTCTTCTTTTTCTATTAGAATTTCTAATCCAGTCTGAGCATCTTTCAACAAAGTACATGAATCTTCTTGCATTGTAGATGAATCTTGTTTATGTTGTTTCTCAACCACTTTTCTCTTTAGATGTAGTTTGTTTGATCTTGATGTTTCCTCCCTTTCTTCATTCTTTCTTGTGGATTTAGTTATCGATCCACCAGTTTCCATCTGCAGCCACTTCAAAATGCAATCTCCTTGGTTTGTATCCAGTAGCTTCTTTCTCAGTTCGTGTGTCCTCTTTATAAGTTCATTTTCTATCGAATCTGACCTATCATTCCCAATGAATCTGGGAGGTGATGTATTTGTAGCTTCTATATGTCTGTCATTTTCATTCCCATTCTTCAACCTTCTATTTTCATCTTCAATTTCTAACAGTCTTTTCCTCAATCTGTCGTTTTCTTCTCTTAAAGAAGAAAAAGCTTCGACGGTTATTTGACTGTAGACCTCCTTCTGCATTCATAGTTCATCCTCAAGAAGTTGGACTCTCTTCTCTAAGTTATCTATCACTTCCCCACTCCTATCAAATGATGTAACTACCCTAGTAGTCACTGTCTTACTCTTTGCACAATTTGCTGCAAGGTGAAATGAAAATTCTCTTACTCTCTTTGCATCTTCCCAGTTATCCATGTTATCCTTCTTCAACTTTGTCAAAACATGTTCTCATTAATCATTCTAAAGTCAATAATGTATTATGTGTCTCTTGTATATCTTATATGAATTTATATAGTGATTCTCTTCAATAACATTCAATCTTACATTTTCAGTCTCTAAATTACTTAGATCCTTGATTTCTTAACAGGAGCAGCCCATTTATTTATCCTCGGCTTTGATTCATTGAGTGTTGGCTTTGCTACTCCTTTAATCTCATAATCCCATAACTGTGTGGATATGAAAAGTACAATTTAGAATTTAGATCTTCATATAGAGCAGTTCAATGAAATAAAAAAGATTAAACAAGTTACACTCATGTACATGACACATCAAGTCGTGTAGTATGTGCTTCTATGCTTTCCCCTCTTTTCCTCCTTTTTAGATTCTCACTTAATTCCTTGATCCTCTTGAAGATGTGACTATGGACTAACTCAACCCAATTTAACAACCATGTTGTAGTTACATCATCCAAGTAGTGTAGAAGGAAAAGTGGGCACAGTAGCTTGTATCTGGCAATAGGAATGTTGACAACAAGTGCAACATCCATGCTCTACACATGTTTTGGTAGTTTTCTTCTGCATCATTCTTGGAAAATTCATGTCACAACTTTCCTAAGTTGTCCTTATGTAATACACCCTTCTCCCTTTTTCTCTTAAAACTTTCACCACTTTCATCTTCTCCCTTTTTGCAATAGTCAAATCCTCCCAAGCTTTCTTTACAATCTGTGACTTTTTTCTCAGAACAATATCTATACCACTACTAGGTAAACATAGTATCACTACAACATACTCTACTCTCATCCTAGGCTCAACCCTTGGTGCTATCATGAATTTGTCTTCTTCATTATATCTTCCAATTAAATCTTCTAAAAAAGCCACATCTACAGTAAGATTAGAGATGGCTATCAAATTCACAAAAGCAGTTGACCTCATCATTTTCATTTGATTTTTGCTAAATCGACAAGTTGTTATAGATGTTGTTATAACTCTTTATATAACATATATGGTAAAATTTTTGTTACCTGCAAGAATAACAAAAAGTTCCTATTTTGGCTACTTACTTACCAGTTTACAGTGTTACTTTTTTAGTTTATAATGTTACTTTCTATTTAAAATAGTTACTTTCCATATGTGAATAGTTACTTTTTGGTTTACAGAGTTACTATTTTATTTTACATGGTTACTTTGAAATTAATGAAGTTACTTTTCATTTGACTTTATAGAAAAGGTGAGTGTGTACAACATTAATGTGATTATGCTGACTTATACATATTTTTAAAGAGTAGAGTAAAATACTTTATTATCAGTCCACAATATTACTTTTCAGATCACAAAGATATTTTTCTTTTCATATTAACATTTCTTACTTACCTATCAATAGAGTTACGTTTTATTTCAGAATGTTACTTTCTTATTAGCCATGTTACTTTCCAGCTGACGTAGTTACTTTTTGCTTAGCCTAGCTACATTTCAGTCGACACAGATGCTTTATTGTTAGCCAAATTACTTTCCAGTTGATGTAGTTACTTTTACATTATCAGAGTTATTTTTTACTTAGCCTAGTTACATTTTCGTTAGCATTGTTACTTTTTAGTTCATTGTGTTACATTTTCGTAAACAAGTGTAACTTCCATTGTTAGGATGATAGTTAGTAGTCTAAATGTTCACTTCAGATATAAATAACATTACCTTATACAATCTTTCCTTTACCTTTTAGTTTCATTTTCTGTTGTAGAGTCTGCTCCTGCTTTCCCTTGTGATGTTCTTCTTCTTTCGATCTTGAAAGAGATCCTTCTTAGTAGCTTCCAGTTCTTCATTCTGACATGCATCAACCAATTCTTCTTCAACAGCTTCATGCACAATAACCCCTTGTTCTTCAACAGGTTCTATTCCTAGTTCCTCGTTCTCACACACAAGAACTAGCTCTTCTTCGACAGCTACACACACAACGAATTCTGGTTCCTCGTTCTCACCCACAGCAACAACTTCTTCTTTGGTAGCTTCATCTCCATCACTCTCATATGAATCATTCTCATCCCCAGCAGGCTCATCTCTGACAATAGTACTAGTTGTCTTCTTGCTATGCTTCTTCTTCTTAGTTTTCTTTGTATTTTTCATCACACCATGTACATCGTCCTCTTCAATACCCTTTTCCATTATATTATCTCCTTGCACAATATCCACACATTCTTCTTCTATAATGTTGTCAACAACATCGTAGTGTCTTGTTATCAAGTCATCATTTCTTCTTATTTTTTGCTACCCTTACTCGTTGCCTTCTTTGCAGTTGCTTTTCCTGATTTTGTTCTTCCCATTTGATCTCCACGACAAACACCAAGTACTTTTTCTTTCGATTTTGTGTTTCTCAATGAACACAGCAGGCAATCGAGACCACCAGCAGCAACACAAGTAGATGAAATCAAGACCAGTAGTAGCAGTAGTGGAAATCAAGAATGTGGAAAGTCGAGATTCAAAGATTTTTTGAGCAGAGAAATTGTTGCTCTTCCCCGCTAATTCATTTTGCTTCAATGTGCCGTTTTTGAGATATTACAAAATTATCAGCATCCTTTTTCAATATTTATTGAGTTACAACCATGTCTTTACAGGTAGCGTTGCTACAATACATGTGTGGGTATTAATATATATATATATATATATATATATATATATATATATATATATATGTGTGTGTGTGTGTGTGTGTGTGTGTGTGTGTGTGTGTGTGTGTATATTCTAGCAACCCACCACCTATCCTCAACTAAATCTACAAATAAATTCACCGCTACTATGCAGTATTTCTATAAAATCCGTTATTCATTTCATAGTGGACTCTATTCTCACACCCTTTCCTCATTCTCTAGCATAATCTCTCTATATACATCATGTATGATGATGTATATTTGGTTGTGAATTTCAAAAATCTCTAAAGCCTTGCTCTCTAAAATATTTGGTTGTATCAACACGGATGCAAGTTTAAAACAAGTTTGCACAAAACCTAAACACTTTGAATACTAACCGCTCTCTCCACCAGGTAACTCCAGTGCATAGATCTCCCGGAGCCTTCTTCGACACCATTGAGACAGATTACTCAATTAACTGTGGGTATACCAACCGCTCTCTCCACCAGGTAGCTCCAGCACATAGATCTCCCAGAGCCTTCTTCGACACCATAGAGACAGATTACTAGATTTATTGCGGGATCATTCAGGTGAGCTTCACTAGCTGATTTTTGCTCTGGGACGGCGTAGCTACAACTCCGATATAGAGCTTTAACTACTTGCCAGGTCTCCCTACACCTACATCTTCTAGCTACGATCACCCCCTTTGGTGGGTGTCCCTGGACCGATCCCTCATCTTGCATGCTCGCTTTTACCACCTGAAGTGATCACAATCAGTGTATATTGTCTCAAATCCTCACTGGTGCTATTGGGATCTATGCTTCCCCTTTTATCGGCCTTGAGCCACCCTTCCCATCTATTTTCCCCAGAAACTTCACTATGAGGACGGGGGGTCTACCTCTACCTCCTTGAGCAACAATAAGATGATCAATGGCAAGATAGAGTACCCTTCACTCTTCAAATGAGCTCTTCCCTATAAGAAACCATCGACTCTAGAACAATCTGTTAACCTCCCACCAGCTTTACCAAACATGGATTTCCGCTTCCCCTTCATGGACTACAACCTCTCAAACCCTTTGTATCTCACCAGCATCCCCCTCCCGAAAGCGTGGTTCTACCACAAATTTGATATCTCACCTGGCCTCAACACTGTCCGTATTGGATACAAATACTTCCCAGTCACCATAGAACTCATCGACAAATCCAACCTCTATATCACTGACTGTTGTGCTAGCATGATCTCCAAGTTGGAACTAAAACAGGAATGGACCATCTTCATAAAACCCTTGGCACATCTCTAGAGCTATTACCATGTTAATCCCTGGACATACAATGCTAAAACCCAAAATTCTCTCACCCTCGCAACTATTATACTCTATTCCTAAAGGCTCTAAGATAGACTATCTCTTCGGACACGTCATTACGATCCCTTGTGGGACTAGTTTTGTCTAAGCCAATCTCTCTAAATGGACATCCGACGAGGGGGCTTTTGAGGCCTCATCGGGAGGGTCAGGATGGGCAGCCAACTCCAACCTTTCTCCACACCTTTGGGAAGTGGAGATCTTCAGAGCCATTGCTCACTCTGTGGGAGATACCCTCCAATTCATTAGTTTGGATACTCTACATCCCTCATAGTATATCAAAGCTTTCTGTCTCTTCTCTGTTAAACAAACCACCTCTCTCCCATCATCCCTTAACATCGGACTGGGTGAAACGATTTACAACATCAAGCTTTCAGTAGAGCACCCCTCTGATATCAAACCCTCTTTCTCCGATCCATCTATTCATCCACATTCTTGGTATTGTTGGATCAACAGCAAAAAGCCATACAGTTTAAACCGCAAACCTGGTGAAAGGAATCTGGTATGGGAGAGAAAAGCAGCCACCACAAAATCCTCAGAATACTTGAACAAATCCTTCAGTCTTAAAAGACAAAGACCAGCTTCTCCACTTGTTAACCATTCTACTTCCTGCCCCACAGACACATACCAACCTTTCCCCTCGCTACCAAAAGAAGATAACATATACCTGAATATAAACCCTGATACTATGAAAAAGCTTAAAACCGCTATCATTGACGATATTAGATCTTTGCAGAGTCCAAAGAAGAAGGGAAAAGGAAAGGACACGAACATCATCAAGTCCATAAACTCCATGCAATCCAGCCCCAAAGGATTGATAAGGAGGAACATCTTTGTAGCTTCGGAAGTAGGTACTCGTTTCTCTCCATCCTCCTTAGATAAAACTTTGGTTTCGAGCTTATCTTCATCTGCTTTCATATATGCTTATGATATAGATAATATAGAAGACATAACGTCCTGAACTGATATACATAGTTTCACCAATTTTGCTAACAAAATAGGAATACATTTGAAGAGGATAAAAAAGCTAACATGGCATTAAACAACATCAAAACATTAATGCTTTGGACAAACCAAAGGCCATTAGTAGAGACAAACTCGAAGATCAACTTATTGAGTATCTCTTAGCACCCATTTCTCTTCCTCTTTTAGGATTGCTCTCTCATCTGAACCTATGAAGATCACATCCTAGAACGTCTGTGGTGCAGCTAATGTGCATAGAAGAAAAGAGATCCGAAATCACATCTACAAAAATAATATAGATATAATCACCATACAAGAAACCAAAACCACACTTTCTCCTTTTGCGTTAAAAACAATAGGAGGCAACACAATTACATAATGGTTTCAAATCCCACAAAATGGATTCAAAGGGGGGCTCCTAGTGGGATATAACAAGAACACTTACACTCTCTCTCACTGGGAACTTAACACCTTCTCCATCTCTCTCTCTAACTAATTCGTCTGATCACTTTAGTTGGACCTTCACTGGAGTATATGGTGAGTGTGGGTATAACAAATTGACTTTTCTCTCAGAACTTTTAGAGATCATTCTTGTCAATAGACAAAAACCTTGGCTCCTTGGAGGAGACTTCAACCTCAGTACTAGATCTTCAGATAGGCAAAACCCCTACTCAACCTCATTAGCCCTATCACCAGGAAGACAAAACACTCATACACCTCCTCACTGAACACAAAATGATTGGCGTTCCTCCCTCTAATGCAGGCTTTACGTGGTCCATAAATAATACTAGAGGGTGATTGTATCACTTCATCTGCTCCTCCTCATGGGAAGAACATTTCCCTAGAGCATCAATCCATATTGCCCATCGACCCATCTCAGACCACTTCCCCTTCATCATTGACACCCATAGAGAAGTCTGGGGGAAAATCCTTTTGATTCGAAAACTACTGGCTCACATATCCCCACTTTGTTAAAATTTGTGAGATCAACTAGAACGTGGCTGATCACAGAACTAGAAACTTGGGGTACCACATACACGGAAACACCAAACTCATTAAACACAATATCATAGATTGGAAACACAAACAATCCCAAAACCTAGAAAACTCACTAAAAGATCTTGAGCAACAACATCTCTTTGTTGTTAGCGACCCCACAGCTGACCCATCTCTTATTCTCACTATCAAGTCAGAGATTGACCATATAAAACATTGTTTGGACATCAAATGGAGATAGAGAGCCAAAGTTACTTGGGCAGTGGAAGGTGACAAAAACAAAAAATTCTTCCATAAAGTTTGCAATAATAACCATAGGAGAAATGTCATAGCCTACTTAAACATACAAGGTTTCATCACCACTAACAAACATATGATCATATCTCACATTGTTGAATGTTTCAAGAAGATTTTTAACATCAACCATAGACCATCTTTCCTGAACTCCATAAACTGGCAGATGCTTTGCCCGCTCAAGATTGAATCTCCTTCAAACTTAATAAAACTATTCTTCTCTGAAGAACTTGATTTTGCGATTAAGTCTCTTGGGAAAAACAAATCGCCAAGGTCGGATGGGATTAATGTGGAATTCTACCTAGCAAACTGGAACCATTACAAGAAAGATTTCTTGGCTTTTCTCCAAGAAATCCACAAACACAACAATTCTCACAAAATCCTCAAACATCTTAACAAGACTTTCATTGCACTGATAAAAAAAATAGAACAAACTAAGCTTATCTCGCAATTCCGACCCATCAGCCTTATTAATACATCATACAAAACCATTGCAAAAATCCTGGCCAACAGATTGAAGCCATGCATAAACAACATCATACCACTAAATCAGAATGCCTTTCTAAAGGACGTAAATATCCAATATGCCTACCTTATGGTAAATGAGACAATTCATCTGTGCCACATCAATAAAACCCCTTTGATTGCTATCAAGCTTGATTTTGAAAAGGCCTTTGACTACATCAACTGGGAATGTCTCAATAAAACCCTTGCATGCTATGGTTTCCCAGATTCCTGGATAGACTGGATACATGCTTGCATTTCCACAAATCACTTTTCCACAATCATCAATGGCTCACCTTTCGGATATTTTAAAAACACAAATGGGCTCAGGCAAGGTGACCCCCTTTCTCCATACCTTTTCATAATCGTAACCTCGATCTTCACTAAGATGATGAAATTTGGTAATGCCCAAGGTCTCATTACTTCCCCCACCAAATGCCAGGAGAACATTATCCAATTTGCGGACGATACCATCATCCTGGTTTCACCTAAGGATGACACCATCATAAAATACCATCAGAATCATTGGAATCTTCTCACACATCTCGGGATTGAAACTTAACCTCCAAAAGTCTTCTATCTTTGGTGTACACACTGATCATCACATCATCAACAGATACAAAACCCTCCTCAAATGCAAGCATGAAGAGTTCCCGATCAACTACCTTGGCTTACCCATTACCCCACTAAACATAACTCATTCAATATGGGTTCCCATCATAGATAAGATCAACACTAAACTGAACTCATGAACAAATAACTTCCTCAACCTTGTTGGTCGCCTCATACTACTAAATAGTGTCATCACTCCCATCACAACACACTACCTTAGTTGCATTCCCTTACCAACCAAAACAAAAAATATTATTGACAAAATCAGAAGGAATTTCCTTTGGAATAACCACAATAATTCACATTCTAAAGGAAATCATACCCACCTTGTACACTGGAAGACCATATCAGCTCCTACTGGCTATGGGGGATGGGGTATCATCGACTTAGAAACTCACATTCTTTGCCTAGTGGTAAAAAGCATCAACATCCTGGCAAATAACAAAAACAAGATATGGAGAAACCTGATCCAGCAAAAATATTACAAGAAATCACCACCATGGCAAAAAACCACTAAGAGCACAACCTCACCTCTCTGGAAATACATCAATAAACACATCTTCCTAATCAGAAATATCATTCATACCCCTCCTACGCTCACTGCAACATAAACTTTTCAAAAGACTCCTGGTTCCATTACAATACCATTAAAAACATGCACCCACAATGTTCGATCCCAAAAAAATTATCATATATTACAACGGCCAAAGCCCTAAACCTCCTCAACGGCAATAAAACAAATGCAATCAAGTGACTACTTCTCACATACCTAGACAGTTCGAATATTAATGACATCATCCATGAGTTGGAATACAACACAACAAATAAGATCTCCTGGAGATGGGGTGCGAAATTGTGGCAACACATCCCGCTATCACACAAACAATGAGGTGTTATACGAAAACGTGCGGAAATCATCATAACCACAGATTACCAAAACACGGGTTAATTAAAACTGATTGCGGAAAGCAGATAAATTGAGAAACTATTACATTTAAGTCCACATCCTGCAAGGAAACATGTTATATAACCATATACAAGCCTTGATATGTATCCACAGCTTAGAGAAACAGTTGTCCAACCATCACATGAGTTCATCACCTGTTTATATGTATATAAAGGCCCACATCCGGCTAGCAGCAGGATATACAAAACATCAACGACTATGCATCACGAAACAACGTCAAAACAACTCCAAGGACCTGAGAGTACAGGGATGACTCTAAGACTCTACTACAAAACAACCAAAATAGCAGCATATCCATCTCTTACCTTCTATTGCTCGTCTTGCTGCTCGGCCGCAACTCCGCGACCACCACCACGCCTAGCTCGACCACCTAAAAGGGGTATAAACCAGCGAGGTGAGACACACAATCCCAGAGAGAAACATAACTCCCCGCCAAAACTACAAAACCTCAGATAGATAAAGCAACAACAACAGATAACTGATAAGAGGTATAACAAGAGCAGTTTATAAAGTAAGGCTATTCATACCGTCAAGCTTACCCGATGTACGGAAGGCATATACTCAAGTATTTCTTTATGGAACATGATTAACAAGATAAGAATTTAAAGATCTTACCCAAGTAATACCAAGAGCGTATAAAATAACTGCAAGGTATAACAAGATTAACTACACAAACAAGGCCTCAATCAATGTTTCGTGTTTTGCCTTAAGCTGTAAATACTATACGGCTGGATTATGTATTATTATGCCCTGAGGAAGTGAGTCGTATCGCTCAAATCCAACCTTCGGTTGCGAAACCCAAGCTGGTACCATACAAGGTCAATGGAAGAGTCGGACTCCACGACCTCCCACCTCGTGGTCAGTGCACGAGTACAACACAAGCAGGACCGCAGTCTCATGCTTAAGTGGCCTCAGCCACAGGGTCAGCTCCATAGGCTACCAATCCTCTAGCCCGCCTTGGTACAGGTCACGATGCTAGTACATCTGAGCCACAGGCCAGTTCACCGTGCTCTGATCCATGAACGCATTCATGCTCTATCACACTGAGCCATGGGCATGTTCACCATGCTCATATATATATATATATATATATATATATATATATATATCCCGAGTCTGCAACCGTAGCTGCACTCGATTCCCTCTCTATTTAAGGCTAGGAGAAACCACACATATTCAAAAGTATGCACTTCCAGGTTAACCCACAGAAGAACATGTTTCACCATCACCAGCTACTGACGATGATGGATCTATGGCCAGGGCAAACTACATGATATATTCCACAGTGATTAATTAGTGTATTTTATGTGGATTGCAAGATTCAACCAAGTTGTATAACATGCAAACTATAACAAGAATAAACAACATAAAACTCAACATTATGCTTTTATCGTAATCAACATCATCCTGATCCATCACAAGGATCCAACATTACACATTATCACTTGGCCTCTTGCCAATCATCCAGATCCCTCTCGAGGATCATCACATTACCATGGGATCTCAATCCCTCATCACATCATGCCACTGCCTCTCAAGGCTTACATCATCATCATGGAATAATAATCCCAGGTATTTTAGCTAAACACATCATACATGTTATCTCATTATCAAGAGTAACCATCAAAGCAATGTTACTCAACAACATATATATATATACATGATAGCCCTTTGCCTGCCTATTCATCACCTGCATGGTTAGTACAGAGATATCATAATATCAAACATAGGGCAGTACTAATAATTATAAACTTTATCACACATGCCTCAACCTGTGATCATGGACATAGGTCATATCATCATGCAAAGCATCTTATATGTTTACCATTTCCTTAGTATTATACATAATATCAAGATGATCACATACATATGAGATGTTGTATTAAGAAGCATAGATGTGGTCTACTATATCGTGCACATCCAGGGTTACTATCAAAACCAAACGGGATACAAGAACAACATATCGGTTTCTATAAGGAGCAGGACCCTCACTAACAATACCCACTACCCTCACCATAGGTAGTATCGGGCAGGGCTCATCCTATCGTCCAACTACATCAACCTTATAACGGTCAAGCAACTACCAAGGATAACGGGCAGCGCCTGTGGTGAAACGCGCAACGTTGCGTCGTGTTCTTCATGCATCTTGTGCAATGCTGTGCATCAAGGTCCGTTGTGCCGCTGAGCCCAAGGGTGTAACGTGCAAGGTGTGACGCGCACCATATCGTGCAACTCTGCCGGACATCTTGGTGTCGAGCAACGCAGCGTCGTGCTCAGCTATCTAGTCCAAACCCATCGGCCGACACACCGGGAAGGGGTTAACGCGACACCCATCACAACATCTCAGAGCTAGCCAACACCTTCACGCCTCAGCCAACTACACTAGGCCATATCGAAGTTGTGTGTGTGCGTGGGGCAAGGTGCTTAGCAAGGTGCAGCTCAAACAACCAGTAAGGAGCTTGTCGTTCAGCCCACCCATCCATGCCCTATCAGCCGTCACAAGCAAGAACTGGGGTGTGACGCCCGTCACAAGGTCAGGGACCAAGGGGTATCGTCCGTCACAAATACAACATGTCGTATAAGGTCAGACCAAGGGAAGGATATCGGGCAACAACACCACCAACCCCATATCAGGCAAGATGCACCCTGACAGGGGTCACCACCAACCTCAAGCTGAAGGCACCAAAACCCTAAAGAGTCAAGAAGATGGCTCACCTCTCAACTTGAACGAGAGAGGGGTCTTGCACATCTTATATCACCAAGCTCACCCTTCAAGTCCATGGTGAGAGGAGGGCGTTGCTCAAACTACTAGAACACAAGCTCACCTCTCAACTTAAACGAGAGAGGAGTGTTGCTCATGATACTAGAACTCAAGCTCACTCCTCAAGACCTAGGAGAGAAGGGAGTATTGCTCACCAAGAAACCCTAGAACACATAGTTCGGCCAACAAAAACAACTTAAGCAAGGAACTAACTAGCAACATATATAGCCGACAAGATCATAGCAACATATAAGGACATAAAAGGAGATAGTGTATTTATGGTTGGGAGTTATGTAACCCGCCTTAAGCAAGCTCCAAGATCCTAGCTCCAAGCACCACCAAGGAAGAAGGAGACTCCAAGGAAGGATCGGCCACCAAGCTAGAAAGGAGGAAGGGTGTCGTGCACCAAGGAGAAGGGAGACTAAGGAATTAAAGGGATCCTTAGCAAGGGAAAGGAAACACATATATAGAAGGGGATGAAGGATAAAACAAGGTAGAGCAAAGCAAGGTGTCGCCCACCTAGGGACTCTTGTCCATGGGCAATGCCACCACTCTAGCATGTCCTAAACACATGTCTAAGGCCATTGGCACATGCAAGCATCAAGCACCAAGTGTCCACTAGTGGTGACACAAACGAGGTCAAAGATGGTCAAAGGTCCATGGGAGACACACCACCAGGGCGACACAAACCCTGGGAGACACACCAGGCTGACACAAGCAAGCACTTGCCCGACACAAGGCACAAAGAAGCAAAGGTAACACTCAACAAGGCCCAACAAGCTCAACCAAGCCCAAAGGAACTCAAGCAACGGGTCCAAACCTTCCTCTTAACACTAGAGGAAGAAAGGAGGGGAGGAACACCTCAAAACTTGCCCACAAACCCTAGACTTGGGTTAATTGCAAGTAGCACCTCCAGCTCTCAACAAAGCACCAACAAACCCTAAACACCACCAACAGTGATTAGCAAGCAACAAAGCATCAGGGTTAAGCAAAACAAATAGGGTAAGCCTAAACAGAGGTCAGGGTCCTTACAAACTAACCCCCTATAAAAGGATTTCGTCCCTAAAATCCGAAGAGAAAAGCGAGGGATACTTCCTCCTCATCTCTTCCTCAAGCTACCACGTGGCTTCCTCAACGCCACGATGATGCCAAAGAACCTTCACAAGAACCAGGTCCTTCCTCTTTAGCTTCTTAACTCTCCTGTCAAGGATCATCACAAGACCTTCCTCGTAGGTCACATCTTCATCAAGCTCAACCTCGTCTGGCTATATCACTGTCCCTGAATTCGGATGACTTTTCTTCAGCATACTGACATGGAACACTGGATGCAACATGTGCAACTCTGGCGGCAACTCTAACTCGTAATCTACCTTCCCTACACATGCTAAGACTGGGTATGGCCCCATATACCTAGGTGCTAGCTTACCCTTCCGGCCAAACCTCAGCACACCTTTCCATGGCGATACTTTAAGATACACTTTGTCTCCTGCCTGAAACTCCAAAGGTCGTCGACGATTGTCTGCATAAGACTTCTGCCTGTCCTGTGCCGCTTTCAACTGTTGTTGTATCACTTTGATCTTTTCTGTCGTCTATTGTACTAACTCATGACCTAAAAGTTGATATTCACCAGACTCATACCAACACAAAGGAGATCTGCACTTCCTCCCATACAAGGCCTCATAAGGAGCCATATCAATGCTCTGCTGATAACTGTTGTTGTAGGTAAACTCTATCAAACTAAGATGTATGTCCCAACTGCCTAGGAACTGCAAAACACAAGCTCGAAGGAGATCCTCTAAAGTCTGAATAGTCCTCTCAGACTGTCCATTTGTCTGCGGGTGAAAGGCGGTACTGAACCTCAACTGTGTTCCCAACGCTTTGTGCAACTGTTCCCAGAAACGGCTCGTGAACTGAGGACCTCTTTCAAAAACTATCATTGCTGGCACACCGTGCAAACGCACTATCTCATCTACATATACTCAAGCGAGCTTCTCAGCTGAATACGTTGTCTTCACCGGTATGAAATGGGAAGACTTCGTCAATCTGTCCACTATAACCCAAATGGAATCATGATTCCTAGTTGTCCTGGGTAGACCAACTACGAAATCCATGGTTATATGATCCCACTTCCACTGCGGTACCGACAGGGGTTGCAACGTACTTGCCGGTTTCTGATGTTCAGCCTTGACTTGCTGATAAACCGCACATCTAGCCACGAACTCAACTACATCTCTCTTCAAACTGGGCCACCAGTACAGGTCCTTCAGACTATGATACATCTTGGTGACACCTGGATGCATAGCATACATCGATGTGTGTGCTTCCTCGAGCACTAACTTCCTCAGATCATCAACATCGGGGACCACCATCTTGTCACGATAGCAAACTAGTCCATCCTCAGACTCATGGAACCCATCACGCTTTTCACTGCCAAACTCTGCTCTGATCAACTGTACTGCATTGTCTGACTGATGTGCATCTTTGATTTGTTGCCTCAGTGTAGGCTTGACTTGCATCTGTGCTAAAAGTCCAGCTAACAAGGAAACTTCCGTATGCACATTCATCTGCCGCAAAGAAACAAACATATCCCGTCTGTGGCAACCCAAAGAACTTAACTATGCCTTCTTTGAAGAAAGAGAAGAAGACTTTCAGCTAAGCGCATCAGCTACCACATTCGCCTTACCAGGATGGTACTCGATGGTGCAATCGTAATCATTGATCAACTCCATCCATCGACGTTGTCACATGTTCAACTCATGTTACGAAAAGATGTACTTCAGATTCTTATGATCCGTAAAGATCTGACACACTTCCCCGTAAAGATAGTGTCTCCAAATCTTTAACGCATGAACCACTGCCGCCAACTCCAAATCATGAGTCGGATAGTTCTCCTCGTGTTTCTTAAGCTGTCGCGAAGCAAAAGAAACCACATGATCCTCCTGCATCAGCACACAACCTAAGCCTTTCTTGGAAGCATCACAGAAAACAACATAGCCCTTCCCAGACTCTGGAAGGATTAACACTGGAGCACTAGTCAGCTTCTCCTTCAAACTTTGGAAATCTTGTTGGCAACGATCATCCCAGACAAAAGCTACATCCTTTCTAGTCAACTTCGTCATCGGCAACGCAATCGCACTGAAGTCCTTGATAAACCTCCGGTAGTATCCTGCTAAACCCAGGAAACTACAAACTTCCGTCGGCGTCTTCAGCTGCTCCCAATCTGCAATGGATTCCACCTTCTTCGGATCTACTTTGACTCCTTCTGCAGATATCACATGACCCAAGAAAGTCACTTCTTCCAACCAAAACTCACACTTACTGAACTTGGCATATAGCGGATGTTGGCGAAGAAGAGTCAACGCTAGACGAAGATGTCTCTCATGCTCTTGCTTGTCCCGACTATAGATCAAGATGTCATCTATAAAGACTACAACAAACTGATCTAGGAACGGACGGAACACTCTGTTCATCAAATCCATGAAAGCAGCAGGTGCATTGGTTAGCCCGAACGGCATAACCACAAACTCGAAGTGACCATACCTTGTCCTGAAAGCTGAATTTGGTATGTCATCCGCCTTAATCCGCAAATGATGATATCCGGACCGTAGATCGATCTTTGAAAACACTATCGCACCGCGCAACTGATCGAACATATCATCTATCCTCGGTAACGGGTACTTGTTTTTTATCATAACCTTGTTCAATTGCCGGTAATCTATACACAACCGCATCGATCTGTCCTTCTTCACGAACAACACGGGAGCACCCCAAGGCGACGTACTCGGTCGGATGAAACATTTCTCCAACAATTCTTGCAACTGCTTCTTAAGCTCTGCCATCTCTACTGGAGCCATCCTATACGGTGTCTGTACAACTGGATGTGTACCTGGAACCAGATTGATTTCGAAATCAATCTCTTGGGGCGGAGGAACACCAGGGAACTCATCAGGGAACACATCCGCAAACTCTCAGACAACTGACACCTCCTCGAGACTAGGACCTTTCACCTTGTTATCCACAACGGTATCCGTTGTGCTGCTGAGACCAAGGGTGTAACGTGCAAGGTGTGACGCGCACCATATCGTGCAACTCTGCCGGACATCTTGGTGTCGAACAACGCAGCGTCGTGCTCAGCTATCTAGTCCAAACCCATCGACCGACACAATGGGCAGGGGTTAACGTGATGCCCGTCACAACATCTCATAGCTAGCCAACACCTTCACACCTCAGCCAACTACACTAGGCCATATCGAAGTCGTGTGTGTGCGTGGGGCAAGGTGCTTAGCAAGGTGCAACTCAAACAACCAGCAAGGAGCTTGTCGTTCAGCCCACCCATCCATGCCCTATCAACCGTCACAAGCAAGAACTGGGGTGTGACGCCCGTCACAAGGTCAGGGACCAAGGGGTATCGTCCGTCACAAACACAACATGTCGTATAAGGTAAGACCAAGGGAAGGATATCGGGCAACAACACCACCAACCCCATATCGGGCAAGATGCACCCTGACAGGGGTCACCACCAACCTCAAGCTGAAGGCACCAAAACCCTAAAGAGTCAAGAAGATGGCTCACCTCTCAACTTGAACGAGAGAGGGGTCTTGCACATCTTATATCACCAAGCTCACCCTTCAAGTCCATGGTGAGAGGAGGGTGTTGCTTAAGCTACTAGAACACAAGCTCACCTCTCAACTTAAACGAGAGAGGAGTGTTACTCATGATACTAGAACTCAAGCTCACTCCTCAAGACCTAGGAGACAAGGGAGTATTGCTCACTAAGAAACCCTAGAACACATAGTTCGGCCAACAAGAACAACTTAAGCAAGGAACTAACTAGCAACACATATAGCCGACAAGATCATAGCAACATATAAGGACATAAAGGGAGGTAGTGTAGTTAGGGTTGGGAGTTATGTAACCCACCTTAAGCAAGCTCCAAGCTCCTAGCTCCAAGCACCACCAAGGAATAAGGAGACTCCAAGGAAGGATCGGCCACCAAGCTAGCAAGGAGGAAGGGTGTCGTGCACCAAGGAGAAGGGAGACTAAGGAACTAAAGGGATCCTTAGCAAGGGAAAGGAAACACATATATAGAAGGGGATGGAGGAGAAAACAAGGTAGAGCAAAGCAAGGTGTCGCCCACCTAGGGACACTTGTCCATGGGCAATGCCACCACTCTAGCATGTCCTAAACACATGTCTAAGGCCATTGCCACATGCAAGCATCAAGAACCAAGTGTCCACTAGTGGTGACACAAACGAGGTCAAAGATGGTCAAAGGTCCATGGGAGACACACCACCAGGGTGACACAAACCCTGGGCGACACACCAGGCCGACACAAGCAAGCACTTGCCCGACACAAGGCACAAAGAAGCAAAGGTAACACTCAACAAGGCCCAACAAGCTCAACCAAGCCCAAAGGAACTCAAGCAACGGGTCCAAACCTTCCTCTCAACACTAGAGGAAGCAAGGAGAGGGAGGAACACCTCAAAACTTGCCCACAAACCCTATACTTGGGTTAATTGCAAGTAGCACCTCCAGCTCTCAACAAAGCACCAACAAACCCTAAACACCACAAAAGGTGATTAGCAAGCAACAAAGCATCAGGGTTAAGCAAAACAAATATGGTAAGCCCTAAACGGAGGTCAGGGTCCTTACAGAAATACACCCCCAAGGAAGCATACACTTTTCTCACCTACAGAGGCATCATCTCAAATTACTCCCTCGTATGGAAATACAAATGGTCTCAGAAACATAAAATATTCTTCTGGCTCTTACAAAACAACAAACTTCTCACTGACCAAAACATTACCAAGAGGGGATTCTTTGGACCTACCAGATGCTATCTCTGCCTAGCAAAATCGGAAACAACAGAATATAATTTCAACAATTTCTCTTTCTCTAAACTCATCATCAAACACTATATTGACATGAGATCAGATAATCAAAACTTTCTCTCTATACCTATAACTATCAAACCTCTACATAGAGTAGCACATTTCTACTGAGAAGACATCATAGTCACCATTTTATGGCATATTTGGATAGAAAAAAATCACTGAAAATTCAATAACTCTAAAAATCATTTACAGATTATCTTCTTAAAAATATCATCAGATCTTACTATCCAACATGCTTGCAGGACAGGCGTCGACATCATCAAGGATGACTCCAGCAGAAGGTAGCTTAAAAAATAACACAGCTGCAGGCGATGTCTTCTACACTTTGGAGGACATCTTGGAGGAAGAATCGGATTTCTGATCGTATGCCTTGGCAGGAGCAGTAGATCTAGTTTTTGCTTTTTGAATTTCATCTTTTAGAGGCATGTTATAGGGGTGCCTCCCCCTTGAACTATTTCCATCGTAGTTTTTATTTCATCCTATGCTTAGCTTCTGTTTGTACTTTTAAAACCTTGCAGGTGCTAGCCTGCTTATCTGTAAGATCTTTTTTACTTGAAATGCATGGCCTTTTACTAAAAAAAAACTAAACACTTTGTAGAAATATATAATCATATAGTCTATTATACAATCAAAGAGAAGCTTGGAGAGAATATTAAAATAGAAAGGAAACTAGAACTCTTAAGGAGAAATGTTGAAATAGATATAGAAATAAGGAGAAAATATTTGTACAGTACACAATTGAGAGAAAAAAAAATATAAATGTACTTTATCTTTTTACGATGCAGATATTTTTTGTATTGTTAATGCTAGCAAACCATGGAGGAAAAAACATGCACGCGCGCCATTGAACAGTATGCATTAAAATTCATACATTTTGGATTGTAAAATGTTTTAAACATGAAGAAAAAAAACTTGTGTGGCACAAATTGGTAAAAAGAATGCAGTGTATATTCATAGGACAAATACTTTGAATTGTAAACTTTTATGAAAGATATTCCTTTAACTTCTTTTCACGTTGGCAAAACACATCAAAGTTAGTGTTCCTTCCCCTCCCACATATACTATAACTACACAGAAGCAGTTGAATTTGCGGACTGCTAAAAGTAAATGTTGTGTAGTTGATTCGCGGATAGATAGGACTTTATACACAGTTTTGTCCTCCCACGATTGTACCGGGTTTTGTATTCAACCCGTATATTTCAATGATGCAGGTAGGAATCAAGGGAAAGCATCTGGCGTGGTGCCACGGCATGAATCCTTATATTCAAAGTATGTCCACTGCTTATATATTGTTGTTGAACTAGGAAGTTAGCCTATCAGGCATCATCACGTCATGTATTCTCTTTCTTTTTTATTGAGTTGGTGGCCAAACATTTAATGACTCTTATCTCTTTTTTTTTTTCGTCAATATGTTCGGCGTAGAGGTCGTACAATCGATGGCCAATTGGCCGTTCAGAATGCCTGCGCACCCATGTGGGGCACGGGCGTAAGCTGTGGAAAGTGCCAAGCAGGGAAACGAACGTACAGCAGAAGCGATTGCAATTAGGACGCTAGATTTTAATGTAGTTTAATCCCCTCTGGCGTAGCCCGTGACATCCGGAGCCAGTCAGCTAGAGGATCAACGTGACAGGGAGGCATGTGGCTTGCACTGAAAAAGCGAAGCGCCCGATTGTCTCATCTACGCTTTCATATTATTTTATTTTGTGTTTACTTTAAATTTAAATTTTCCTTATATATAAGGAGGTCAAATGGATTAAAAAACAAGGTAAAATGGATTTGAAGATGGTAGAATAAACCAACTGAGTCATATTATATTTCTCTCCATGATTTACCATGGGTTCTCCGTGGGACAAAAAATACTAAATATCCCTACACAGCCACAAATTAGAAGGTATAATTAATAAAATATATTATTTTATTTATTATACTTTTAAACTTGTGGTGGAGAATATTTGAAGTTCTATTTTGGGTCCCAAAATGATGTCCACCTAAACTTTAGGTAGTAGGCCGAATTGGGTTTATGTTGGATGTATATGCCCAGTTGAACGTGCACCGCGTTTTTGGCTTGGAACGTCGCGTCACCGACTTTAATTGCTGTGATACAGGAAATCAGAAGATCTGGCGGGCGTTTCCGACACGTTCATTGAATTTTCTTTGGTAAAATACGTCCATGCAATACATTTTATTTTTTGGATATTTTCATTACGGCTTGGCCTTTCATCATTGTTTTGAAATTCAGTCTCTGTTTTTTTGTCTATGAATGGTGAAGAGGAAGAAGAATGATGAGTGAAAAATGAAGAAAAGCAGAGATTGTAGCTACCAACTCCGACCAAAACTAATTTTAAAGACACTAATTAATTGTCGGATGAAGAAACCAACAACCGATTGCGAAGAAAAGCAGAGATTGTAGCTACCAACTCCGACCAAAACTAATTTTTAAGACACTAATTAATTGTCGGATGAAGAAACCAACAACCGATTGCGAAGAAGGGGGTGATACCAGGCAGGCTGGACCAGGTATGTTGGATGTGTGATGCCCAACTGAACGCGGGCCGCGTAGTTTTGGAACGTCGCGTCAAAGACTTTGATTGATGTGATAATAAATCAGAAAACTGGAATTATTTTTCATACGTTATTTGATTTTATTTTGGTAACTATACGTCCTTGAATATATATACTTTTTGGTTGGTATACATTAATTGGAAGATATGCCAAATAAAACAATAGCTGCAGGCCACGTTATTGTTGTTGTTTTGTAATGTGGAGAATTCAATGTCTTTTTGTTTTGAAAGACGAACCGATGAACAGGAAAGTATGGTGAAGAAGAAAGAATAGTGAGTTATACAATGAAAGAAACTCCAATCTTGTTGACGACACATGATGGAAGACACGATAGACCACGAAACAACTGATGATAGATAAGAAGGGGCACCGACATCTTTACGCCCATCTGTCTTGTGAGTGGATCACATGGTGGATGTCAGAATGACAATCTCGGCGCTCTCCCTGATGGCAGAGCGATATGAATCGAAAGACCGGCCGCCGGCGGACGAAGACGAAGGACCTGCAGCATGACCATGGAGGAGATCGTTGCCGACACCGCCGGGGCCTTGCCGGCCATGGACATCGCCGCCGTCGTCACCAGAGGTCGGAGGCTTGTAGTACATCCGTGCAGTCTGCGGGCAGTGGGAGTGGAATCGGGCGGCGATGCGGATGCCCATGTCGAGCATCTCCACATACCTGGACATCTTGGGCGGCGGTGGAACTGGATCTTCCTGACGGCGCTTGCTATGTATCGTCCCCCTTCCCCTCTTCTAGCTCGCCTCCTGTTCTTTCGATCCTCCCCAAAAGAGCCGGAAGAGGTCGGAAAGGGAGGAGGCGTAAGGACGGATAGAAACAATTGGGGGAAGACGAGGCGTCAATGGACGGCGTCGCCTAGAAAACGTCCCACAAGAAGGAGATGCTGCCCATCAAAACGCACAACTGGCAATTTCACGCTTTGCATCGGAGGCGTGTGGCAATGCCCTTATTTATACCCGGGGAGACGTGGATGTGAAATGTTATTTTTCCTTCTTTTTTTTTTTCTTTTGGTTCGACCTAAGATTTTTTCTAGGGGAGGTTTTATCTTTTTGTTTCTTCTCTTCCATTCGTTGTATCATCGAACCCGCCTTCAAAGTTCCAAAGAATTACTTAGAGGTGCCACGGTGGATTCGATGTAAACGGTCAATTTGGGTTTGGCTGACGTGCCGCACAATCAGCAGCCGAGAATGGAATTGAACGAACCATAAGGGGATGGAATTCCACTCGCACCGGCGGCCCGGGGCGCGCGGAGAAAGGGTTGAGAATCTCGCATTTACTGAGAAGCAGGACAACGCCTCAGGGCGGACCGGAAAAAAAGGGGAATGGGAGAGAAAAAAGTGATCACGGTCAAGGCTATAGACCACAGCGAGGAGATGCCAGTACACTGGGGAATAATTCTTTCTCTCCCCCACCCCCACCCCCACCCACTCAATTTCAGTGGCTTAAACAGGACCCACAGATGGCCAGATGGGTCAGAGCAGAGACCTATCCCTTCCGCGTGCCCGCTGCCACTAGCACAGCGAGACGGGGAAGAAAGACATAACACTTTTCTGATAAGGGCTAATTTGGTTGCTTGCGGTTGCAAGACCCTAGATGAAATTCAAAACCGGAAATTCAAAACAGGAAATTGAACTACAATTCTTTGGTTTGGTTGGATGCAGCTTCAACTAGACTCTTTGCTCTGTTTACGTTTGGTTGTATGCTGTTTCAGGTTCTAATTACCTCTGGTGAACATACCACACATAAATTTATCACCGTTAGCCAAGGATTCCTAACTTTCTGGCAGCAGTTATGAGGAAGGTGATGAGATGAGTAGATAGAGGGAGGCGTCACCGCTGCAGCTGCACAGAACGAGCGAAGGAACTGCGCCCAAAAGGGGTGCAGTATGTTTTCAAGACTTTTGTACATGATCAACTATTTTCGTGGAGTTGGTTCCCACAGCGTGAAGTGGCTTTCTATCCAACCAAACACTGAACACGTTGAGTTGCAACGCACGTTTTTGATTACTGTCCAACCAAACGTGCCATAAAAATCATCGCACTAAGTTCACAACAATCAACACACATAATAGCACAACAATTATCATATATCGCTTAAGGCTTCGATTGATTTGTTCCTAACGGGTCCGAAAAAGTTATGAACCGGAATTTCTTAAATAAATTTTTTATGATAGGTTTAAATCAAGTATTGGAACTTGAATTATGTGACTTCCCGTGATTTATACACTTACGTATAAAAGAAAACGAGTTATGTGATAACTAACAACATTTGTTATACAATTATGTTCTTCATTCGTTATAAGTGACACATGTAAAATATTTATAACTAGAGATATTAACGATGTGGATATAGTTCGTTGTTAAATTCATAATATAATATGACAAAATAGCATACGCTATAATCACACTATGCTAAATATTTTATACTATAACTACCATTATCACTGATTTACAAAATAAAAAATACAAACATCATGAAAAAGATACACACCACACCATGTGAAAAAAATATGATTTACCTACCATATCTTTATTCTTCAAGCTTAAATAATGTGATATGAAAAATGATAATTAACTATAACCATGTACAAATAATATAATAAGAATTCCCCACAAAAATAATGTCAAAATTAATATTCTACAATGTGTTAAATAATGATAAACCAAAACTTGTATTTACAAGCACATGAAATGTGGATATTAGTATAATAATTTTTACACACGAAGTGAAATAAAAATATTGTGATGTGATTTTAATCATAATATTTTTATTTTATTCTTTATTATTTTTGAAATTGGTGATTCATTCATCTCGTCAGTTTTACCACTCGGACGCCACAACATTGGCAATCATAATATTTTAATTAAGATCATAGTTGTGTCATAATAAAATATTTTTAAAGGAGAGACATTTGCACCATAACCACTTGTTGAAGCTATTATGACTTAAAAATATCATGATTTTTTACAGATATGATTTTTTAGGTCTTTGCCATACTTATTTATATTACACAGTAAAAATTTACAATATTTTTATTGATTTCCATATCTACATTTACAACAAACCAATCACATGGAAGTGAATGTGACTTAAGTTCCAAAAATTGAATTACAATTTTCATAAAATGAGTTCCACAAAATTAATGACTTACACCAAAGTGTAGTTCAAAGATGGGCTGCCATAAGTCGGGGTGGGGGCTGGAGGTGGACAATGAAGTTTAGTTAAAAGATAGACTGCCATAAGTCGGGGTGGGGGCTGGAGGTGGACGAAGAAGTTTAGTTCGAAGATGGGCTGCCATAAGTCGGGGTGGGGGCTAGAGGTGGACGAAGAAGTTTAGTTCAAAGATGGGCTGCCATAAGTCTGGGTGGGGGCTGGAGGTGGACAATGAAGTTTAGTTCAAAGATGGGCTGCCATAAGTCGGGGTGGGGCTGGAGGTGGATGAAGAAGTTTAGTTCAAAGATGGGCTGCCATAAGTCTGGGTGGGGGCTGGAGGTGGACGATGAAGTTTAGTTCAAAGATGGGCTGCCATAAGTCGGGGTGGGGTTGGAGGTGGATGAAGAAGTTTAGTTCAAAGATGGTCTGCCATAAGTCGGGGTGGGGGCTAGAGGTGGACGAAGAAGTTTAGTTCAAAGATGGGCTGCCATAGGTCGGGGTGGGGGTTGGAGGTGGACGATGAAGTTTAGTTCAAAAATGGGTTTCCATAAGTCGGGGTGGGGGCTGGAGGTGGACGAAGAAGATTAGTTCAAAGATGCGTTGCCATACGTTGGGGTGGGGGCTGGAGGTGGACAATGAAGTTTAGTTCAAAGATGGTCTGCCATAATTTAGGGTGGGGCTGGAGGTGGATGATGAAGTTTAATTCAAAGATGGACTGTCATAAGTCGGGGTGGGGCTGGAGGTGGATTAAGAAGTTTAGTTCAAAGATGGGATGCCATAAGTCTGGGTGGGGTTCGGAGGTAGACAATGAAGTTTAGTTCAAAGATGGGCTGCCATAAGTTGGGGTGGGGCTGAAGGTGGACGAAGAAGTTTAGTTCAAAGATGGACTGCCATAAGTTTGGGTGGGGCTGGAGGTGGATGAAGAAGTTTAGTTCAAAGATGGGCTGCCATAAGTCTGGGTGGGGCTGGAGGTGGACGAAGAAGTTTAGTTCAAAGATGGGTTGCCATACGTCGGGGTGGGGGCTGGAGGTGGACGAAGAAGTTTAGTTCAAAGATGGGTTGCCATAAGTCAGGGTGGGGGTTGGAGGTGGACGAAGAAGTTTGGTTTAGACTTAAGAGACGGGGTGCCAGGAGTCAGGATGGGGGTCGGGGGTGGACACTAACACTAAGATACATTTCCTTTTAAGATATCCAATCAATGCCAAAGTCTATGTGTGGTAGTCTGTGGAACCAGTCAGGGGCGGAATAAAAAACTTACAATAGGGGGGATGAAATATAGTTATTAGCTATTAGCTACAATAGATGGGCCTGAGTATAACAAACTCAGTTTTTTTAGACAAAAATTAAATTGATTGAGAGTCAAAGTCGGGTCAACACAGATAATGGGCGTTGCAACTACCAGTCCAGCTACAATACTTATACAATTTATTACGCAAACTTTGTAAATGTACTATTCTTATGATTTAAAACTGACTCGAATGCATACAAAAAACTTGCTTTAAAAGGAAAGCGGGGATTCAAACCCGAACCAATGCAGACTATAGACACCATAACTACCAGTCCCACTACGATTCATGCTTGGTCATTTTACGCAAAAAGTTAAATATATATTGTTCTTATGACTTTAACATGACTCAAATACATACAAAAATTTACTTTTGAGGAGGGAGGGGGAGCTAAAGCCCTGTAAGCCCCGTGGCTATGTCTCTAGAATTATTCATTATTCCTAAAATTCTACTAGAATCTTGGACAATAGACTCAAACGGTACATCCTCGAGTTACGTCATACAAATCATGACGAGTAGTTATTGCTCACATCACCTTTCTATATTATGTCATGAATTACATTTGGACAACTACACAACACATTTTTTTCCCTTTTCAACTGTTTAAATCCATGGCCCACGCGTACATGGGTATTTTTAAGACTACACTTTATGTAAAACTAAAAAAAAACTATTTGGGTAGTTTCAATCCATGTCCACGATTTGGACATATTAAGAAGTCCAACATGACACACATATAACCTAAGGTTCATTGCACATGATGATATCACAAGTAGAGAGAGATAAAGTAGGCCATGCCTATAGAAACATGATGGAGAGAGAAACCATGATGAGCGATCTGGGTAAGTTCTTTGGTTGAACATGATCTGATTTCAGTACATCTTGGCAGTCCTCAAGACGGTCTTTTTTTCTCTCATGTGACTTCTGATTTACAAATAAGTCTGAACGGTTGTCAGGCATCTTTCTTATTAAATTTGACCAGAAGTGGTCCACTAGAAATTTCTTCAGCACTAAATGGTGATACTTTACTATTCAATCTAATAGCCTAGCTACCAGGTTGGCTAGAACATTCTTCCTCGTCCATGAAAGAGCCAACTAACTGGTGTGACTAGCCAAACCATGAGTTTAAGACCCGATCCCAAACCTTGCTTAAATCATACTTTATTTTTCCTTATAAATGATTTATAAGATTTATTATAGATTTATTTTGAACATAAATTAAATATTAAAAACATGATGAGTGATAACTTGTATCTGTATTTTTTAAAGATATGGTTAGAATTTAAAATTCTAGAGTTCATCACTCAAAGAAGGTGTACCTTGTGTACTTCATTAATCAATTGGAGTGACCAATGCATTGGGAATTGATCTTTGGGATCAAAATGGGCACAAGTTGGGACACTTCAACTTCTTATGCGGTTCAAAGTGGGTGTCCTATCCTCCATCTCAACATCTACTTGAAAAACGATGTGTGTCCTAGCCTGTCAGTGCAAGACCACCCAGAACACAACATGGGGTTGGTCATGTAACTATTTGAGGATTGAAGCATGCAAAAAAGAGGTTGATGCATGCATGTCCAATTTAGGTTGATGTGGGTTGGCATGTGGTTGAGGTGGGTGGTTTTTGGGCACTTCGTCCAAGATTTTAGGTCAAGGTAAGATGGGGGAGGTTGAAGTGGGTGTGTTGTTTTTAAGTGAGAAATAAAATGATTGTTTTGCAAATTTCTCTAAATCCCACTTCTATATGATGCTTGTAGAACCTTAGACGTCTATTAGACTATTCTAGAGCTAGAGAGGTCTTCTAAAGGTACAAGAAGGTGATTGTGAAGGATAAGTGACCGGCCTAAATCCCGCGTCCAAAAGTGGAGGCAGATTTGAGGTAGTCGAGATTTTACATTTATAAACCCGAATCCTTCTAGGCCCCCACAACTTTGTTTACGGGGTCGAAGTAGTCATACGGGGTCGAACACAGGGACAAGGGGGTAGTGTTGAGAACCATGAATCGACACGCTACACTCCGGCAGGTATAAAGAGATATAAATTCCCAAAAGGGAACAACAAGATGTCACAAAATAAAACAACAAAACTATCTCCAACTGGAGCTACTAGAGAGATTTAAGATTTTAGTCATATAGCAATTTTTAGGAGTTTTCATGCAACAGAAGCAGAAAGATAAAGATTAGAGCTCAGGCAAGGTACGAGGGATAAGACTATAGTAAAACAAGCGGCAGCGGTAACACCCTGCACCCCTCCTCTCAGAGCGGGTACCTCTAACCTCTACATCAACACCCCTCTCGAGGTTGCTGGGCTTTAGTTAGAGTGGAATGCCACAGAAACAACTCCGTTCTAGGCACTCTCGTACTCCAGAATCGGACCAAACACTAGAGCCGCAACACAACTCTCAAAGTTGTTGCGACGGGAAAACACGATTCGGTAGCTAAGCGAAACGCGATCCAAACATGCAAGCTAGAGTTCAGATATTAAACAGAGTAGTCATCCAACATAGTGCACCAAGCATAGAGCAACAAGTAATTAAACCTTTCTATTTCCATAAATATTAAAGGTCTTAATACATTGCATTAATAAAGAATTAAATAACAGAATTAAAAGATAGGTGTCGCCTCCTTGATGTAGAAGGACGACAGGGTGCTGTAGCTCTCCTGCCCGATATCGGTCAGAGGCCTAGCCCGATATAGAGGTGTCGGGCGGCACACCCTTTCGGGCAGCACGCACCGACTGTCGACCGTATCGCTCAAGGGCCCTGGCCGATACACTCATGTCGGGCGGCACGCTCGACAAGCTAAGCGTATCGGTTTGATATCGTGTCGGGCAAAGGGCTACGCATTATTGTTGTCGGGCACTTGTGTCGCTCATCTACGTCGGTCGATATCGGCCCGCAGTGTCGCCCGGGACGGTCCTAAGTGAACTGTCCCCTCCCTCTCGGGATGAGGAGAAGCTCACCTAGTGTCGCCCGAGACAAGCACTGGGGCACGATACGTATGCTATCGCAGTCTCCTCGGAAGATAGCTCAACTCCCAACTGTCCGAATTCCAAAACTCCGAACTGTCTTTTCGGCTCCCTGTAGCTGCTATTTATAGTCAGCTGGCCGGGGGAGTTATGGTGCTCGAAGCGCCACGTCGCCCCCTTAAGCGCCGGTCGATGGACGGCCGATACAAGTATAGCTCGGTGCGGAGGTGTCTTCTATCGATCACATGATGGGCGGCGCGCCTGCCGGTGGGTGGCTGTGTCGCCCGACAAGCTGGGTTGTCGGGGTGAGCCGGGCCCCATGTCGGGTAGAAGGCGTGTCATCCGTCAGCTTCTTCTCGTGCGACACCTCTTCGTCGAGCGTCTTTGTATCGCCCAACCCCTATCGGGCAGGGGTTGTATCAGGCGTCAGGGAGGCCGAGACAGGCTTGGACTTATTCATGGGCCGGAGCGGCCTTATTGCCTAAAAATGAGGAAAACTCTGCAAAAGATTGGAAAATTGGAGTAAGAGAATTTCTTGGCCAATTATTGCGAAAATGCTAATAAAATAGAGGAAAATAGAAGAAAAGGGCAGTTTTGATAACAAAATAAAGGGCAAAAACGTCACAAAATTTGATGTTATCAACTCCCCCAAACTTAGCGTTTTGATTGTCCTCAATCAATATTTAAACTATATTTTTGTGATTCTTCTTTTTGCTCGGATAACTTTCAGGCCAAGAGGTAAAACAAGTATAGTAATGCCTTTAGAGATAATGTTGCTTCACTACAAACAAAAGACTATACGTTTCCTTGCCTTATTATTTCAGTAAAAGTTTTCTCTACAGCTCCAGCGAGACTTTGTTGTATGATTCCGAAGTTAGCTTACGCACCAAACAACTTTATTTTCGGGGCAGAAAGTTGTGTATAGGGTAGGCTAAGGCTTTTTGGGTTTTTTTCATTCTTGTCTCCCATCAGTCCATCCAGGTAAGGGTCCGTTAATGGGCAAGTGGTCCCTACAGTCCAAGCCAGTTGGCTTTAGAGCAGTGATCTCACATCCTACGTACCACTGCCCCGGATCTACCATGCCTAAAGATGGGTACTTTTGGAAAAACAAGAGGGTATATATATATATATTTTTCTTTCTTTTCTTTTCTTGGCACAGCTCTCATGCTTTTATTCACTCTCTTAAGGCTTCTCTCTCTTTTTGGGATTTTTGTTGGGTAAGGGGGAACAAAGAGATTCCTGCTGTTTGGGCAGCTTTTTCCTTCTCCATACTCGTCTCTTAACTGTTTGCGAGATTATTATATTTTTGAAATTTTTGACATGGCAAAACATACTCTTTTGTCCGTTTAAAACAGCATTATCAAAAAGATATAACAGGACTTGCGTCACATTCAGCACAAAGAAAATAAACTTTGCAAGCAGTCACAACATATTTTTATTACATTTAAGCAACTTTGTACATATGCATGGGAATAAACACGAAAATGTATTTTTTTGAAAATTTTATATGGCACACATGCGCACATCAGATATACAGGAAGCCATTAAGAACATACATATGCACATCAGGTGTAAAGTAAGCCAAAAAACATGAAGAGCTTGAAGCAGAAAAGAATTTTATACCTCCCTCACTGGAACATGGATACCCCCCCAAACTTACTCAACACTCTGTCCCAGAGTGATGAAGAAGACGGGGTAAGGTTATGTTTTACCAGTGAAGGTTAGCTCGCTGACGTGCTGCAATATGCTCCTACAAAGTTGCAGCATGCCATTGGGAGGTTGCCGTTCGAGAAGCTTCAATATGCTTCTTTGCTGCAACCTCCTTGTTTCTCATTTGGAAACAGCTTCAACAAGTGCGGACACTTGTGGTTGCTTCTTCTTTATTAAGTAGCTGGAACCGGGATGCCCAGGTTCCATCCGGAGGTCACCGGCAAGGTACTCGTGCTGTTTCTGTAGGATGTTTTAATCACCACAGAAAATAGACTATGATAAAGAAATGACCCTCCTCTTGAGCTACCAAATCAAGAAAAATCTTCTCGCATTCTATCTGCGGTAGTCGACGGCTCGCTGCCTTGGGATTTCTATGTTTCTGCCCGACAGTTGTTGCTTCAGCTGCGGCCGCCATTTTTCCTGTTATCAAGTTTATTGACCATTTATATGTTACATAGGAAAAGTAAAAGAAACTCGATAAGACTTATTACAAGCTCCTGTATCATCCATCAAAAGAAAACTCAAGTCGACACAACAATGGGCGATACAAGGAAGGCTGCTCGACACAACATACCTCCCGATATGGGCATATCAGGTGATAAGGTCGCCAAAGAGTAACTACCCGACAGGACGTCAAAAGAAAAACATGTCGCCCGATATGGCGTATCGGGCAAACACCATCGGGCGTTATGTAGCGCTTAACTACGTCGGGCGATACAGAATCTGCAAGGCATGTAAACTCGATAAGCAGCGTGCACTAAGAAAACTCGTGCCGGGCGACAAGGTTATCGGTCGATAAGCATGTCGGTCTATAAACATGTCGGTCGATAATCATGTCGGGAGACAAGCATGTCGGGCTATACCTTTGCTCATTGGAGCCATCGCCCGATACCAAGGTGAAGGCAAGATGGCCGACACGCGAGCAAAAGCGGGCTACTGCATGTGTTACAGGTGGCTAAAAAGAGAAAGTACGGTAGCCCGACACAATGGTCCCCCCTTTCATATATATACCGAGTTCAGCTGGGGGCAAATCGGTCAGATCTGGGTGCGCGCGTTGATCGTTTAAGACAGGTCGTTCCTGAGACGACGGTCCTGTCAGCCAAATTAAGGGCATTTTCTTCCCACGCATGAAACGGCTGTCGCTCGGGGATGCCAACCGTCGCGACACTTGCGGCGCCCAAGAAACTCTGGCCCGATAAAAGCGATTCTGCGTTCCAGCAGAGCTGCTGCCCGACACGACCTAAAACAGGCGGCCAAAAAACTTAAAACAAAGCTGGAAAAAGCATTTGACAGGCAAAACATCATCGGTCAGGGCATAGCCCTCCGCCCTCAGACAGAAATGCTCATCAAAGCTTCGGAAAATTCAGCGATGACCCATAAAACAGAAGAGTTGGCACGCTTGGCGCGTGCTCTGACTCGAGCCTTATTACAATCCATAAAGTTTGTTTTTACTTTTTATAAGAAAAATGCAACCTATTCTATGAAAGAAAGAAGAACACGGGCTGCCTCCCGCGGAGCGCTGGGGTTTGCGTCGCCAGCTCGACCGGTGTAAGATCATCTTGATCAGCCCTCAACTATACCCATATCTTGCATACTGATCTCTACTCTCCTGACAAACACTTCATCTTCATAGAATATTTTCACCCTGTGCCCGTTCACCTGAAAGGCTTTGGTCGGGTCGTCTTTGTTGTAGAGTTCCATCATCCCTGATGGATATATCTTTGACACTGTGAATGGTCCAGACCACCTTGTTTGTAACTTCCTAGGGAAAAGACGAATAGAGGACTTGAATAACAAGACCTTATCCCCTTCGCTTACATCCTTTCTCCTGAGATGGGCATCATGCCATAACTTTTTCCTATGTTTGTAGATTTTTGCATTTTCGTAGGCATTCATTCTCAGCTCTTCGAGCTCTTGAAGCTGCAAAACCTCTTTTCTCCTACTTTTTCGAGGTCCATATTTAGGAACTTGATTGCCCAAAGGGCCTTGTGTTCCAATTCCAACGACAAGTGGCAGGATTTTCTGTAGATGAGACGGTAGGGGGTGGTTCCAATGGGTGTTTTGTAAGAGGTGCGGTAGGCCCAAAGTGCATCGTCAAGTTTCATAGACCAATCTTTCCTTGTTCGGTTGACAATTTTCTCCAAGATCTGCTTGATTTGTCTGTTGGAAACCTCTACCTGTCCTGACGTCTGGGGATGGTAGGGTGTAGTGATCTTGTGCTTCACTCTGTACTTGCGCAGAAGTGCTTCAATCTGTCTTTCTCCAAAGTGCGATCCTCCGTCGCTTATAACTGTGCACGGGACGCCGAAACGAGGGAAGATGGTCTTCTCGAAAAGCTTGATAACTAACTTGGCGTCGCAGGTTTGGGTGGCTATCTCTTCCACCCACTTCGATACATAATCCACAACCACGAGAATGTACTGATACCCCCGGGATGGGGGAAACGGTCCCATGTAATCAATCCCCCATACGTCAAATATTTCTACTTCGATCCAGCTGGCCATTGGCATTTCGTTCCTCCTCCCTATGTTCCCCGTAAACTGGCATTCTTTGCAAACCTTCACAAACTGTGCGACGTCTTTAAATAAGGAAGGCCAGTAGAAACCTGACTGTAGCACCCTCGCAACTGTTCTTTCGCTGCCCAGGTGACCACCATAGGGGGAGGCGTGGCATTGCTTCAGGATGTCCGTGGTTTCTTCTTCTGGAATGCCCCTCCTGTATAAGTTGTCGGCGCATCTTTTGAACAGGAGAGGATCATCCCAGTAGTAGTTTTTAACATCCGCGAATAGTTTCTTTTTCTGATTTTACGTGATGTCAGGAGGCAGTTCACCGCAAGCAAGATAATTGCAGATGTCTGCAAACCAAGGTAGGCTTTCTTCTTGGGCTTCAGCTAACATAAGAGCTTCGTCGGCGTAGTCGTTGTTGATGGGAGGCCCTCTTTCTTTCTCAGTCACGATCCTCGATAGGTGGTCTGCGACCACATTCTCTGCGCCCTTCTTGTCGATAATTTCATGGTTGAACTCTTGGAGCAGCAAGGCCCACCTCAACAGTCTGGGCTTTGCGTCTTTCTTTTGCATTAAGTATTTTATAGCCCCCTGATCTGTGTATACCTTGACCTTGGCTCCAATGAGATATGACCTGAATTTATCAAATGTGAAGATGATCTCTAGCATCTCCTTCTTAGTTGTTGTGTAGTTCACCTGAGCCTCGTCTAACGTGCGACTCGCGTAGCAGATCACATGGCGCTTCTTGTCTTTCTTTTGCCCCAGGACTGCCCCAACCGCGTAGTCGCTAGCATCACACATTAGCTCAAAAGGTAAACCCCATTCTGGTGCTTGAAGGATTGGTGGTGATATTAAAGCATTTTTCAGGGCCTGAAAAGCATTGAGACAATCGTTAGAGAAAACAAATTCAGCATCTTTTACCAAAAGATTGGACAGTGGTTTGGAGATCTTTGAAAAGTCCTTGATGAATCTTCGGTAATATCCCGCGTGCCCGAGGAAGCTTCGCACCCCCGTCACGGATCTTGGTGGAGGAAGCTTGGATATTGCTTCAACCTTGCTTACGTCCACCTCGATCCCACGCTTCGAGATCTTATGCCCGAGAACGATGCCCTCCCGCACCATGAAATGGCACTTCTCCCAGTTCAGAACTAGGCTTTTCTCCTCACACCTTTGAAGGACCAATGACAGATTCTTCAGGAAGCTATCAAAGTCCTTCCCATAGACGGAAAAATCGTCCATGAAAACTTCTACGATATCTTCTAGAAAATCTGAGAACATCGATATCATGCATCGTTGAAAGGTGGCGGGGGCGTTGCAGAGTATGAAGGGCATCCTTCGGAAGGCATAAGTGTCGTAAAGGCAAGTGAACGTTGTTTTCTCTTGATCGTCGTGCAGGATGGGTACCTGGTAAAAACCTAAAAAACAATCAAGAAAACAAAAGAAATCATGATGCGCTAACCTTTCAAGAACTTGGTCAATAAAAGGTAGCGGAAAATGATCCTTCTTTGTAGCATGATTTAGCTTTCGGTAATCAATGCACATCCGCCATCCGGTGACAGTCCTTACCGCCACCTCGTCACCCTTCTCACCCTTAACCACTGTCATCCCGCCCTTTTTGGGCACTACGTGGATCAGACTTACCCAATCGCTGTCGTTGATTGGGTAAATGATCCCCGCATCCCTAAGCTTTATTACCTCTTTCTTGACGACCTCCTTGAGCATCTGGTTCAGCTTCCTCTGGGGTTGGGCCAGAGGCTTGGCAGATTCATCCAAGTTGATGCGATGCATGCACAAGGCGGGGCTAAGGCCTTTGATATCATCTATCGAGTATCCTATACCCCCCCTGTGGAGTCTTAACTCTTCAAGGAGTCGGTCTAGCTGGCTGCTTGAAAGATCGGCGTTCACGATGACGGGGTTTCTGTGTTCTTCATCTAAGAATTCGTACCTCAGGCCCTCGGGTAACACTTTTAACTCTGGTTTTAGTCTGGGTGTCTTCTCCTGAGGCTCCTCCTCGAGAGAGACATACATCGCAGACTCCACCGCCATATCTTCTTCCTACAAGTCTTCCCCAGAAAGGCTGAGAAGATTGAGATGCTTTGCGACCTCAGGATCTTTGAGGCCAGGATCTTGACAGTTTATAGCCCTCAAGAGGGGGTCTACTGTCCGGATGTCTTCCTCTATCACCTCGTAGAATTTATTGTAGCTATCTGCGAACTGTGCTGATTCAGAGATGGACAGGCTCCTCATGATTTCTTTCAGCTTGAAGTCCATATGGTCATTTCTGACCCTTAAAGTGATCATCCCCTCGGAAACATCAATCAGCGCTCTCCCTGTTGCCAAGAGGGGGCGCCCAAAGATGATCGGGCAACGGGGGTCTTCAGATGTATCTATGACGACTATATCGCAAGGGATGAAGAAACCGCCAACTCTTATCGGCACATCTTCGACAATGCCAACGGGTCTCTTAAAGGTGTGGTCTGCTAGTTGAATCCGCATGTTGGTTCCAACCATGTCGGTCAAGCCCACCCTTCGTGCGAAACTTAGAGGCATGAGGCTAATGCTTACCCCCAAGTCCGCTAGACCTTTGCGCTCGACGTTGTCCCCGATGGCAAAAGGGATTGTGAAAGCTCCGGGATCCCTTCTCTTATTCGGTATGTCGGGCTTCAGGAAGGCAGAGGAGGCGGAAGCTAGCTGCACTGTCTCTATCCTTCCTCCCCTTCTCTTCTTCGTGATGAGGTCCTTGAGGAACTTGGCGTACGTAGGCATCTCCTCCAATGCGTCAAGGAAGGGCACTTAGAGATGCATCTTCCTGATCGACTCCATGAACTTCTCATGATGCTTCTTCAGATTCGCCTTTATCAGTTTGTACGGGAACGAAATCCTAGAAGCGTAGGCATTCCTTCCGCCAGGTAGCTCCTCAGGGAACCCTTACGCAGACTCTCGAACGTATGCCTTTCTTTCTTCTCCTTCTACTGGGTTTGCACCCTCAGGCCTTAGCTCGGGCTCAGACCTAGCTTCATCAGGGCGCTCCAGCGTCCTTCCAGACCTCAGGACCGCCATTACGGCAGATTCAAGGTGTGGGAGTGCTTTTATTGCAGGATTCTCCATCAGAGAAGCCATCTGGGTCAGTCGCTGATCTACCTTACGCTGGCGCATCTGCAAGATGGCCATCTGGCATTGCATTGAATTTAGAGCCCCAGGGCTAGGGAGCGTGTTCTGCACCAGTCGGCTGATGATGACATCCTATCTCTTTATATAGGCAGAAAGCTGGCCAACCAAGTTAGGCTGGCTCGCCCTCTCGCCTCGGCCCTGACATTCATCCACAGAAAGAGACTGCTCGCAACGAGACATGATGTCAAAGCTCGATGGAATAAGTCACAGTTCTTCAGAGTTCCTGAAAAGGCATAGAAAATCAAGTTTAGAAAATTTAATTTTTATTTTAAGGCAAAGAATAATGCTAAGAAAAGAAAGAAAAAGAAAAAGAGTGTTGTCAAGCTCATCTCTAAGCTTGAGGCACTGTAGTGTAGTTAGTGGATTCGGGTTCGTCTTATAGTACCGCTATTGCCTTGTCCCCGGCAACGGCGCCAAAAAGTTGACCGGCCTAAATCGCGCGTCCAAAAGTGGAGGCAGATTTGAGGTAGTCGAGCTTTTACATTTATAAACCCGAATCCTTCTAGGCCCCTACAACTTTGTTTACGGGGTCAAAGTAGTCATACGGGGTCGAACACAGGGACAAGGGGTAGTGTTGAGAACCATGAATCGACACGCTACACTCCAGCAGGTATAAAGAGATATAAATTCCCAAAAGGGAACAACAAGATGTCACAAAATAAAACAAGAAAACTATCTCCAAATGGAGCTACTAGAGAGATTTAAGATTTTAGTCATATAGCAATTTTTAGGGGTTTTCATTCAACAGAAGCAGAAAGATAAAGACTAGATCTCAGGCAAGGTACGAGGGATAAGACTATAGTAAAATAAGCGGCAGCGGTAACACCCTGCACCCCTCCTCTCAGAGCGGGTACCTCTAACCTCTGCATCAACACCCCTCTCGAGGTTGCTGGGCTTTAGTTAGAGTGGAATGTCACAGAACAACTCCGTTCCAAGAACTCTCGTACTCCAGAATCAGACCAAACACAAGAGCCGCAACACAACTCTCGAAGTTGTTGCGACGGGAAAACACGATTCGGTAGCTAAGCGAAACGTGATCCAAACATGCAAGCTAGAGTTCAGATATTAAACAGAGCAGTCATCCAACATAGTGCACCAAGCATAGAGCAACAAGTAATTAAACCTTTCTATTTCCATAAACATTAAATGTCTTAATACATTGCATTAATAAAGAATTAAATAACAAAATTAAAAGATAGGTGTCGCCTCCTTGATGTAGAAGGACGACAAGGTGCTGTAGCTCTCCTGCCCGATATCGGTCAGAGGCCTAGCCCGATACAGAGGTGTCAGGCGGCACATCCTCTCGGGCGGCACGCACCGACTGTCGACCGTATCGCTCAAGGGCCCTGGCCGATACGCTCATGTCGGGCGGCACGCTCGACAAGCTAAGCGTATCGGTTTGATATCGTGTCGGGCAAAGGGCTACGCATTATTGTTGTCGGGCACTTGTGTCACTCATCTATGTCGGCCGATATCGGCCCGCAGTGTCGCCCGAGACGGTCCTAAGTGAACTGTCCCCTCCCTCTCGGGATGAGGAGAAGCTCACCTAGTGTCGCCCGAGACAAGCACTGGGGCACGATACGTATGCTCTCACAGTCTCCTCGGAAGATAGCTCAACTCCCAACTGTCCGAATTCCAAAACTCTGAACTGTCTTTTCGGCTCCCTGTAGCTGCTATTTATAGTGCTCGAAGCACCACATGGCCCCTTAAGCGCCAGTAGATGGACGACCGATACAGGTATAGCTCGACGCAGAGGTGTCTGCTATCGGTCACGTGACGGGCGGCGCGCCTGCCGGTGGGTGGCTGTGTCGCCTGACAAGCTGGGTTGTCGGGGTGAGCCGGGCTCCCTGTCGGGTAGAAGGCGTGTCGTCTGTCAGCTTCTTCTCGCGCGGCACCTCTTCGTCGCGCGTCTTTGTGTCGCCCAACCCCTATCGGGCAGGGGTTGTATCGGGCGTCAGGGAGGCCGAGACAGGCTTGGACTTATTCATGGGCCGGAGCGGCCTTATTGCCCAAAAACGAGGAAAACTCTGCAAAAGATAGTAAAATTGGAGTAAGAGCATTACTTGGCCAATTATTGCGAAAATGCTAATAAAATAGAGGAAAATAGCAGAAAAGGGCAGTTTTGATAACTAAATAAAGGGCAAAAACGTCACAAAAATTGATGTTATCAATAAGTTCTTACATTTTTGTGATTTAGCAAGTCTTTGCAAGTTCAAAGCTAGACATCACCTTTATAGCCTACAAATTTTTCTCTTAATATCATCTCAATTGTTGTTTTCTCTCCTTTCTACCTTCTTAAATGGAGCTTTCAATATTCCATGGCACATATCACTCTTCTCTAGCTAAAATTCCTTCTTTTCTTCCTCTTTGGCATAGTTGGAGCATGTGCATACATGGTTTGATATTGGGAGATGTTTGGTGGAGTTATGGAGAGTGATTTTTATGATTCTTTTTGGTGGAAGTGTGTTTTCCAAGTGATTGGATTAAACCATCTTTGAATTTAATTCATGCTAAGGCTTTAACCAACAAAAAATGAAGAATTAATCATGTTTTAGGATGGAATCAATGAATTCCACAGTGATACAAAATCTTGTTTTCCCATTTGAATATTTTATGTTCCTAAGTATATTTTAATGGTACTAAATCTCCCTAAATAGATATGAAACTTCTCCACATGTAAATTGAGTTTTTCTTGATAGAACTAGGATATTGATGAATGAATGGAATTTCATCCCTTCTCTTACTTAAGTTTAATTTTATAGCCATAGTTGAGAAGGAAAAAAATAGTTAACGATGCTTCAAAAATGGGACCACTTTACGTAAGATAAAAATTTCATGGAATTATCGATTATTATTAACCAGTGATACTAATGAGTATAAAATTTAACAAAAAGTAAGAATTAGCAAGAGTTATTCATAGACTCATATTCCAAACATGGAGTAACTAATTAAAAGAGACCAATTCTACATAGAAGCAGTCATAATTAGAGATCTTCCCTCCTAAAAGAGAAATGCATGATTCTACATATCTTCTTATCACCTCGTATGATCTTAAGTGAACTAGGTTAAGGATAATGACAACAATCTAATACTTTGAGATAATCCTTTGACTTATTTGAGGTGACTGCAATTAGGTTAATGACTGACTATATACTCGAATGGTTATTTTTTCTGGACAATTTGGTTAATTTGATTAATTTATTTTGTTTAATTGGCTAAATGATTAATTTATTGGATAATTATTTTCTATTTGTTAATCAAATTAAGTCAACAACTAAAAACTCAAACAACAAATTGACCATTTAATATAACCAAATTAACCATAACCAACCAAATTAACCAAATGCTCAACCCTACGTCTAATTTTATATGTATGAATACACACACACACATATATATATACATATATATATATATATATATATATATATATATATATATATATAGAGAGAGAGAGAGAGAGAGAGAGAGAGAGTCAGACTAGAATACACTCAAGTGTATAGATCACTCAGTACACTCAAGTGATGTTTGCATATCTAGACTATTCTTTTGCAAACACTACATCAAAAATGTCCATTAGTGGCATTTTCTTGAGGGGCATTTTCTTGAAACGCCATTATACATTCGTATATATAGGCATTTTTAATACAAATGGCACTACATATATATTATCCGTGTTGCACAGCAAGCCACCAATACTGTGGAGAACGATTCACAAAAACAAGATTAACTAATGCAGAAGCATATTATTAACAACGGAATTACTAAAAATCACTAAAAATTAATACCATTTACAAAGAGATCCATTCTTAGGATAACTCTTTAACAAGAACCATAATATTACATTCACATCCTGGTTCACATAGTGCACTCTCTGTACCATTCTTCTCGAAGAATATATATATACATCATTGCTTTGCTAAAAAGCACAAGTAACAAAATCCTCGAGGCATCATGCCAAAATCTCATATCGATTATATTACACTATCTCCTAGGACCTGGGAGTACAAATACGACACATAGGACTCTATTTACACATATACAAAACTTGACCAATATCTCCACCTTAGGATCTACTATTGTCCTTGTTGTTGCTGCTGCTCTTCCCTTTTTATGGGGTTTCTGCCTCTACTTCGTCCGCATCCACCTAAAAAAATGTTGGATCCCACGGGGTGAGACAATTATAAAATTGCCCCAGTGAGAGATATAACTCTCTGCCGAAAACATTATTATTGTAGTTTAATAGAAATAAACTGAACAATGGAATCATATATTCAACAGTAGATAAATCAATATCTATGCAGATTAAAGCAACATTTCTATTCAAGAATTTAAGCTATAACTAGATAAGCAGCATGTTTCTTATTCAATAAGGACTTGAGGAGCATATATAACATTTATGTGTCTAGAACATGCTAAGCAGAATAACATAAACCAGTAATTCTCATAATTCAATCTTATGTAATTACGCTATACGACTGATTACATTTTACAAACATTCCTAAGATTATGCCCTGAGGAGATGAGATATACCGCTCATACTCCAACCGACCACGATTACATAAAACATCAGTACCACACAAGGTCAATGGGAGAGCCAGATTCCATGACCTCATCTGTCTTGGTCAGTACGAGACTACTCTAGTAGAGACATCATGTGTCAAACTGCAATTAGCTTGCCAGGATATATTGGCATCTTCGCTATAGAGTTATAGCCCGTAGCATATACTCTCTTCAGAGTTATGGCCCGTAGACAATGCCTGGTATTATATTGAGGAGTTATGGCCCGTAGCCATACTCTTATTGGGGTATGGTCCGAAACCAATCCCACACATAGGACATAGCCCGTAGCCATTCCTATGGGACATAAGGATATATTTGCCCAATTACCCCCCACATATTCAAAAATATGTGTTCTGAGTAAAACTCGTTTCACCATTCATCTAATTCTGACTCTAATGGATCTGTGGTCTGGGAAACTACATTCTATGGTATCACTTGATTAATTAAGTACATTATCATATTCTTTTAGCATCAGTCAAGTTTTCAAACATAACTTATTAGGACAAGTGCTACTAAGAAACATGTACTATTTTCATCAGTTACTTCTCAGTCTTTATAAGACATTGGGATCTTAGTCCCTCATTTCAATACTGGGAATTATCATCCCTTCAAAATCTCAATACCATAATTATATGGATCTGGGTATTCAAACCCTTAGCTCATCACTGAGCACTGGTACCACTTTTTCAGGTAATTATCACCTTCAAGTCATTTGACCAAGGTAAACATGATACTTGTTACACAAGCATCTCTTATGACACTTGAGGCTCATTAACTCTCTTGTTACAATTTACTAAGCAACAAGGTATATTATGGCACACAAGGCCCAATGAATAATTTCAATGAATAAAGCATCATAGCTCATACCTGGCTATGTTCATCATCTCAGGATACCTGCATGGTTAGCACACATGATAATAGATATATCAATCATATTTCAGTTTCATACTATTCAAGGATAACACCATTATTCCCTTACCAGGGTTAGGGTTTCCCATTTCATGTCAATCAGGGTTACTCATTCCCTTTGTACAATTAGGACCAATGATTTATCATTTCATTGTCCAAGGTTAGAGTTTCATGCTATATAATATAACCCAGAATTAGGGTTTCACATACCTTCACCCTATTTTGGAATTAGGGTTTACCATTCACATCACATCAGGGTTTATCATATACTAACACCCAATTTAGGGTTAGGTTTAACTATTCCTCCCAATTAGGGTTTTATATTCCATTACCCGCAATTAGGGTTTACTATTCATCCTAATTAGGGTTTTATATTCCATTACCCACAATTAGGGTTTACTATTCATCCTAATTAGAGTTTATCATCAGGTTACCTTGAATTATGGTTACTCATGTCATTACCCTAAATTCATATCACATCATCCTCCTAGTTTAGGGTTTCACTCAAACTTGCTCTAGATAAGGTTTGAGTTCATTAATCAACTCAATTAGGGTTTTATGATCTCTTTATCAAGGATCATACTCTAATTGTATATCACATCATTTTAAATGTGTTAAGATTGATTGTTACATAAATATCATTCATGTATGAATCTCTCTCTCTCATCCTATTCAGGATGTCCACTACTCAATTCTTGATTAGATTGAGCCTACTCTTTATTCAAATACATGCATTTTTAGTTAGCATGATGTATTGAACTAATACATAATTATACATTAATGATTAATCCCACTAAGGGTATCAATCATCTAAGTACATCAGATCTCCAAATGGTTTAATCAATTGAACCTTTAATTACATGAGGAATCTAAATGAATTGATCAATTAACCCTTCAGTTACATTAGGTGATCAATTGGATTAACTGATTGAATCTTCAATTGCATTAAGTATCCAATTGGATTGACCATATTGGACCTTCAATGACATGAGGTATCCAAATGAATTAACCATGTTGAACCTCAAAAAGATTTGATTACTTAGACCCTAAATGGTCTTAGTTCTCATAAATCAATTGGTTGAAAACCATTTAAGCAAACTGCCCTTGAAACCGATTGGACAAGAAAGGTGTTGAAACTAATTGAAGTTTGGGTCTCCAAACGGTTTGAGACCGTTTGGTCCAAACCATCTCAAAACAGAATGGACCAAAAAGTCCTTTCAACACTCACACGATTCATGATTTCAATGGATGAACCGATTATCAATTGAGTCCTTGATTTATTTATCACTTGAACTATTGAATCAACCTTCAATTAGACTATCAATTAGGGTTTTGAACCCAATTGATCTAGGATTTCAACTCAAGGAACCTTAAATTAGGGCTTGGATTTGAAAAGCCATCAATGATCAACATTGTGGAATTGATTCCATTACGACTAATGAATCATCATCAAATGTTTGATATGACCAGACTCCAAACGGTCTTGAGGTCGTTTGGATGACCTCAAAACGGTCTTGAGGTCATTTGGATGACCTCCAAATGGTCTTGAGACCATTTGCCTCATCCTATCCTTGGATTTTGTAAAATCCCATTAGAGTTTAGATCATTAGATTGATCATCAAATCAACACTTAATTGCATTTCAATTTGGTATCTTTGGACCTTCAATTACTCATCCATACTTAACCCTAGACCTCCAAATGGTCTTGGGTGACCCCCAAACGGTCTATCATTTGGGTGACCTCCAAACAGTCTTGAGACTGTTTGGGCTCAATCACCCAAAAATCTAAGTTAACCAAATTGAATTTCAGCACTTAACCCGATTAGGGTTTGCTAATTGATTAACCTTCAACTGATGAACCCTTTGGAATTAGTCAATCAAATTTGATGGGTCATCAACCATCAATATTAGCATCAATTTTTCCAAATGGTAAACCCTGGTCAACTCTCCCAAACGGTTTGAAACCGTTTAGCTTCAAATGGTTTGATGAAACTGTTTGCTTTCAAACAGTTTGTTGAAACCGTATGAGCAACTTGTTGAAACCGAATGAAGTACAATTTCTTTGGGAAATGTTTCCAAGATGATGTAATCATCATCTAACTTCGTCCCTGAAGATCTTAGTACTTCAGATTTCATGAAATTACCAATTTCAACCAACAATTAATCAAGAAGATGAAGAAATCAACAAAATTGCAAGATTGATAGTTGAATAACAATGTAGAGGGGTTCAAGTTATATAACCCGCCTCCAATTGAGATCCAAAGCTTCAAGCTCACGTCAAAAATGGTGGATGCAACTCCTTTCACTATTCCAAGGCTCGTCCTCAAGCTTTGAGTGAAAAGGAATGGTTAGAGTTGAAGATGGGATCGAGATAAGAAGAAATCATGCATTTATTTTCAATTTCCACCATGGAATCAAGGTGAAAGAAGGTCAAGAAGCTTACCAACAGGTTGGGGGTCGTCCTCCTGGTCCTTAAAAGCTTCCTTGGTCGTTTTGCAAGCAAAGGGTGGAAATGGATTCGAAGTTACCCTTTCATTATATGGAAAAATGAGCTTATATGTGAATTTTATTGAAAATTCAATTAAGAGAGAGAAAGTAGGAATTATCTCCTCAATTCCCTTGCCACTTGCCCCCTTCTATTCCTTAGATACTAGGCTATCCTCCTTGCCTCTTATTCCTCTCAATTATCCACAATTTAAATAAAAGCAAATTAAGCACCTTAATCCATTTAATAGTAATATCCATAAGTGAGTGGATATTTCTTTTTCGTATAATAATGTGAGTGGGTTTTTCACCTCCTTGAGATATTTCGTGGCCCTTGCAAGGCACAAGGACGTCCACACATATATGAATTCAACAATTTCAATTTTGGTTGAAGGTCCTTCAATTATTTTATTTATTTTTACATTAAATTGAAATAAAGTTCCAATTATGCTGAAATCTTGATTATTTTAATATCAAGATTCTCTCTCCTCCAAAGTAATACAAATGAGACGCCCTCTCATTTTCTTTTCTCTAAATGATGACAAGAAATATTAGAGACCTTATTGAAGTGATAATTTGTATATTGAACCCTGGGTTTTGGGTAAATTGCACATTACCCCAAAACTAGGTTTTAATGCACAAAGATTGCTTTATCAGCTCTTTCTTGGTACTCAGGATACCACAAGCCATACCTTTGCATCATCTTCATTCTCATGATGCTTAAAAATATGAGGAACATATTATCATGCACAATTTGCAATTTAACCCCTCAACTTGGGTAATTTGCACTTTAGTCCAAAATAAGTAAAATATCATTTCAACATTATTTAAAAAGGACTAAAATTGAAATGTGAGTTCCTCTTGAGCCTTAATTAATTTTCAAAAGATAAGAGCAAGAATCTAATCAACTTTATTAAGAAAAACACCAGGGTTAAAGCATAACCCATGTCAGGGATGTTACAAATACATGCATTTAGAAATAGTTAAAGCTGGCAATTTTAAATGTCGCACTCATAAATTTTTTTATTCGATAAATTATTTTATTCATGTCAAAGTGAATCAGGCGGTGCGTGTCATGGTCTTATTGAAAGGGAACCCTCGTCTTGTGAATTGATACCACGCCACCAAGCCTAACATCCCTCGCTCAACTTCTAGAAGAATTCTCTACTGCCCATCAAACATTCAGCTGCTAGATTCACTCGTATCACCCCTAAATCCAAGTACCAAAGCCATCTTTGCCCCATCTGTGTATGTTACTGGGAGTTTGTTACAACTGTAAGCTGGCTTTTCGATTTATGAGAAGAAGCTTTAGCTGGGTGGTTGAGTTAGTTAGAAGGTCGTTATTAGTTAGTTGGAAGTTAGTGGACAGCTGGGTGAATAAGGAGGAGCTGTCGCAATAAGCCTTCATGGATGTAAGTGAGCTGGGCCAGGGATAAATAGACAATACACTTTAGAGGGTATCGATAAACAGTATTAAAAACAATCATTTGAAATAAATCCCTCTTCTACGATCTCTCTCTCTATCTCTCTCCCTTTATCTTCCTCCTCTCTTTCTACATTCTAGATCGGAATCTCGGCTTCATCCTATCATCTCTTCTCTATAATCTGTCACCATAGATATTACAGGGGAGAAGCAACCTCATTAGAAGCACACCTACAACTTGAGGCATAACAAAGTGGTATCAGAGCAGTCGTCGTCGACAATGGCACCAACAGATGAAGATCATGTACCTCCGTGGATGACAAGGACGGAACTGTGCGAGCTACTGGATTTCATGAATCGAACTGTGGACAGGAGATGCTCAGAGAATGTTGTAACAACCAGAAAGGCATGCTCAGATTTGAAGAGTGAGTTCGGGCAAAAGATTGACTTGATCTGCTCCAAGATGGAGAAGCTCAGTTCGGCGCTGGAAGGGAATCACTGGAGCCAGCCGCGAGTGGAGCTAAAAAGCAGTGGGTCGATTTCAAGTACAGACAAGAGAGGTCCCATGAAGCTACATTTGAAGTTGGTCAACTATGATGGCTCTTCTCCACCGATGGATTGGATTAGCAAAGCGAGGCATTTCTTCAGATTCTACGATATTGAGTCTGACCTCAAAAAATTAGATCTAATTTCTTATTATTTGGTGGGGGATGTGATGTAGTGGTGGGATTGGGTGAATGATTCATCTCAATTAACATACTGGGAGAAGTTCGAGTCAGAATTCCACATCAGGTTTGGGAATCCCTATGAAGATGCAATTGGGGCATTCACTAAATTGTCTCAAGAACATTTTGTAAGGGAATATCTATCTGAGTTTGAGAAGTTGTCTAATCGGTTACCAGGATTGGAGGAGTCGTTTAGAGTTGGTACTTTTGTGAGCGGGATGAAAGAGAAGATCAGGTGTCATGTGAAGGGGCATAGACCAAGAACAATGGCAGATGCGGTAGGGTTGGCCTTAGCTAAAGAAGAGAAGTACTTGAAAAAATACCAGAAGTTTAAACCTGTAGCAAAGGAGGAAGGAGATGGAATAAAAAATGGGGACGGAAAACCTCCGTTTGTGTCTAAAAGGTTAAGGAGGAAGAAGTGTATATAAGACAGAATAATTTGTGTTTCAGGTGTAACAAAAAATGGAGTGTTAATCATAAATGCATGTTGAAGGGGAAGTTGTATTTTACATAGGATGTGGATTCTGATGATGAGGAAGGAGAACTTAACATACAGAACTGGGCAGATACAGATGAGGAACCAAAGATCTCATTGCAAGCCTTTACTGGTGAAGATTCACCACAGACAATACGAGTCAAGATGAAGATACAAGGCATGGAGATTATAGCTTTACTGGACTCTAGGAGCACCCATAACTTCTTGGATGCCCGAGTAGTGAAGAAAGGGCCATTCCTGGTTAGTTTTAATCAGGAGTACACAGTGACAGTAGCTAATGGGGAGAGACTCCAATCGAAAGGAAGGTGTCCTGGGGTCGGATTTAAACTGTCAGATGTGTTTATGTAGCAAGATTTTCTGGTTCTACAATTGGGGAGTTGTGATGCAGTGTTGGGAGTGAAATGGTTGAGCCATATTAGCCCAGTATGGTGGGATTTCAGGACTCAAATCATGAAGTTCCAATATCAAGGAAAGATAGTCACAATACAAGGATTACAAGGGCAATCTCAAATACTTAATGTAGCTTTCTTTACACGAGAATTGAAAAGAAGTAGGATAGTGGAGGTAATTCAGTTCATGTCTCTTGATACTAAGGAGGACCAGGGAGAGTGTATGGGTTCAGGAAATGATGGACAACGGGTTGTTGAAGGGTTGTAGCAATTATTAGACGAATATGAAGACATCTTCAGGGAACCCAAGGAATTACCACCACGAAGATATCACGATCACAACATTCCGTTGATAGAGGGGAGTAAACTTGTTTTAAAGAGACCCTATCCTTATCATCACTTTCAGAAGAATGAGATAGAAAGGCAAGTAGAAGAACAATTGGATGCTGGATTAATAAGAAATAGCAATAGCCCATACTCTTCACCGATATTACTATGAAGAAAAATGATGGCTTCTGGAGAATGTGTATAGACTACAGGGGGTTAAACCAAATTACAATTCCTGATAAATTTCCTATTCCTAGAATAGGGGAACTCTTGGACGAGTTGCATGGGGATAAAGTTTTTTCTAAACTGGATCTCAGGGTAGGCTATCATCAAGTAAGAGTTAAAAAAGAAGATATCCAAAAGAAGGCCTTCAGAACACATCAAGGCCACTATGAATATGTAGTGATGCCATTTGGACTCACGAATGCACCAACTACATTTCAGTCTCTTATGAATGAAGTTTTTAAATCTTTTCTGAGGAAGTTTATAGTAGTTTTCTTTGATGACGTTTTGGTGTATAACAAGTCTATTCAATTAAATCTACAACAGTTGGAAGTAGTTTTCACTCTATTAAGGAAGAACTATTTGTGAAGAAAAGTAAGTGCAGGTTTGTAGTTGACAGAGTTGATTATCTAAGTCATATTATATCCAAGGAAGGGGTGGCTGTAGATCCGACTAAAATCCAGAGCATATAGGAATGGCCTATTCCTAAGAATGTGAAGGCTTTACGAGGATTCTTTGGACTCACAGGTTACTATAGGAAGTTGGTGAAGGGTTATGGTCAGATTGCTCAACCTTTGACCATGCTACTCCAAAAGAATGACTTCAAGTGGGGAGATGAGGTTGCAGGGGCATTTGAAAAATTAAAGCAGATTATGACATCACCATCGGTTCTAGCCATGCCAAACTTTGAGTAGGATTTTATCATAGAATCAGATGCATCCGGATACACCGTGGGAGCTATTTTGATGTAGAATAATAGGCCAATTGCTTACTTAAGCTCTGCCCTGAAAGGCAAGCAATTGGGATAGTCCACCTATGAGAAGGAGATCCACGCCATACTGTTAGCATTTACAAAATGGAGACATTATTTGATTGGCACTAAGTTAACAATTCAAACTAATCAGAAGAGCATCACTTTTATGATGGATCAGAGGCTTCATACTCCTACTCAACAGAAATGGTTATTGTGGCAACACATCCCATTATCACACAGATAACGAAGTGTTACGCGAAAACGTGCGGAAATCACCATAACCACATAATATCGAAAATACAGGTTAATTAAAAACGATTGCGGAAAATTGATAAACTGAGAAACATTTACATTCAAGTCCATATCCTGCAAGAAAACAAGTTATATACATGTCCATTCAAGATTGGATACATGTCCATATCTTAGAACAACAACTGTCATGACGTCCCCTGAGTTCATCACCTGTTTATACATACATAAGGCCCACAACTGGCCAGCAGCAGGATATACAAAACGTCTGTGGATGTACATCGTGAAACATCGTCAAAACATCGCCAAGGACCTTAGAGTACAGGGATGACTTCTAGACTCTATCACAAAACACCGAAAAGCAGCATATCCAACGCTTGCCTTCTACTGATCTTCTTGCTGCTCGGCCGCAACTCTGCCACCACCACCACGTCTAGCTCGACCACCTAAAAAGGGTGCAAACCAGCGGAGTGAGACAATTGAACATTGTCCCAGCGGGAGGCATAACTCCCCGCCAAAAACTACAAAACCTCATAAGATCATATACATTAAGAAACTACCTGATAGAAGATATAGCAAGAATAGTCTATTAGAAAAGCTATCTAAGCTTACCAGATATATCCAAGTTCTACTGCCATAAAAGAACATATAAATAGCTGCAAGATGTAAAGAGAGTAATTAAACAAACAAGGCCTCAACCAATGTTTCATGTTTGTCTTAAGCAGTATATACTAATCGGCTGGATTATGTTTTATTATGCCCTGAGGAAGTGAACCGTACCGTTCAAATCCAACCTTCAGCTGCGAAGCCCATAACCGGTGCCATACAAGGTCAATGGAAGAGCCGGAATCCACGACCTCACCCCTCGTGGTCAGTACACTAGAACACAAAGCAGGACCGCAGTCTCATGCTCAAGTGGTCTTAAGCCACAGGGTCAGCTCCTCAGGCTACCCTTTCTCTAGCCCGCCTTGGTACAGGTCACGACGCTAGTAAAACTGAGCCACGGGCCTAATCACCGTGCTCTGAGTCATGAACGCATTCATGCTCATTATATCACATATCCGGAGCCATGGGCCATGTTCACCATGCTCATCACATATCCGAGTCTGCAACCGTAACTGCACTCGTTTCACCTCTCTATTTGAGGCTAGGAGAAACCTCGCATATTAAAAAATATGCGCTCCGGGTTAACCCGCAGGAGAACCCATTTCACCATCACCAAGTCCTGACGATGATGGATCTATGGCTAGGGCAACTACATGACAGATTTTACTATGATTAATTAGTATCTTTTAGATGGATTGCAAGATTCAACCAAGTTGTATAACATGCAAGATATAACAGAAAGTAAGAAACATAAACTCAACATTATATTATTATTGTAATCACATCAACCTGATCCGTCTCAAGGATCCAATATCACATGTTATCACTTGGCCTCTTGCCAACCATCCAGTTCCATCTCAAGGATCATCACATACCATGGGATCTCAATCCCTCATCGTGTACCGCCAATGCCTCTTCAAGGCTCACATCAACATCATGGCACAACCACATCATACATACAATCTCATCAACCAGAGTAATTATCAAAGTGATGTTACTCATCACATATGTCTCATATCCTGTTCATGGCTTAAACATCACCTGCATGGTTAGGATACACAATAATCATAGTTTCTACATAAGGACCATACTTACTATCACAAGATATCATTCAAGATACTATACTTATCATTCTTACACGAACTGGTGATCCAGTGTGTTAAGCACATCATTAACAAACCATATCCCTACTTATCATTATCTCAGGGTTATACGAATAATCAAGGTGTTCACTTTATGCAAGAAGTTACATTGAGTATACAGAACAAGCACTATTGTTACTACCATCATTACTATTACCATCCACTATCATTATTATTATCATCCTGCAAACTACTAGTGTAACTGCCACCATTCTCATTATCATTAAGCATAATGATTACTTCATGCATGTCATTACTACTACCTTTCTTATTATCATCAATACTACTATTATCATCGTTATTGTTACTACTAGCAAGGCATCACCTTCGTTTAGAAGTAAGGTTATATGTGCACAACTAAACAATTCCATGGTACAAAGAACCGTCACTATAGGATCCCAAAACCCTCACTAAAACTCATCACAACCCTCACCCAAACACAACAACAACGGCTGGTACAAGGGAGTGCAGCAACGCTGCGTTGCTACAACAACACCCAACGCGCGCGACACTGCGTCACAACAAGGGGTAACACGCGTCAGGGGGGTGTCGGGCATGTCCCATGCTTATCGGGCAACGCCCGTTGCACCTCCTTCCGGCTGACACACCAGGAAGTGTGACGCCCGTCACATCGCCCAACCGCAATGCCCGTCACAACACCTAAGGGCATCGCCCGATACTCTTGCTAGCATAACGGCCAGGTCACCACATTTGTAACAACCAAGAGAGAGATAACTTACTCCACTAAACGTGCCACAACAAACCAAGGCCTAACGGCCAACACACACCAATGAAAAGGGCGTGACGCCCGTCACAACCCAAGCCCTATCACCCGTCACACATCAACTATCATACCCAACAAGGACATATCGACCAACACCTTTCTCTAGCCTATCGTCCCACCCAAACAAGCTTGCCAAACATGGCCCTATCGTCCAACTCAAGCAAACCATCATGCCACTCTTGGTCTATCGTCCATCATAAGGAGAACCATATCGCCCAACATATCAGGACAAGGGAGGGCATCACCCAACATGATCACCATCTTCTACCTTCAACACAAGGATGCTCAAACCCTAGAAAGACGACTCACCACCAAACCGAGCTCACCTTCTAGCCCTTGGTGAGAAGGAGGTGTTGCTTAAGCAACTAGGCCACAAGCTCACCTCAATTGACTAGGAAGGAGGGGTATTGCTCATGGCATTAGTTGCTCAAGCTCATTCTTCAAGACCAAAGGGGAGAGAGGAGTGTTGCTCCCTAAACCCTAACTCACATGGATCGGCCAACATGGCTACTAAGCAAGAACTAGACTGTTAACATGTAAACAAGATTATAACAAGAGATAGAGTAGTTAGGGTTAGAAGTTATGCAACCCGCCTTAAGCTCCAAACTCTAAGGAAGAAGAAGAGCTCCAAGCTTCAAGGGATATCGGCCACCAAAGCTCCTCCAAGGGGGTGTATTGGCCACCACTGCTTCTTCAAGGGAGTGTGTCGGCCGACACAAGCAAAGAAGGAAGGAGTGTCGTGCACTCAAGGTAGAGGAAAGACCAAAAGATCAAAGGAAGTCAAGGCAAGGGAAAGAACCACCTATATAGAAGGAAAGGGAGGAGAAAATAAGGTTGATCCATGCTAGGTGTCATCCACCCAAGGGACACTTGTCCTAGGGCTCAAACCACCACTCTAGCAAGGTTTAAGACACTTGTCCAGGATGTGTTCCAAGTGTCCACCAAACAAGACCAAGCATCATGGGTGGCACAACCAAGGTACCATGGGCGACACACCTCCTTGTTGGCCGACACAAACACCCTAGGTCGACACATACCTCATCTTGGGCGACACAAGCAACACTTGGGCGACACAAGGCTCAACCAAGCCCAAACAAGGCACCTCAAGGCCCAAACAAGCTCAACCAAAGCCCAAAGAACTTAAGAAACAAGACCAAGCCTTCCTCTCAACCCTAGAGGAAACAAAGAGAGGAAAACACCTCACAAGATGGCAGACTTGCACAAAAAACCCTAAACTTGGGTTATTTGCAAGTAGCCCCCCTCAAACTCTCAACAAGGCACAACCAAACCCTAATCACCACTAAAGGTGATTAGCAAGCACCAAAGTACCAGGGTTCAGAAAAACAAACAGGGTAAACCCTAAACGAAGGTTAGGGTCCTTACAATCTAACCCCCTTTAAGGGACTTCGTCCCCGAAATCCGAAGAGAAAAGCAAGAGATACTTCCTTGTCATCTCTTCCTCAAGCTCCCACATGGCTTCCTCAGTGCCACGACACTGCCAAAGAACCTTTACAAGAACCAGGTCCTTCCTCTTCAGCTTTTTGATCCTTCTGTCAAGAATCACCACAAGACCTTCCTCGTAGGTCACATCTGCATCAAGCTCAACCTCAACTGGTTGTATCACTGTACCTGAATCTGGATGACTTTTCTTCAGCATACTGACATGAAACACTGGATGTAACCTGTGTAACTTTGGAGGTAATTCTATCTCGTAAGCTACCTTGCCAACACGTGCTATGACTGGGTAAGGCCCCATATACCTGGGAGCTAACTTACCCTTCCGACCAAACCTTAGCACACCTTTCCACAGCGAGACTTTAAGATATACTTTGTCTCCTACCTGGAACTCCAAAGGTCGTCGGTGATTGTCTGCATATGACTTCTGCCTGTCCTGTGCCACTTTCAACTGTTGCTGTATCACTTTGATCTTATCTGTCGTCTGCTGAACTAACTCAGGACCCAAAAGTTGATACTCACTAGACTCATACCAACACAAAGGAGATCTACACTTCCTTCCATACAAAGCCTCATAAGGAGCCATGTCGATGCTCCGTTGATAACTGTTGTTATAGGCAAACTCTATCAAACTCAGATGTACATCCCAGTTGCCTAGAAACTACAAAACACAAGCTCGAAGGAGATCTTCCAAAATCTGAATAGTCCTTTCAGACTGTCCATTTGTCTGCGGGTGAAAGGCTGTACTGAACCTCAACTGCGTTCCCAACGCTCTGTGCAACTGTTCCCAAAAACGACTCATAAACTGAGTACCTCTGTCAGAAACTATCGTTGCTGGCACACTATGCAAACGTACTATCTCATCCACATACACTCGAGCGAGTTTCTTAGCTATATACGTCGTCTTCACTGGTAGAAAATGGGCAGACTTTGTCAATCTGTCCACTATCACCCAAATGGAATCATGATTCCTAGTTGTCCTGGGTAGACCAACTACGAAATCCATGGTTATATGATCCCATTTCCACTGCGGTATTGGCAAAGGTTGCAACGTACCTGCCGACTTCTGATGTTCAGCCTTCACTTGCTGACACACCGCACATCTCGTCACGAACTCAGCTACATCTTTCTTCAAACCGGGCCACCAATATAAGTCTTTCAGACTATGATACATCTTGGTGACACCTGGATGCATAGCATACATCGATGTGTGTGATTCCTCAAGCACCAACTTCCTTATCTCATCAACATCTGGAACCACCATCCTGTTACAATAGCAAACTAGTCCATCCTCGGACTCATGAAACCCATCACACTTGTCGCTGCCGAACTCTGATCTGATTAACTGTACCGCATCATCTGTCTGCTGTGCATCCTTGATCTGCTGTCTTATTGTAGGCTTGACTCGCATCTAAGCGAAAAGACCAGACAACAAAGAAACTTCCATTTGCACATTCATCTATCGCAGAGAGACAAACATATCTCGCCTATGGCATACCAGTGAACTCAACTGTGTCTTCTTTGAAGAAAGAGAATAAGACTTTCTGCTAAGCGCATCAGCTACCACATTCGCCTTACCAGGATGATACTCGATAGTGCAGTCATAATCATTGATCAACTCCATCCAACGTCGCTGTCGCATATTCAACTTGTGCTGCGTGAAGATATACTTCAGATTCTTATGATCCGTAAAGATCTGACACACTTCCCCATACAGACAGTGTCTCCAAATCATTAACGCATGAACCACTGCCGCCAACTCCAAGTCATGAGTCAGGTAGTTCTCCTCATGCTTCTTGAGCTGTCGCGAGGCAAAAGAAACCACATGATCTTCCTGCATCAACACACAACCTAAACCCTTCTTGGAAGCATCACAGAAAACAACATAGCTTTTCCCAAGCTCTGGCAAGATCAACACTGGAGAACTGGTCAGCTTCTCCTTCAAACTATGGAAAGCTTGCTGACATCGATCATCCCAAACAAAAGGTACATCCTTCCTGGTCAACTTCGTCATCGGTAACACGATCACACTGAAGTCCTTGATAAACCTCCGGTAATATCCTTCTAGGACAAGGAAACTACGAACTTCCATCGACGTCTTTGGCTGTTCCCAATCTGCAACAGATTCCACCTTCTTCGGATCTACTTTGACTCCTTCAGCAGATATCACATGCCCCAAGAAAGTCACTTCTTCCAACCAGAACTCACATTTACTGAACTTGGCATACAACTGATGTTGACGAAGAAGAGTCAACGCTCGAAGAAGATGTTGCTCATGCTCTAGCCTGTCCTGACTATAGATCAATATGTCATCTATAAAGACTACAACAAACTGATCTAAAAACGGATGGAACACTCTATTCATCAGATCCATGAAAGCTGCAGGTGCATTGGTTAACCCAAACGGCATAACCACAAACTCGAAATGACCATACCTTGTCCTAAAAGCTGTTTTTGGTATGTCATCCACCTTTATCCTCAACTGATGATATCCAGACCAAAGATCGATCTTCGAAAACACTGTAGCACCACACAACTGATCGAACAGATCATCTATCCTCGGCAACGGGTACTTATTCTTGATGGTGACTTTGTTCAACTGCCGGTAGTCTATACACAATCGCATCGAACTATCCTTCTTCTTAACAAACAACACGGGAGTACCCCAAGGCGACATACTCGGTCGGATAAAACCTTTCTCCAATAACTCTTGCAACTGCTTCTTCAACTCTGCCATCTCTGTAGGGGCCATCCTATATGGTGACTGTGCAACTGGCTGTGTTCCTGGAACCAGGTTGATCTCGAAATCAACCTCTCGGGGTGGAGGAACACCAGGAAACTCCTCAGGGAACACATCTGCAAACTCTCGAACAACTGTCACCTCCTCAAGGCTAGTACCTTTCGCCTTGGTAACTACAACAGTATCCACCACGTGAGCTAAGAACACCTCACATCCTTGTCGTAACAAATTATCTGCCACCCTGGCTGACACTAGACATGTCAGAAGAATCTTCCTATCCCCTTGGAAGATCCACTTCTGTCCAGCATCATCAAACACTGCCTGCTTGGAACCACAATCCAAAACAACCTTATACTTCTCTAAGGTATCCATCCCAAGGATAACATCGAAACCATGCATATCAAGTGGTATAAGATCCACTTGGATGCGGTGCCCTGAGAAAGACAAGACACAAGATGGACACTCTTCTCGAAGCAAATAGGAACCATCAAGAGGGGTTTCTAACAACAAGCTATCCTTCTTACAGCTAACAGGAAAACGACAGTTTTCAAGCATACTATAGGCGATAAAAGAGTGTGTAGCACCCGGGTCAACCAGAACAGATGTAAAGCAAGAAGAAGACATATCAGAATGAAATAACTCCATCTGACCTGTCACCACTCGCGGGTTGACTATCGCCTCTGGATGACTCATGGCATAGAATCAAGCCGTTGCTTGCTGTCCACAACCCCTGCTTCCTTGAGCAGACGATCCAGCTTGAGACGCCTGACCGCGTCCTCATCCTCTGCTACCACTTGGTTGAGGTCTCTCTGATTCCTGAAGGTTCTGCCTCGGCTGCTGGGTCACTTCTTCATCCCTGTAGGGACAACTCAACTTGACATGCCCTATCTGACCACAGGCATAGCATGTCCTACCATCAACTCGTGGCCAGGATGGCCCTGTCACTGCCACAGAAGCCGAACTTTGTGCCTTAGATGGTGAAGAAACATAACCTCTTCCTCTACTCAGAGACCACTGAGACAATCTACCAGAACCTCTCATCACTGCCGGTGCCGAAAACCTGGGCTTCTTGAAGCCACCAAACCTATGACCCTGGAACTGAGCAGGTCTCTTCTTAGCCATAGATTCTCTCTTCTCCCTTACAGATCGTTCGATCCTCCGAACGGATTCTACAAAAAATGCAAACTGCTCCCGGTTCTCTAACGTAGAAACTGGTGTCGTCAGCTCGGCACTCAGACCCTTCTCGAAACGTCTGATCCTCTCCTCGTCTGTCGCTGCCATGTGAGGACAAAACCTCAACAGATCCATAAACTTGGCTTCGTACTCGGTGATGTTCATCGTTCCCTGCCGCAAACTCTCAAACTGACTGATCTTCTCATCCAGATACGTCTTGGGAAAGTATCGTCTGACGAACTCGTGCCGGAATACTTCCCAACAGATCACCTCACCAGGCCGCTTGTCTTCCTCGATGGTCCACCAGTGACCAACACTACCTTTCAGAAGGTAGACAACATGCTTAACCTTGTCTGCTTCGGAGATGTCAAGGATCCGGAAAGCCTTCTCGAGACTTGTCAGCCACAGATATGCATCCGCTGGATCAGCCATTCCAGCATATTCTGAAGCTCAAACTCGGCGAAGCCGCTCGAAGGTCTTCCCAATACCCGATACTTCTCCATGGGAAACCTGTGCTCGCGGAGGAGGCACTGGTAATCGCTCAACCATGAGATTCATCGTAGCCATCATCTGCCCCATAAGCTGTTGGTAGGCAGGATGTTCAAATATGGCTGGGTTAGGTTGGGGAACCTCAGGCACCCGATCTTCATGTGCCTGCTCAAAAGCTCCATCAACTGATGCAGCATCACTATGCTCAGGAGCATGTTCTTCCTGGTTTCCAGACATCTTAGTTTTTTTTCCGCTGAGGGCAGAAGATTTTGTAAGAAAACCTGGAAAACTCATAAGAACAGACTCAACCTAGTCCTAAATCCCTGTAGACTCAGCGAACCTAGAGCTCTAATACCAAACTTGTGGCAACACATCCCATTATCACACAGATAACGAAGTGTTACAAAAAAATGTGCAGAAATCACCATAACCACAGAATATCGAAAATACGGGTTAATTAAAAACGATTGCGGAAAACTGATAAACTGAGAAACATTTACATTCAAGTCCATATCCTGCAAGAAAACAAGTTATATACATGTCCATTCAAGCATGGATACATGTCCATATCTTAGAACAACAACTGTCATGACGTCCCCTGAGTTCATCACCTGTTTATACATACATAAGGCCCACAACTGGCCAGCAGCAGGATATACAAAATGTCAGTGGATGTACATCGTGAAACAGCGTCAAAACATTGCCAAGGACCTGAGAGTACAGGGATGACTTCTAGACTCTATCACAAAACACCCCAAAGCAGCATATCCAACACTTGCATTCTACTGATCTTCTTACTTCTCGGCCGCAACGCTGCGACCACCACCACGTCTAGCTCGACCACCTAAAAAGCGTGCAAACTAGCAGAGTAAGACAATTGAAAATTGTCCCAGCGGGAGGCATAACTCCCTGCCAAAAACTACAAAACCTCATAAGATCATATACATTAAGAGACTACCTGATAGAAGATATAGCAAGAATAGTCTATTAGAAAAGCTATCTAAGCTTACCAGATATATCCAAGTTCTACTGCCATAAAAGAACATATAAATAACTGGTAGATGTAAAGAGAGTAATTAAACAAACAAGGCCTCAACCAATGTTTTGTGTTTGTCTTAAGCAATATATACTAAACGGCTGGATTACATTTTATTATGCCCTGAGGAAGTGAACCGTACCGTTCAAATCCAACCTTCGGCTGCGAAGCCCATAACCGGTGCCATACAAGGTCAATGGAAGAGCCGAAATCCACGACCTCACCCCTCGTGGTCAGTACACAAGAACACAAAGCAGGACCACTGTCTCATGCTCAAGTGGTCTTAAGCCACAGGGTCAGCTCCTCAGGCTACCCTTTCTCTAGCCCGCCTTGGTACAGGTCACGGCGCTAGTAAAACTGAGCCACGGGCCTAATCACCGTGCTCTGAGTCATGAACGCATTCATGCTCATTATATCACATATCTGGAGCCATGGGCCATGTTCACCATGCTCATCACATATCCGAGTCTGCAAACGCAGCTGCACTCATTTCACCTCTCTATTTGAGGCTAGGAGAAACCTCACATATTCAGAAATATGCACTCCGGGTTAACCTGTAGGAGAACCCGGTTCACCATCACCAAGTCCTGACGATGATGGATCTATGGCCAGGGCAACTACATGACAGATTTCACTGTGATTAATTAGTATCTTTTAGATGGATTGCAAGATTCAACCAAGTTGTATAACATGCAAGATATAACAGAAAGTAAGCAACATAAACTCAACATTATATTATTATTGTAATCACATCAACCTGATCCGTCTCAAGGATCCAACATCACATGTTATCACTTGGCCTCTTGCCAACCATCCAGATCCATCTCAAGGATCATCACATACCATGGGATCTCAATCCCTCATCGTGTACCGCCAATGCCTCTTCAAGGCTCACATCAACATCATGGGACAAACACATCATACATACAATCTCATCAACCAGAGTAATTATCAAAGTGATGTTACTCATCACATATGTCTCATAGCCTGTTCATGGCTTAAATATCACCTGCATGGTTAGGATACACAATAATCATAGTTTCTACATAAGGACCATACTTACTATCACAAGATATCATTCAAGATACTATACTTATCATTCTTACACGAACTGGTGATCCAGTGTGTTAAGCACATCATTAACAAACCATATCTCTACTTATCATTATCTCAGGGTTATACGAATAATCAAGGTGTTCACTTTATGCAAGAAGTTACGTTGAGTATACAGAACAAGCACTATTGTTACTACCATCATTACTGTTACCATCCACTATCATTATTATTATCATCCTGCAAACTACTAGTGTAACTGCCACCATTCTCATTATCATTAAGCATAAGGATTACTTCATGCATGTCATTACTACTACCTTTCTTATTATCATCACTACTACAATTATCATCATTATTGTTACTACTAGAAAGGCATCACCTTCGTTTAGAAGTAAGGTTATATGTGCACAACTAAACAATTCCATGGTACAAAGAACCGTCACTATAGGATCCCAAAACCCTCACTAAAACTCATCACAACCCTCACCCAAACACAACAACAATGGTTGGTACAAGGGAGTGCAGCAATGTTGTGTTGCTACAACAACACCCAACCCGCACGACACAGCGTCACAGCAAGGGGTAACGCGCGTCAGGGGGGTGTCGCGAATCCCATGCTTATCAGGCAACGCCCGTTGCACCTCCTGCCGGCCGACACACTAGGAAGTGTGACGCCCGTCACAGCGCCCAACCGCAACGCCCGTCATAACACCTAAGGGTATCACCCGATACTCTTGCTAGCATAACGGCCAGGTCACCACACTTGTAACAACCAAGAGAGAGATAACTTACTCCACTAAACATGCCACAACAAACCAAGGCCTAACGGCCGACACACACCAAAGAAAAGGACGTGACGCCCGTCACAACCCAAGCCCTATCTCCCGTCACACATCAACTATCATACCCAATAAGGACATATCGGCCAACACCTTTCTCTAGCCTATCGTCCCACCCAAATAAGCTTGCCAAACATGGCCCTATCGTCCAACTCAAGCAAACCATCATGCCACTCTTGGTCTATCGTCCATCATAAGGAGAACCATATCAACCAACATATCACGACAAGGGAGGGCATCGCCCAACAGGATCACCATCTTCTACCTTCAACACAAGGATGCTCAAACCCTAGAAAGATGGCTCACCACCAAACCGAGCTCACCTTCTAGCCCTTGGTGAGAAGGAGGTGTTGCTTAAGCAACTAGGACACAAGCTCACTTCAATCCACTAGGAAGGAGGGGTATTGCTCATGGCATTAGTAGCTCAAGCTCATTCTTCAAGACCAAAGGGGAGAGAGGAGTGTTGCTCCCTAAACCCTAACTCACATGGATCGGCCAACATGGCTACTAAGCAAAAACTAGACTGTTAACATGTAAACAACATTATAACAAGAGATAGAGTAGTTAGGGTTAGTAGTTATGCAACCCGCCTTAATCTCCAAGCTCCAAGGAAGAAGAAGAGCTCCAAGCTTCAAGGGATATCGTCCACCAAATCTCCTCCAAGGGGGTGTATCGGCCACCACTTCTTCTTCAAGGGAGTGTGTCGGACGACACAAGCAAAGAAGGAAGGAGTGTCGTGCACTCAAGGTGGAGGAAAGACCAAAAGATCAAAGGAAGTCAAGGCAAGGGAAAGAACCACCTATATAGAAGGAAAGGGAGGAGAAAACAAGGTTGATCCATGCTAGGTGTCGTCCACCCAAGGGACACTTGTCCTAGGGATCAAGCCACCACTCTAGCAAGGTCTAAGACACTTGTCCAGGATGTGTTCCAAGTGTCCACCAAACAAGACCAAGCATCATGGGTGGCACAACCAAGGTACCATGGGCGACACACCTCCTTGTTGGCCAACACAAACACCCTAGGTCGACACATACCTCATCTTGGGCGACACAAGCAACACTCGGGCGACACAAGGCTCAACCAAGCCCAAACAAGGCACCTCAAGGCCCAAACAAGCTCAACCAAAGCCCAAAGAACTTAAGCAACAAGCCCAACTTCCTCTCAACCCTAGAGGAAACAAAGAGAGGAAAACACCTCACAAGATGGCAGACTTGCACACAAAACCCTAAACTTGGGTTATTTGCAAGTAGCCCCCCTCAAACTCTCAACAAGGCACAACCAAACCCTAATCACCACTAAAGGTGATTAGCAAGCACCAAAGCACCAGGGTTAAGCAAAACAAACAGGGTAAACCCTAAACGAAGGTCAGGGTCCTTACAGTTATCCAAATTACTGGGTTACCACTATGACATTGAATACAAAATAGGCTCGACAAATAAAGTGGCTGATGCTCTATCAAGAAGAACCTTGGAAATTTCAGGAGGAGAATTGGAAGGGGAGTTACAAGCTATTTCTGTTCCTGTACCACAATGGTTTGAAGAAGTTCAGTAGTTAACCATTACTGATCCGATATCAGTACAATTGGTTGAAAAATGGCAACAAGGCAAATTGGACACTGGTAAATATGCACTAAAGAATGGAGTTCTGTTAAAAAAGGGGAAGATAGTCATTAGTGTGGATTCTGAGCTAAGCAAGAAAGCATTGCATGAAATGCATGATATATATACAAGTGGCCATTTGGGATATGAAAAGACTTTGAATAAGGTCAGGGAGGTGTTTTGGTGGAAAGGGATGCGAGGGAAGCTTCCTAGATACATCAAAGAGTGTACCATTTGTTAGGAAAACAAACATGAGAACTGTCCCCTTCCTGGGCTTCTACAACCTCTCCCCATTCCCACACAAATTTGGACAGACATTGCCACATATTTTATTGATGCATTACCTGTTTCAAAGGGCCACTCAGTCATTCTTGTGGTGGTATATCATCTTTCAAAGGCTACACATTTCTTTGCAGTACGACATCCTTGTACTGCTAAATCCATTCTGGAGGTCTTTATTGATGGTGTGTTTAAACATCATGGGATGCCGCTGTCTATTGTTTCAGACAGAGACACAATTTTCACAAGTGCTTTTTGGCAAGATTATTATAGAAAACAAGGGACTCAACTGAGAATGAGTACAACTTATCACCCTTAGTCCAATGGACAGAGTGAGATTCTTAATAAAGGCCTACAATGTTATTTGCACTGCTATTGTGCAGTTAATCCTCATGAGTGGGTGAATCACTTGCCATGGGATAAATGGTGCTATAATACATCAGTTCATACTTCCACCAACATTTCTCCCTATGAAGCAGTTTATGGGAGGCCACCACCCACTCTTCTGTCTTACATTCCAGGGAAATCAAAGGTAGCAGCAGTAGATTCTTCCTTAAAAACATGGGCTGAGATACTAGATCTTCTACAAGCCAATCTGAAGAAGGCTCAAGATAGAATGAAAAAATTTGGTGACTTAAAACGCAGTGATAGAGAGTTTGCTGTGGGAGACATGGTATGTAAGGACCCTGACCTTCGTTTAGGGCTTACCCTATTTGCTTTGCTTAACCCTGGTGCTTTGGTGCTTGCTGATCACCTTTAGTGGTGATTAGGGTTTGGTTGTGCTTTGTTGAGAGTTGAAGGTGCTACTTGCAAATAACCCAAGTCTAGGGTTTTGTGGGCAAGTTTGCCACCTTGTGAGGTGTTCCTCTCTCTCTTTTCTTCCTCTAAGGTTGAGAGGAAGGCTTGGGCTTGTTGCTTGAGTTCTTTGGGCCTTGGTTGAGCTTGTTTGGGCCTTGAGGTGCCTTGTTTGGGCTTGGTTGAGCCTTGTATCGGCCTAGGAGTGTTTGTGTCGGCCAAGTTGAGTGTGTGCCGCCCATGGCAATGGAGTGTGTCACCCAAGGAGCAACATGTTGTGTCGCCCATGATGCTTGACCTAGCTTTGACCTTGTTTAGTGGACACTTGGTACATATCTTGGACATGTGTATGGAGCTTGCTAGAGTGGAGGCTCATGCACTAGGACAAGTGTCCCTAGGCAAGTGACACCTTGCTTGAACCAACCTTGTTTTCTCCTCCCTTTCCTTCTATATAGGCGGTTCTTTCCTTAGCTTTAGGTCCTTTGGTTCATCTCCACCTTGTTGCACGACACAACCCCCCTTCCTTGCTAGTGGTGGCCGATATCCGTTTGAAGAAGAGAGTGGAGGCCGATACACCCTTGAAGGAGCAAGCTTGGTGGCCGACACACCTTGGAGGAGCAAGTGGTGGTCGACATCCCTTGAAGCTTGGAGCTCTTCTTCTTCCTTGGAGCTTGGAGCTTAAGGCGGGTTGCATACAATTACTTTATCTCTTGCTATGATCTTGCTTATATGCATGTTAGTAGCTTGGTTCTTGTTTAGCTTTCATGTTGGCCGATCCTTGTGATCTAGGGTTTGTAGGTGAGCAACACTCCTTTCTCCCCGTGGTCTAGAAGAGTGAGTTTGGGCTTCTAGTGCCATGAGCAACACCCCTCCTTCTTAGTCGATTGAGGTGAGCTTGTGTCCTAGTTGCTTGAGAAAGACCCTCTTCTCACCATGGGCTAGAAGGGTGAGCTTGGTTTGGTGGTGACCCTTCTCTAGGGTTTCGGGTGTCCATGTGTGTGAGATAGTAGATAACCCTTGTTGATAGATACCTTGTACGATATGGGTAGGGGGAGGTGCTGCCCGACAACCCTCTTGGCCTAGACCCCATGCACGGCACGCTTATGGGACATCTTTCCCGGTATGCTCACCTTGGTAGTTGTTGTTAGTTCTGTTTGTGTCAGGCACGCGAGCCGATCCTTGGTTGCCCAGCACCAACCTTGCACGCCCTTGAGTTGCTCGTCCGACAAAGAGCGTTAGAACCGTGCACGACATGCCCATGCACGATACGACCAACCGTGCTGCCCGATACTCCCCTACACGGCACAGGTACCCGGCACACCTGATGCCTACCCTTGCTCGCCCGACACAAGTTTCTCGCCCGATACAGGTAGCTTGCCCGGCATGAGCTGCACGCTCTAGTGCGCGTCACATGGCTAACACCCAGCTACCCGGTACCGTGCACGTCCTTGCGCGCGTTGCACTAGCTGATATACCCTACACGCTCGCCCTTGACCCAGTGTTGCACGCTGCACACGGGCCGTGTGAGCAGGTTGCCCGATACAGTTTTGGGTGAGAGTGAGTCCTGCTCGGTACAACCTTTAGTGAGGGTTTGGAGCACTTCTTGTGAGGGTTCCGTTTGTCATAGAAAGCTAATGTGTCGGCTATACTTTTTTTAATCTATGATGACTTGTTGCATGATAATGTTTATGGGCTCGGATCTCCAAACCATGACATAAACACTATTAAACTTAGCAGAAGCGAATCGGTAATCAGCGGAAGACAAAAATCACGGGAAATTAAAACTTTTCGTGACAAGAGTTTGAATCCATAAAAGCTTCTTTCATAAAGAGAGATAAACTGTTTACATCTCAGGATAATTACTTCTTGAGTAATTATATACATCAAGATACAAAATCTCAAGATCACTATACAAAAGACTCCAAGACCTGAGAGTACAGAGGACACATAGGACTGACTCTAACTACATCATATGGCAGGACAATCTCCACCTGCGATTACTGCTGCCCCTGATGCTACTGCTGAGACTTATCACCTGTAGGCTGGTTCCTTCGTCTCCGACGTCCACCTAAAAAGTTGAAGCCTACGGGGTGAGACAATTATACATAATTGTCCCAGTGAGAGTTATAACTCTTCGCCAGAAGCTTTATTATAGCATCAAAGAATATCTTAAACAGTAAAACCTTCAAAGCATTCTGTAACAGTTGCAGGTATAACAAGATCTCATCCATTTAGGAGATATGGAGAATATAAACACTATTGCAAAGTAACATCAATCAACTAACTTGGAGTTATCTCTAACAAGTTATACTACATGGTTGATTATGTTTTACAAACAACATTATGCCCTGTGGAGATGAGGCTTACCACTCATACCCCAACTGATCGTTGAGAAGCCGCATCAGTATCATACATAGGTCATTAAGAGAGCCGGATTCTCATGACCTTCACCTCCCTCAGTCAGTAAGAGGATCACTTGTAGGACATCTCGTGTCTCTACTTAATATAGCTCACCAGGGTAAACTGGTCCTTCGCTATTCTAGAGTCACAGTGGCGTTCTGTACTCTCTTCGTCATCAGGAGGTTTCATGTTTACCTACCACTGATATGGATATCTGTGCTTTCTTCATCATCAGGAGGTTTCATGTTTACCTACCACTGATACGATATGGAAATATAGTGAAGGATGGATGGATTACACATCTACATCACTCTCCTACACTAGGATGTAAGGTTCTACGCATCCATGTACCCCACATACTCAAAAGTATGTGCTCCAGGAGTTCCCTGAGGAAAACCTGTTTCACCATCACTTAATCTCTGACAATGATGGATCTATGATCAGGGCTCTACATTATACTTGATTAGTTAGGTACATTCAGTATTCTTTAACAGCATACATTGTTCTTCAAACAATAACAGTAGCATAATAGCTATAAAAGAAGAATACTAAATGTAACATGCCTAACTCATATCAATCATCATTTCTCATTATCCTCATCACAAGTCATTTCTAAGGCATGACCCTGATGGTATTCATGGCTCTCACAGCCCATTATCAGCATAGGATGCCACTGTCAAGGCATTATATCACTTTACTTATTCATAAGGCTAACAACATGCCTTTAATGAATATAACATCAACATCCATACCTGGATATGATTACCTTCATATCAGAACCTGCATGGTTAATATAACTGATAAAGGTAATACAACAATAAGGAATATACTTCCTACTCTTGTCATAAGAGTTAAATCTCTAATTCACATCAAATAGAGTTTAACACTCAAAAGCATGCCATTAACCTTGAATTAGGGTTTACTATTCACATTACATGTCATCACCCTTGAATTAGGGTTTACTATTCACATTACATGTCATCACCCTTGAATCAGGGTTTACTATTCACATGAAGGTGAATTAAACTCATAACATCATCATGTATGAGTAACATCTTCATTGATGCTCTTGGATTAGTTAAAGGTTCATCATTTATCATAATTAGGGTTTCTATGATCTCACACAGGTGGATCATACCCTAATTATGCTCATTCCTGTGCATTGGAGATGCTTTAATCGAGTTTCCACTTAAAAAGGGTACTTTCTCTCTCTAGAAGTACTTTCTCTCTCATCATAATGTTAGGTGATGTCAACATCACTCCAAAACAGGTTGGATTGAGTCATTATAGGCTAACATAGCCAAAAACATCACCATTATGTGATTAGAGTTACTTTCTCTCTCTAGGGTACTTTCTCTCTCTAGAGTACTCTCTCTTTCATCATACTAATGGTTTATGATAACATTAGACTAGATCAAGTTGGATAGAGTCATTATGACTAAAAACATCATTCTCATGTAATTAGAGTTTGAATTGAGCAAGGTATAACTCAATTGACCCTTCAGGGGTATTTCGGTAATTCACCCCATTGATCATCATCATGGTCAAGAACCTTAGTCAAATAACCCCTTACTATCCTAGATTATCATTAGGGTTTGATTTGGGCAACATTGGACCATTTATATTATGAATTGATTGAAAGAAGTCAACTTGGAATTACATTGATTGATTTCAATCATTAATCATCAATTGAGTTGAGATCGGTTGAAAGTGTTGACCGTTTGCCCACTTTGACTTTCCAAGACCGCGAGCCTCCTTCTAACTTCAAGACTGCGAGCCCCTTTAGGCTTCAAGACCGCGAGCCTCTTCAAGTGGTTCAAGACCGCGAAGCCCTCTCATTGGTTCAAGTTGATGTTGAGACCGCGAAGAGACGTTGACCGTTTGCTCATCTTGACCTCAGGACCGCGAGGCCCTTCGCGGTCTTGAGACCGTGAGCCTCCTCTCGGTCTTGAGACCGTGAGCCCCCTCACGGTCTTGAGACCGCGAGCCCTCTCACGGTCTTGAGACCGCGAGGCTCTCAAGGTCTCAACCGTTTGGTCCATCAACAAAATCAATAAAGCAATCGATGGTGTCAAACGATGTTGAAGCCCTCAAAAGGTCAAAGCTATGTTGACCACCTATGGATTGGGTCAATTAAGGTTATGCTTAACCAATTGGTCATTCAATTGACCCTCAATTGTTGACCAATTAGGATTGAAATCGATTCAATTAGGGTCTATCAATGTTCACCCATCAATACTCAACAATGTGCATCAACACAAGGTTGAACCCTTCAATTGAGCTCCAAGTGGGCTCAAACTTGGCCCAAACGGTCTTGAGGTCATGTGGGTGGACCCCACATGGTCTTGAGACCGTTTGCCCAAGATTTCATCAAAATCTAAGGTGATTGGATAGGGGTTGACCCATGATTGAGCCACAAAACAGAATTTTGATTAAATTGATAACTTATTTACAATTGGGTCCTCAATTGGTCAAATTACTCAACCCTAGACCTTCAAACGGTCTTGGGTGATTGTCCTCTCGGTCTTGAGACCGTTTGGATGAGTTCCAAACGGTCTTGAGACCGTTTGCCCATCAAAGTTTGGATTCTAGTGGAAATTCATCAAGGTTGAACAAATTGAGTTGATGATTATATCGATATTTAATTGCAATGTAATTTGGTGTAATTGTACCTTCAATTGGTCAACTATCCTTGACCCCAGACCTCCAAACGGTCTTGGTTGATTTCCCTCGCGGTCTTGAGACCGTTTGGTGACCCCCAAACGGTCTTGAGACCGTTTAGGTCAATCAACCCTAAAAACCCTAATTAGGTCACCATAATTTCAGTACTGATTTCATCTAGGGTTAGCCCTAGTATTCATCCTTTAACTCTTAGCCCGTTTGGAATTAGACCATAAAACTTGGTGAGTTGTTAATTAACATAATTTTGAACAGTAATCTCATACGGTCAACGCTTAGTCAACGACCTTACACGGTTTTGAGACCGTTTGCCCAAAAAGGCAATTTCAGACCGTTTGAAAATCAGAGATAAATTCAAATAAAGTTGTTACTTAAAAAGGTCATATCTCCCGATTCCCTTGGAGTTAGCCTCCCAAATTTTGTGGGTAATTAGCCTATATAATTAGAAACAGGTTTCTCATACGGTCCATGCTCGGTCAACGGGGCCAAACAGTCTTGGAGACCGATGCACATAGTAAAGCATGGGTTTAGAGTTATAAAACCCGCCTAAAGCTTGCTCCTTGAGCTCCAAGCTTTCAAGCTCCAAGCTCTAATGGCGTCCTTGAGTTCTTACAGGTTGGCCAAGGTGAAAACTCCAAGGAAGGATGAAAAGAGACGGCTAGAAAGATAGGGTTTCGAGAATTAGCCATGAAGGTGACCTTGAATTCGAGTTCTAACCAAGGAATTAGGCAAGAAGAGGGGTTTAAACCTACCTTGCACCCCCTTGGTCGTCCTTCTTAGCTCCAAGGCAGTCCTTGGTCGTCTTTGGTGAAATGAAACAGTAAGGGAACGAAGGGTAAGTTCCCTTGCAACTAAGGGAAGGAGAGCTTATATACATGGGGTAGGATTTTCAATATTAGTACATAAGTTGTCCATAATTCCAACTAGGTCCCTCCTTCTTTACTTGATCGTCCCTTCCTCTTCACTCTAAGGACAAACCTTCTCTTAAGGTCTTAGGAAAAGAAGGTAAAGGAGAGCAAGCTAATAATGAGGTACATACATAAAGAGGTATTGCACATATACCTTGATTATTCCATCACAAGGCATATTTCATAACTTGATAACTCAATTGAGGTGACTCCCTCATCATTTCTTCTCTTAATGATGGCAAGAGTCTAAAAAGATACATTAGATGACATATTTTACAATTTGCATCCCTTAATTTGGGTAAATTGCATTTTACCCCAAATTAGGGTTTCAAGCACCGGGATTGCTTCCACAGCTGCACCTTGGTGCCCTAGCTTGGGAAATCCCTCAAACTTTGCCAAAAAGATTCTCATGATGTCTCAACATCAGAGGAACATCTCAACATGTGCAAATTGCAAGCTAACCCTTTTAACTGGGTAAATTGCACATAGGTCCCTGTTTATCAAAACAATGCTACAACTTTAAATAAAAAGGAGCAAATACTAAAATATATGTTTCTGAGAAACTTAATTACATGCTCAGAGTTAATCACAAATATTTAATTACATATTTAGGCAAAACACCTAGGGTTGACTCATAACCCAGGTCAGGGATGTTACAAATTATCCACCCCTTACAAGGATTTCGTCCTCGAAATCGATAAAACATACTACGAGAAAAGGGCAGGATACTTCCTTCTCATCTCATCCTCTAACTCCCAAGTGGCTTCTTCAATACCACGGTGGTTCTAGAGGACTTTCACAAGACTGATATCTTTCTTCTTTAACTTTTTAATGCGTTTATCAAGGATTGACACTGGTCCCTCCTCATAGGATATGTCATCATTCAATTCTACCTCCATAGGTTGTAGAACTGACTCAGTGTCTGGTTGACATTTCTTCAACATAGAAATGTGAAACACAGGATGTAACCGCTGTAACTCAGGTGGTAGTTCTAGTCTATATGCTACCTTTCCAATCCGTTCGATGATTGGATAAGGCCCCATATATCTAGGAGCTAACTTCCCTTTCCTTCCAAAACGAAGGACCCCTTTCCAAGGTGAGACCTTGAGATACACTCTGTCTCCAACCTGGAACTCTAAGGGTCTACGACGTTTGTCAGCATAAGATTTCTGCCTATCCTGAGCAGTCTTAATCTTATGTTGTATTATTTTAATCTTTTCTGTGGTCTGCTGCACAAGGTCAGGACCTAACAACTGATGTTCACCAGTCTCAAACCAACACAAGGGTGATCTACAACGTCTACCATATAAGGCTTCATAAGGTGCCATATCAATACTATGCTGATAGCTATTGTTATAGGCAAACTCTATCAAGCTTAGGTGTAGATCCCAACTTCCGGTGAACTGGAGAACACATGCTCGCAACAGGTCTTCTAAGGTTTGTATGGTCCTTTCCGACTGTCCATCAGTCTATGGATGAAAGGCCTTACTAAACCTTAGCTTGGTGCCTAAGGCTCTGTGCAACTGTTCCCAAAAACGACTTGTAAACTAAGGACCTCTGTCAGAAACTATTGTGACAGGAACTCCGTGCAAACACACTATCCCTTTAACATACAACTCTGATAACCTTTCAGCAGAATAGGTTGTTTTGACAGGTAAGAAATGTGTTGTCTTAGTCAACCTATCAACAATTACCCAAATGGAATCATGTCCTTTTCTTGTCCTGGGTAGGCCAACAACAAAGTCCATGGTCACATGGTCCCACTTCCACTGTAGTATGGGTAAAGGTTGCATTGTTCCTGCAGGTTTCTGGTGTTCAGCTTTAACTTGCTGACACACGGGGCACCTCAGAACAAACTCTGCAACGTCCTTCTTCATCCCAGGCCACCAATACAGATCCTTCAAATTCCGATACATCTTGGTGCTCCCTGGATGCATAGCATACATGGAAGAATGGGCTTCTTCCAGGACTAACTTTCTCAAGTTGTCCACATCTGGCACTATCATTCTTCCATTATAACAAGCTACTTGATCTTTTAAGTCATGAAACCCATCTTGTTTCTCATTTCCATACTCAGATCTTATATGTTGAACTGCAGCATCACCTAGCTGTGCCCCTTTAATCTGCTCCCTTAGAGTAGGTTTAATATGCATCTCAGCTAACAAACCGGTTAACAATGACACCTTCAACTGTACATTGTCTTGCCTTAAAGAGATAAGCATATCTCTTCTAGAGCATACTAAAGAATTTAGTTGTGCTCTATTCATGGTTGATGTTGCTGATTTCCTACTCAAGGCATCTGCAACAACATTGGCCTTGCCTGGATGGTAATCAATTGTACAGTCGTAGTCCTTGATTAATTCCATCCAGCGACGTTGCCTCATGTTGAGCTCATGCTGAGAGAAGATATACTTAAGGTTTTTGTGGTCTGTGAAAATCTGGAATGCTTCTCTGTAGAGATAGTGTCTCCATATCTTCAAACCATGAATCACAGCAGCTAACTCCAGATCGTGTGTTGGATAATTATCCTCGTGTTTCTTAAGCTGTCGGGAAGCAAAAGAAATCACTTGTTTATCCTGCATCAACACACATCCTAGTCCGTTCTTGGAAGCATCACAGAAAACTACATACCCTTTTCCTTGTTCAGGTGGCACTAGCACATGTGAACTTGTCAACCTCTCCTTCAGAAACTGGAAGGATTGTTGACACTTATCACTCCAAGAAAAAGGAACATCTTTTCGGGTTAACTTGGTCAAGGGTAAAGCTATAGAACTAAAGTTCTTAATGAACCTTCGATAATAGCCAGCTAACCCCAAGAAACTTCGAATCTCCGTCGGTGTCTTCGGTTGTTCCCATTATAGAATAGATTCTACCTTTGTAGGGTTAACACGAATTCCCGAGGCAGATATCACATGCCCAAGAAAAGATACTTCCGGCAGCCAAAACTCACATTTGCTAAACTTAGCATACAGCTTATGTTCTCTTAGCAAAGTCAAAGCTTGGCAAAGATGCTGCTCATGCTGCTGGGCATCCTTACTATAAATCAGTATGTCCCTATGAAGACGACAACACACTGATCAAGGAAAGGTCGAAAAACTCTATTCATGAGTTCCATAAATGCAGCTGGTGCATTGGTTAGTCCAAACGACATAACCGTGAACTCATAGTGACCATATCTAGTCCTAAAGGCAGACTTAGATATGTCACTATCCTTAATACAGAGTTGGTGATATCCAGACCTCAAGTCTATCTTTGAAAAGACTGTTGCCCCACGCAACTGGTCAAAGAGATCATCAATCCTCGGCAGAGGGTACTTATTCTTTATTGTTACTTTATTGAGTTGTCTGTAATCAATGCACAACCGCATTGACCCATCTTTCTTTTTAACAAACAAGACCGGAGCACCCCAAGGTGAAGTACTCGGTCGGATAAAACCTCTCTCAAGTAGCTCTTGAAGCTGTTTCTTGAGTTCTGCCATCTTGGAAGGTGCCATCCTATACGGAGTTTGAGCTATGGGTTTTGTATCTGGGATCAGATTAATTTCAAAATCAATCTCCCGAGGTGGTGGTATACCAGGAAGATCTTCAGGAAACACATCTTCGAATTCCCTGACTATAGGAACTTCGGCAGGATTGGTCCTTTCCTTGGTAACATCTACCACATGGGCTAAGAATGCATAACATCCTTGCCTCAACAGCTTATCAGCAACCATAGCTGACACAAGACAGGTGGGCAGAATCTTTCTTTCACCTTGAAAGATCCATGTGTTGCTTTCATCAACAAACACAGCCAACTTGGACTCACAATCCAAGACAACTCTATACCTTTCTAAGGTATCCATCCCAAGGATTATATCAAATCCCTGCATATCAAGTGGTATAAGATCCACTTGAATGCGATGGTCAGAAAAGAAAAGGATGCAGGGAGAACATACCTCCTGCAAAACGGCAGACCCACTCAACGGAGTCTCTAACAACAAACTATCTGCTCTATGACTAACAGTCACACTGTAGTTACGAATCACTTCACGAGTGATGAAAGAGTGCGTAGCACCCAGATCAATCAGAACAGATACATCACAAGATATAGACATATCAGAATATAAAAGTTTCATCTGACCTGCCACTACCTGTGGATTGACCACTACCTCAGGTGGGTTCATATCATAGAACCTCGCAGTCGCCTGGTGTTGAGGTGGTGCTGATGATCCAGCTTGAGATGCTTGTCCACGTCCTCGAGCTGCTCCTTGATGTTGTCTATTCTGAGACCCCTGTTGATTCTGTCTCGGGGGTTGTTGTGTCACACTGACAGGCCTAGAACGGCAATCCTTCATCAAGTGTCCCACCTTACCACAGTTGTAGCAACTCTTCTCCTGTTGCTGTGGTCTGGGTGGTCCAGTAACTGACACCGATGCAGAACTATGCTTCCCTTGAAGCGGTTGACTCCGTCCTCTACCTCTACTTGGTGTCCATTGAGTTTGAAAACTCGATGTGGGTGGTGGAGGGTTAGGTGCAGAGAATCTAGGTTTCTTGGAATCCCTAGATGAAGAACCCTGGAACTGTGGATATCTTTTATGGGTTTGTCTTTTCTCAATTACAGATCTCTCTATCCTTCGGACTGACTCAACGAAGGTAGAGAATCTCTCTCTGTTTTCTAAGGCAGACATAGGGGTTGACATATCAGAATTCAAACCCTTTTCGAATCTTCTGATTCTTTCCTCATCCGTAGCAGCCATGTGCGGACAGAACCGCAACAACTCCATGAACTTAGCTTCATACTCACTAATGTTCATCATACCCTGCCTTAGTTTTTCAAACTGAGAGATCTTCTCATCTAGGAAGGTCTTTGGAAAATATCTATTGATAAATTCCCGACGAAACTCTTCCCATGAGAACTCTACTCCAGGTCTCTTCTTCTCTTCCATGTTCCACCAGTGACCAGCACTGCCTTTGAGAAGATAGACAACATGTCTAACCTTCTCAACTTCCGGAATCATAAGAATCCTGAAAGCCTTCTCCAACTCTGTCAACCATAAGTCAGCATCTGCAGGGTCGGCAGTTCCGAAGTACTCGGTAGCTCTGACACGACGAAGTCGTTCGAATGTCTTACCGATACCTGGTGCTTCAGGCTGGACAGGTGCCCTAGGTGTAGGAATGGGCATCCTATCGGTTATATGTGTCATGGCAGTCATGAACTGCCCGAACATCGTCTGTACAGCTGGATCACTCATGTCAGCTGAATCGAACTGGGGTGGTTCTCTTGGCGACTCAGGTGCAGGTTGTTCTATTCTCGGAACTCTTGCACCGCCTCGAGGTGCACTAGCACTACTCTCTGCCACATGCTCATCATGATGTTCTGACATTCTTATGTATCTTTTTCACCTGAGGAGCAGAAGATTCTATTAGATGAGGAAGGAGTACTAAAGGTAGACTCGACATCCTAAGTCCTATGCCTCTGTAGACTCAACTGAACCTGGAGCTCTGATACCACTAGTTGTGGGCTCGGATCTCCAAACCATGACATAAACACGATTAAACTTAGCGGAAGCGAATCGGTAATCAACGGAAGACAAAAATCACGGGAAATTAAAACTTTTCGTGACAAGAGTTTGAATCCATAAAAGCTTCTTTCATAAAGAGAGATAAACTGTTTACATCTCAGGATAATTACTTCTTGAGTAATTATATACATCAAGATACAAAATCTCAAGATCACTATACAAAAGACTCCAAGACCTGAGAGTACAGAGGACACATAGGACTGACTCTAACTACATCATATGGTAGGACAATCTCCACCTGAGATTACTGCTGCCCCTGATGCTGCTGTTGAGACTGATCACCTGTAGGCTGGTTCCTTCGTCTCCGACGTCCACCTAAAAAGTTGAAGCCTACGGGGTGAGACAATTATACATAATTGTCCCAACGAGAGTTATAACTCTTCGCCAGAAGCTTTATTATAGCATCAAAGAATATCTTAAACAGTAAAGCCTTCAAAGCATTCTGTAACAGCTGCAGGTATAACAAGATCTCATCCATTTAGGAGATATGGAGAATATAAACACTATTGCAAAGTAACATCAATCAACTAACTTGGAGTTATCTCTAACAAGTTATACTACATGGTTGATTATGTTTTACAAACAACATTATGCCCTGTGGAGATGAGGCTTACCACTCATACCCCAACTGATCGCTGAGAAGCCGCATCAGTATCATACATAGGTCATTAAGAGAGCCGTATTCTCATGACCTTCACCTCCCTCAGTCAGTAAGAGGATCACTTGTAGGACATCTCGTGTCTCTACTTAATATAGCTCACCAGGGTAAACTGGTCCTTCGCTATTCTAGAGTCACAGTGGCGTTCTGTACTCTCTTCGTCATCAGGAGGTTTCATGTTTACCTACCACTGATATGGATATCTGTGCTTTCTTCGTCATCAGGAGGTTTCATGTTTACCTACCACTGATACGATATGGAAATATAGTGAAGGATGGATGGATTACACATCTACATCACTCTCCTACACTAGGATGTAAGGTTCTACGCATCCATGTACCCCACATACTCAAAAGTATGTGCTCCAGGAGTTCCCTGAGGAAAACCTGTTTCACCATCACTTAATCTCTGACAATGATGGATCTATGATCAGGGCTCTACATTATACTTGATTAGTTAGGTACATTCAGTATTCTTTAACAGCATACATTGTTCTTCAAACAATAACAGTAGCATAACAGCTATAAAAGAAGAATACTAAATGTAACATGCCTAACTCATATCAATCATCATTTCTCATTATCCTCATCACAAGTCATTTCTAAGGCATGACCCTGATGGTATTCATGGCTCTCACAGCCCATTATCAGCATAGGATGCCACTGCCAAGGCATTATATCACTTTACTTATTCATAAGGCTAACAACATGCCTTTAATGAATATAACATCAACATCCATACCTGGATATGATTACCTTCATATCAGAACCTGCATGGTTAATATAACTGATAAAGGTAATACAACAATAAGGAATATACTTCCTACTCTTGTCATAAGAGTTAAATCTCTAATTCACATCAAATAGAGTTTAACACTCAAAAGCATGCCATTACCCTTGAATTAGGGTTTACTATTCACATTACATGTCATCACCCTTGAATTAGGGTTTACTATTCACATTACATGTCATCACCCTTGAATCAGGGTTTACTATTCACATCAAGGTGAATTAAACTCATAACATCATCATGTATGAGTAACATCTTCATTGATGCTCTTGGATTAGTTAAAGGTTCATCATTTATCATAATTAGGGTTTCTATGATCTCACACAGGTGGATCATACCCTAATTATGCTCATTCCTGTGCATTGGAGATGCTTTAATCGAGTTTCCACTTAAAAAGGGTACTTTCTCTCTCTAGAAGTACTTTCTCTCTCTAGAAGTACTTTCTCTCTCATCATAATGTTAGGTGATGTCAACATCACTCCAAAACAGGTTGGATTGAGTCATTATAGGCTAACATAGCCAAAAACATCACCATTATGTGATTAGAGTTACTTTCTCTCTCTAGGGTACTTTCTCTCTCTAGAGTACTCTCTCTTTCATCATACTAATGGTTGATGATAACATTAGACTAGATCAAGTTGGATAGAGTCATTATGACTAAAAACATCATTCTCATGTAATTAGAGTTTGAATTGAGCAAGGTATAACTCAATTGACCCTTCAGGGGTATTTCGGTAATTCACCCCATTGATCATCATCATGGTCAAGAACCTTAGTCAAATAACCCCTTACTATCCTAGATTATCATTAGGGTTTGATTTGGGCAACATTGGACCATTTATATTATGAATTGATTGAAAGAAGTCAACTTGGAATTACATTGATTGATTTCAATCATTAATCATCAATTGAGTTGAGATCGGTTGAAAGTGTTGACCGTTTTCCCACTTTGACTTTCCAAGACCGCGAACCTCCTTCTAACTTCAAGACCGCGATCCCCTTTAGGCTTCAAGACCGCGAGCCTCTTCAAGTGGTTCAAGACCGCGAAGCCCTCTCATTGGTTCAAGTTGATGTTGAGACCGCGAAGAGACGTTGACCGTTTGCTCATCTTGACCTCAGGACCGCAAGGCCCTTCACGGTCTTGAGACCGTGAGCCTCCTCTCGGTCTTGAGACCGTGAGCCCCCTCACGGTCTTGAAACCGTGAGCCCTCTCACGGTCTTGAGACCGCAAGGCTCTCAAGGTCTCAACCGTTTGGTCCATCAACAAAATCAATAAAGCAATCGATGGTGTCAAACGATGTTGAAGCCCTCAAAAGGTCAAAGCTATGTTGACCACCTATGGATTGGGTCAATTAAGGTTATGCTTAACCAATTGGTCATTCAATTGACCCTCAATTGTTGACCAATTAGGATTGAAATCGATTCAATTAGGGTCTATCAATGTTCACCCATCAATACTCAACAATGTGCATCAACACAAGGTTGAACCCTTCAATTGAGCTCCAAGTGGGCTCAAACTTGGCCCAAACGGTCTTGAGGTCATGTGGGTGGACCCCACATGGTCTTGAGACCGTTTGCCCAAGATTTCATCAAAATCTAAGGTGATTGGATAGGGGTTGACCCATGATTGAGCCACAAAACAGAATTTTGATTAAATTGATAACTTATTTACAATTGGGTCCTCAATTGGTCAAATTACTCAACCCTAGACCTTCAAACGGTCTTGGGTGATTGTCCTCTCGGTCTTGAGACCGTTTGGATGAGTTCCAAACGGTCTTGAGACCGTTTGCCCATCAAATTTTGGATTCTAGTGGAAATTCATCAAGGTTGAACAAATTGAGTTGATGATTATATCGATATTTAATTGCAATGTAATTTGGTGTAATTGTACCTTCAATTGGTCAACTATCCTTGACCCCAGACCTCCAAACGGTCTTGGTTGATTGCCCTCGCGGTCTTGAGACCATTTGGTGACCCCCAAACGGTCTTGAGACCGTTTAGGTCAATCAACCCTAAAAACCCTAATTAGGTCACCATAATTTCAGTACTGATTTCATCTAGGGTTAGCCCTAGTATTCACCCTTCAACTCTTAGCCCGTTTGGAATTAGACCATCAAACTTGGTGAGTTGTTAATTAACATAATTTTGAACAGTAATATCATACGGTCAATGCTTAGTCAACGACCTTACACGGTCTTGAGACCATTTTCCCAAAAAGGCAATTTCAGACCGTTTGAAAATCAGAGATAAATTCAAATAAAGTTGTTACTTAAAAAGGTCATATCTCCCGATTCCCTTGGAGTTAGCCTCCTAAATATTGAGGGTAATTAGCCTATATAATTAGGAACAGGGTTGTCATACGGTCCATGCTCGGTCAACGGGGACAAACGGTCTTGGAGACCGCTTGCCCTATCGCGGTCTCGAGACCGTTTGCTCACCTGGCGGTCTTGAGACCGAGAGAGCAAACTTTTGAGACCGTTTAAGGAAGTGAAAAGCGGTGGGTTTTTCTTGGAAATCACGCCTTCATCTCCTAGCTCAAGAACAGTACGAATATCCCATGGATTTGCTTGCAAGATAGCAGGGAAAAGTAGGGAAACTCTAAGAGCTATAATCAAAACGCATATAAAGATGCACATAGTAAAGCATGGGTTTAGAGTTATAAAACCCGCCTAAAGCTTGCTCCTTGAGCTCCAAGCTATAATGGCGTCCTTGAGTTCTTACAGGTTGGCCAAGGTTAAAACTCCAAGGAAGGATGAAAAGATACGGCTAGAAAGATAGGGTTTCGAGAATTAGCCATGAAGCTGACCTTGAATTCGAGTTCTAACCATGGAATTAGGCAAGAAGAGGGGTTTAAACCTACCTTGCACCCCCTTGGTCGTCCTCCTTAGCTCCAAGGAAGTCCTTGGTCGTCTTTGGTGAAATGAAACAGTAAGGGAACGAAGGGTAAGTTCCCTTGCAACTAAGGGAAGGAGAGCTTATATACATGGGGTAGGATTTTCAATATTAGTACATAAGTTGTCCATAATTCCAACTAGGTCCCTCCTTCTTTACTTGATCGTCCCTTCCTCTTCACTCTAAGGACAAACCTTCTCTTAAGGTATTAGGAAAAGAAGGTAAAGGAGAGCAAGCTAATAATGAGGTACATACATAAAGAGGTATTGCACATATACCTTGATTATTCCATCACAAGGCATATTTCATAACTTGATAACTCAATTGAGGTGACTCCCTCATCATTTCTTCTCTTAATGATGGCAAGAGTCTAAAAAGATACATTAGATGACATATTTTACAATTTGCATCCCTTAATTTGGGTAAATTGCATTTTACCCCAAATTAGGGTTTCAAGCACCGGGATTGCTTCCACAGCTGCACCTTGGTGCCCTAGCTTGGAAAATCCCTCAAACTTTGCCAAAAAAATTCTCATGATGTCTCAACATCAGAGGAACATCTCAACATGTGAAAATTACAAGCTAACCCTTTTAAATGGGTAAATTTCACATAGGTCTCTGTTTATCAAAACAATGCTACAACTTTAAATAAAAAGGAGCAAATACTGTAATATATGTTTCTGAGAAACTTAATTACATGCTCAAAGTTAATCACAAAGATTTAATTACATATTTAGGCAAAACACCTAGGTTTGACTCATAACCCAGGTCAGGGATGTTACAATGTTCTTCATGATAAAGTTTGTTCATCAAATCTTAATATGGTTATATAAATGAGTGTGAGCACCTTATTTGTCTTATAATGCCAAGAGTAATAATGAGCATGCATTAAGGTTTGCTAAATGCTATAACTTATACATGAGATCATGAGATGAGGCATGATTATGAAAAGGATACAACCACTAATGTTATTTTGTGATGATAATACGCTTAACCCTAAATGTCACTCTATGTTGATAATATAAGTCTCCAAGTTATTCATGTTGATTATTGAATAATGCTAACCATGCAGGTAATGCATAGCCGAATGAAGGGCTATGAGGAATGATTATATGAGAACAATGAGATGACATGTATATTATGAATGATGATATAAGCCTTGAGAGGCAGTGGCACTATGTGATGAGGGATTGAGATCCCATGGTATGTGATGATCCTTGAGATGGATCTGGATGATTGGCAAGAGGCCAAGTGATAACATGTGATGTGGGGTCCTTGTGATGGATAAGTCTGATGTGAATTGTAGTAAAAGCATAATGTTGAATTTATGATTGTTTATTTCCTTTTATAGCTTGCATGTTATACAACTTGGTTGAATCTTGCAATCCATCTAAAAGCTACTAAATAATCATAGTGAAATCTATCATGTAGTTGCCCTGGCCATAGATCCATCATCGTCAGGACTTGGTGATGGTGAAACGGGTTCTCCTGCGGATTAACTCGGAGCGCATATTTTTGAATATGCGAGGTTTCTCCTAGCCTCAAATAGAGAGGGAAACGAGTGCAGCTGCAGTTGCAGACTCGGATATGTGATGAGCATGGTGAACAAGCCCATGGCTCCGGATATGTGATATGATGAGCATGAATGCGTTCATGGCTCAGAGCACGGTGATTAGGCCCGTGGCTCAGTTTTACTAGCACCGTGACCTGTACCAAGGCGGGCTAGGCAGAGGGTAGCCTGTGGAGCTGACCCTGTGGCTAAGACCACTTGAGCATGAGACTGTGGTCCTGATTTGTTTCTCGTGTACTGACCACGAGGGGTGAGGTTGTGGATTCTGGCTCTTCCATTGACCTTGTATGGCACCGGTTATGGGCGTCACAGTCGAAGGTTGGATTTGAACGGTATGGTTCACTTCCTCAGGGCATAATAAAATGTAATCTAGCCGTTTAGTATATACTGCTTAAGACAAACACGAAACATTAGTTGAGGCCTTGTTTGTGTAGATACTCTCTTTATATCTTGTAGTTACTTATATGTTCTTCAATGGCAGTAGAACTTGGATATCCTGTCTTGTTAATCATGTTTCACATGTAATACTTGGTTACATCTGGTAAGCTTAGATAGTTTTACTTCATAAAATTGCTCTTGCTATACTTCTCATCAATTAACTGCTTATATGTATATGTTCATATGAGGTTTTGTAGTTTGGGTGGGGAGTTATGTTTCCCGCTGGGACAATGTTCTATTGTCTCACCCCGCTGGTTTACACCCTTTTTAGGTGGTTGAGCTAGACGTGGTGGTGGTCGCGGAGTTGCGGCCGAGCAGCTAGAAGAACAATAGAAGGCAAGCGTTGGATATGCTGCTGTTTTGGATGTTCTGTGATAGAGTCTAGAGTTATCCCTGTACTCTCAGGTCCTTGGAGGTGTTTTGACGTTGTTTCACGATGTACAGCTGTAGATGTTTTGTATATCCTGCTGTTGGCCGGATGTGGGCTTTTATGTATGAACATGTGATGAACTCATGTTATGACAGGACAACCGTTTCTCTAAGCTGTGGACATGTATCCAGGCTTGTATGAATGTATATAACCTGTTTTCTTGCAGGATGTGGACTGGAATGTAATAGTTTCTCAGTTTATCAGTTCTTTCGCAATCGGTTTTAATTAACCCATGTTTTCGATAATCTGTGGTTATGGTGATTTATGCACGTTTTCGCATAACACCTCGCTGTCTGTATGATAGTGGGATGTGTTGCCACAAGTTTTGGTATCAGAGATTTAGGTTCGCTGAGTCTACAGGGATCTAGGACTAGGTTGTGTCTGTTCTTATGCATTTTCTAGATTTCCTCACAATCATCTTCTTCCCTCAGCGGAAGAAACGCCAAGATGTCTGGAAACCATGAAGAACACGTTGCTGAACACATCGATGCTGCATCTGTTGATGGAGCAGTAGGCCAAGCACATGAAGATCGGGTGCCTGAGGTTCCCCAACCTGACCCAGCCATTCTTGAGCATCCTGCCTACCAACAACTTTTAGGGCAGATGATGGCTATGATGAATCTCATGGTTGAGCGATTGCCAGTGCCTCCTCCGAGAGCACATGCTCCCCATGGTGAATCATCGGGTATTGGGAAGACCTTTGAGCGGCTTCGCCGAGTCGGAGCTTCAGATTATGCTGGAACGGCTGATCCAGCAGATGCAGATCTTTGGCTGACAAGTCTTGAGAAGGCTTTCTGGATCCTCGACATCCCCGAAGCAGACAAAGTGAAGCATGATGTCTACCTTCTGAAAGGCAGTGCTGGTCACTGGTGGACCATCGAGGAAGAGAAGCGGCCTGGTGAGGTGATCTGTTGGGAGGTCTTTCGTCGTGAGTTTGTCAGCAGATACTTTCCCAAGACATATCTGGATGAGAAGATCAGTCAGTTTGAGAGTTTGCGGCAAGGAACGATGAATATCACTGAGTACAAGGCCAAGTTCATGGATCTGTTAAGGTTTTGTCCTCACATGGTGACGACGGATGAGGAACGGATCAGACGTTTCGAGAAGGGTCTGAGTGCTGAGCTGGCGACACCGGTTTCTGCGTTAGAGAACCGAGAGCGGTTTGTGATGTTTGTGGAATCCGTCCGGAGGATCGAACGATCTATAAAGGAGAAGAGAGAGTCTATGGATAAGAAGAGACCTGCTCAGTTCCAGGGTCAGAGGTTTGGTGGCTTCAAGAAGCCCAGGTTTTCAGCACCGTCAATAATGAGAGGTTCTGGTGGATCGTCTCAGTGGTCTCCGAGTAGAGGAAGAGGTTATGTTTCTTCACCATCTAAGGCACAAAGTTCAGCTTCTGTGGTAGTGATAGGGCCATCTAGGCCATGAGTTGATGTTAGGACATGCTATGCCTGTGGTCAGATAGGGCATGTCAAGTCGATTTGTCCCTACAAAGATGATGACATGACACAGCAGCCGAGACAGAATCTTCAAGGATCAGACCGTCAGCAGCCTAGTGGTAGCAGAGGATGAGGGCGCAGTCAAGCATCTCAAACTGGATCGTCTGCTCAAGGAAGCAGAGGGCGTGGACAGCAAGCGACGACTCGATTCTATGCCATGAGTCAGCCGGAGGCGGTAATCAACCCACGAGTAGTGACATGTCAGATGGAGTTATTTCATTTTGATATGTCTTCTTCTTGCCTTATATCTGTTCTGGTTGACCCGGGTGCTACACACTCTTTTATCGCCTATAGTATGCTTGAGAACTGTCGTTTACCTGTTAGTCAGAAGAAGGATAGTCTGTTGTTGGAAACCCCTCTTGCTGGTTCCTCGTTGCTTCGAGAAGAGTGTCCGTCTTGTATCTTGTCTTTCTCAGAACACCGCATTCAAGTGGATCTCATACCTCTTGATATGTGTGGTTTTGATGTTATCCTTGGGATGGATACCTTAGAGAGGTACAAGATTGTTTTGGACTGCGGTACCAAGCAGGCGGTGTTTGATGATGTTGGAGAAAGGTGGATCTTCCAAGGAGATAGGAAGATTCTTCCGACGTGTCTAGTATCAGCTATGGTGGCGGATAGGTTGTTACGACAGGGATGTGAGGCATTCTTAGCTCATGTGGTGGATACCGTTGTGGCTACCAAGGTGAAAGGTCCTAGCCTTGAAGAAGTGCCAGTTGTCCGGGAGTTTGCAGATGTGTTTACTGAGGAGTTTCCTGGTGTTCCTCCACCCCGAGAGATTGATTTTGAGATCAATCTTGTTCCAGGAACACAACCAGTTGCACAGACACCCTATAGAATGGATCCAGTGGAGATGACAGAGTTGAAGAAGTAGTTACAAGAGTTGCTGGATAAAAGTTTCATCTGACCGAGCACGTCGCCTTGGGGTGCTCCCATTTTGTTTGTCAAGAAGAAGGATGGTTCGATGCGGTTGTGTATAGACTACCGACAGTTGAACAAGGTCACGATCAAGAACAAGTACCCGTTGCCAAGGATAGATGATCTGTTTGAGCAGTTGTGTGGTGCTACAGTGTTTTCAAAGATCGATCTACGGTCCGGATATCATCAGTTGAGGATCAAGGAGGATGACATACCAAAGTCAGCTTTTCGGACAAGGTATGGTCATTTTGAGTTCGTGGTTATGCCGTTTGGGTTAACCAATGCACCTACTGCTTTCATGGATCTGATGAACAGAGTGTTCCGTCCGTTCTTAGATCAGTTTGTTGTAGTCTTTATAGATGACATCCTGATCTATAGTCGGGACAGACTAGAGCATGAGCAACATCTTCGTCAAGCGTTGACCCTTCTTCACCAACATCTGTTGTATGCCAAGTTCAGTAAGTGTGAGTTTTGGTTGGAAGAGGTGACTTTCTTGGGTCACGTGGTATCTGCTGAAGGAGTCAAGGTAGACCCAAAGAAGGTGGAATCCATTGCAGATTGGGAACAACCGAAGACGCCGACATAAGTTTGTAGTTTCCTGGGTTTAGCAGGATACTACCGGAGGTTTATCAAGGACTTCAGTTCGATTGCTTTGCTGATGACAAAGTTGATGAGAAAGGATGTAGTTGAGTTTGTGGCTAGATGTGCGGTTTGTCAGCAAGTGAAGGCTGAACATCAGAAGCTGGCAGGTACGTTGCAACCTTTTCCGATACCGAAGTGGAAATGGGATCATATAACCATGGATTTCATAGTTGGTCTACCCATGACAACTAGGAATCATGATTCCATTTGGGTAATAGTGGAAAAATTGACGAAGTCTGCCCATTTTCTACCAGTGAAGATGACGTATACAACTGAGAAAATCGCTAGAGTATATGTGGATGAGATAGTACGTTTGCATGGTGTGCCAGCGATGATAGTTTCTGACAGAGGTCCACAGTTCACGAGTCGTTTCTGGGAACAGTTGCACAGAGCGTTGGGAACGCAGTTGAGGTTCAATAATGCTTTCCACCCACAGACAGATGGACAGTCTGAAAGGACTATTCAGATTCTGGAAGATCTCCTTCGGGCTTGTGTTTTGCAGTTCCTAGGCAGTTGGGATGTGCATCTGAGTTTGATAGAGTTTTCTTATAACAAAAGTTATCAGCGGAGCATTGACATGGCTCCCTATGAGGCTTTGTATGGGAGGAAGTGTAGATCTCCTTTGTGTTGGTATGAGTTTGGTGAGTATCAATTGTTGGGTCCTAAATTAGTGCAGCAGACGACGGAAAAGATCAAGGTGATACAACAACAGTTGAAAGTGGCACATGACAGGAAGAAGTCTTATGCATACAATCGCCGACGACCTTTGGAGTTCCAGGTAGGAGACAAGGTATATCTTAAAGTCTCACCGTGGAAAGGTGTGCTGAGGTTTGGCCAGAAGGGTAAGTTGGCACCTAGGTATATGGGGCCTTACCCAGTTATAGCACCTGTTGGAAAGGTAGCTTATGAGATAGAGTTACCTCCTGAGTTGCACAGGTTACATCCAGTGTTTCATGTCAGTATGCTAAAGAAAAGCCATCCAGATTCAGGAACAGTGATACAAACAGTTGAAGTTGAGCTTGATGAAGATGTGACCTACGAGGAAGGTTCGATGGCGATCCTTGACAGAAGAGTCAAGAAGCTAAAGAGGAAGGACCTGGTTCTTGTGAAGGTTCTTTGGCATCATTGTGGCATTGAGGAAGCCACGTGGGAGCTTGAGGAAGAGATGAGGAGGAAGTATCCCTTGCTTTTCTCTTCGGATTTCGGGGACGAAATCCCTTAAAGGGGGTTAGATTGTAAGGACCCTGACCTTTGTTTAGGGCTTACCCTGTTTGCTTTGCTTAACCCTGGTGCTTTGGTGCTTGCTGATCACCTTTAGTGGTGATTAGGGTTTGGTTGTGCTTTGTTGAGAGTTTAGGGTGCTACTTGCAAATAACCCAAGTCTAGGGTTTTATGGGCAAGTTTGCCACCTTGTGAGGTGTTCCTCTCTCTCTTTGCTTCCTCTAAGTTTGAGAGGAAGGCTTGGGCTTGTTGCTTGAGTTCTTTGGGCCTTGGTTGAGCTTGTTTGGGCCTTGAGGTGCCTTGTTTGGGCTTGGTTGAGCCTTGTATCGGCCTAGGAGTGTTTGTCTCGGCCAAGTTGAGTGTGTGCCACCCATGGCAATGGAGTGTGTCACCCAAGGAGCAACACGTTGTGTCGCCCATGATGCTTGACCTAGCTTTGAGCTTGTTTAGTGGACACTTGGTACATATCTTGGACATGTGTATGGAGCTTGCTAGAGTGGAGGCTCATGCACTAGGACAAGTGTCCCTAGGCAAGTGACACCTTGCTTGAACCAACCTTGTTTTCTCCTCCCTTTCCTTCTATATAGGCGGTTCTTTCCTTAGCTTTAGGTCCTTTGGTTCCTCTCCACCTTGTTGCACGACCCAACCCCCCTTCCTTGCTAGTGGTGGCCGATATCCCTTTGAAGAATTGAGTGGAGGCCGATACACCCTTGAAGGAGCAAGCTTGGTGGCCGACACACCTTGGAGGAGCAAGTGGTGGTCGACATCCCTTGAAGATTGGAGCTCTTCTTCTTCCTTGGAGCTTGGAGCTTAAGGCGGGTTTCATAACTTCTAACCGTAATTACTTTATCTCTTGCTATGATCTTGCTTATATGCATGTTAGTAGCTTGGTTCTTGTTTAGCTTTCATGTTGGCCGATCCTTGTGATCTAGGGTTTGTAGGTGAGCAACACTCCTTTCTCCCCTTGGTCTAGAAGAGTGAGTTTGGGCTTCTAGTGCCATGAGCAACACCCCTCCTTCTTAGTCGATTGAGGTGAGCTTGTGTCCTAGTTGCTTGAGCAAGACCCTCTTCTCACCATGGGCTAGAAGGGTGAGCTTGGTTTGGTGGTGACCCTTCTCTAGGGTTTCGGGTGTCCATGTGTGTGAGGTAGTAAGTAACCCTCGTTGATAGATACCTTGGACGATATGGGCAGGGGTAGGTGCTACCCGACAACCCTTTTGGCCTAGACCCCCTGCACGGCACGCTTATGGGACATCTTGCCCGGTATGCTCACCTTGGTAGTTGTTGTTAGTTCTGTTTGTGTCGGGCGCGCGAGCCGATCCTTGGTTTCTCGGCACCAACCTTGCATGCCCTTGAGTTGCTCGCCCGATAGAGAGCGTTAGAACCTTGCACGACACGCCCATGCACGATATGACCAACCGTGCCGCCCGGTACTCCCCTGCACGGCACAGGTACCCGGCACACCTGATGCCTACCCTTGCTCGCCCGACACAAATTGCTCGCCCGATACATGTAGCTTGCCCGGCACGAGATGCACGTTCTTGTGCGTGTCACACGGCTAACACCCAGCTACCCGGTACCGTGCACGTCCTTGCGTGTGTTGCACTGGCCGATATACCCTGCACGCTCGCCCTTGACCCAACGTTGCGCACTACACGCGGGCCGTGTGAGCAGGTTGCCCGATACAGTTTTGGGTGAGAGTGAGTCCTGCTCGGTACAACCTTTAGTGAGGGTTTTGAGCACTTCTTGTGAGGGTTCCGTTTGTCATAGAAAGCTAATGTGTCGGCTATACTTTTGTTAATCTATGATGACTCGTTGCATGATAATGTTCTTCATGATAAAGTTTGTTCATCAAATCTTAATATGGTTATACACACGAGTGTGAGCACCTTATTTGTCTTATAATGCCAAGAGTAATAATGAGCATGCATTAAGGTTTGCTAAATGCTATAACTTATACATGAGATCATGAGATGAGGAATGATTATGAAAAGGATACAACCACTAATGTTATTTTGTGATGACAATACACTTAACCCTAAATGTTACCTTATGTTGATAATATAAGTCTCCAAGTTATTCATGTTGATTATTGAATAATGCTAACCATGCATGTAATGCATAGCCAAATGAAGGGCTATGAGGAATGATTATATGAGAACAATGAGATGACAAGTATATTATGAATGATGATATAATCCTTGAGAGGCAGTGGCACTATGTGATGAGGGATTGAGATCCCATGGTATGTGATGATCCTTGAGATGGATCTGGATGATTGACAAGAGGCCAAGTGATAACATGTGATGTGGGGTCCTTGTGATGGATCAATATGATGTGAATTGTAGTAAAAGCATAATGTTGAATTTATGATTGTTTATTTCCTTTTATAGCTTGCATGTTATACAACTTGGTTGAATCTTGCAATCCATATAAAAGCTACTAATTAATCATAGTGAAATCTATCATGTAGTTGCCCTGGCCATAGATCCATCATCGTCAGGACTTGGTGATGGTGAAACAGGTTCTCCTGTGGGTTAACCCGGAGCGCATATTTTTGAATATGCGAGGTTTCTCCTAGCCTCAAATAGAGAGGGAAACGAGTGCAGCTACAGTTGCAGACTCAGATATGTGATGAGCATGGTGAACAAGCCCATGGCTCCAGATATGTGATATGATGAGCATGAATGCGTTCATGGCTCAGAGCACGGTGATTAGGCCCGTGGCTCAGTTTTACTAGTGCCGTGACCTGTACCAAGGCGGGCTAGGCAGAGGGTAGCCTGTGGAGCTGACCCTGTGGCTAAGACCACTTGAGCATGAGACTGCGGTCCTGCTTTGTTTCTCGTGTACTAACCACGAGGGGCGAGGTCGTGGATTCTGGCTCTTCCATTGACCTTGTATGGCACCGGTAATGGGCTTTGCAGCTGAAGGTTGGATTTGAACGGTACAATTCACTTCCTCAGGGCATAATAAAATGTAATCCATCCGTTTAGTATATACTGCTTAAGACAAACACGAAACATTGGTTGAGGCCTTGTTTGTGTAGATACTCTTTTTATATCTTGCAGTTACTTATATGTTCTTCAATGACAGTAAAACTTGGATATCCTGTCTTGTTAATCATGTTTCACATGTAATACTTGGTTATATCTGGTAAGCTTAGATAGCTTTACTTCATAAAATTGCTCTTGCTATACTTCTCATCAGTTAACTGCTTATATGTGTATGTTCATATGAGGTTTTGTAGTTTGGGCGGAGAGTTATGTTTCCCGCTGGGACAATGTTCTATTGTCTCATCCCGCTGGTTTACACCCTTTTTAGGTGGTCGAGCTAGACGTGGTGGTGGTCGCGGAGTTGCGGCCGAGCAGATAGAAAAACAGTAGAAGGCAAGCGTTGGATATGCTGCTATTTTGGATGCTCTTTGATAGATTCTAGAGTTATCCCTGTACTCTCAGGTCCTTGGCGGTGTTCTGACTTTGTTTCATGATGTACAGCTGTAGATGTTTTGTATATCCTGCTGTTGGCCGGATGTGGGCTTTTATGTATGAACATGTGATGAACTCATGTTATGATAGGACAACTGTTGCTCTAAGCTGTGGACATGTATCCAGGATTGTATGAATGTATATAACCTATTTTCTTGCAGGATGTGGACTGGAATGTAATAGTTTCTCAGTTTATCAGTTCTTCCGCAATCGGTTTTAATTAACCCATGTTTTTGATAATCTGTGGTTATGGTGATTTCCGCACATTTTCGCATAACACCTCACTATCTGTGTGATAGTGGGATGTGTTGCCATATGGTCTATTTGATATTGCCTTTTTACAGACAGGGATTTATGGTGCATCGGCAAAAGATGAAGCTGAGCCCTCTATTTTATGGCCCTTTTGAAGTATTGGAACGAATTGGCGCTGTGGCATATAAGCTGAAGCTTCCACAAACTGCCTTGATTCATCCTGTGCTTCATGTGTCTCTATTAAAGAAGAAATTGGGCCAGTCTCAATTTGGAGGAGTGGATCATACTGGTTGGGTCTATTTATCCCCGGCCACACTTTAGAGGGTATTGATAAACTGTATTAAAAAACACTCATTTGAAATAAATCCCTCTTCTGTGATCTCTCTCTCTATCTCTCTCCCTTTATCTTCCTCCTCTCTTTCTACCTCTAGATCAGAATCTCGGCTTCATCCTATCATATCTTCTCTATAATCTGTCACCATAGGTATTGCAGGGGAGCAACAACCTCATCGGAAGCATGGCTACAACTTGAGGCATAACAATGTACCTTCTTATAGCCGTTTGCACACCATTTAAAGCATATCATCTTGTAGCATCACTTTTGAGGAGCATCTAGTTTACATGTTTCTTCTGTTACACTGCCCATGATGTGATTACATGCTTGAGATGTAGCTTGTAATGATGGGCAAGGAGCCTGGAAGCAACAAGATGAAGGGATCAGAAGGGGACCAGATAATCAGGCGTTAGATTCCTGAAGTAGGTACTACCATCCTTGCTTTTATTTCGTATGGACAATGCGTGTTAATTATGCATTCCCCAACTTGTTAGTGTACCACTTACATTGTCACAAGTCTTGCTAGTCGTGGTTGTAGATGTCAGAAATCAAACAACTGAGATACTTGATCCATGGATGGAAGTGTTCTGGGTTGATGATGATGTATTCACCAAGAAAACACTTACTTGTTTGTTATGTGGGGAGGAATAAATGTGAAGTGAGGGAGGTTGGAAAATGTGTTGGAGTGTGGGTGACCAGGTAGAATTAGATGCATATACCTGTCATCATCAACAGACCACTACTATCCTATTTTTGATCAAAATGTCACGAATGCTTCATAGCTCTAGTTGAAGAAAAGGATAGATGTGTAGATAGATTATATATACCGTGTATTGGGTTTACATATTAATAAAATCTGACTATAAGTTTAACTTTTGAAAGATGAACATATTTTCACTCATCCATCATAGGTTTCCTTCCTACTAAGAAATTAAATATGGAAAGACAAAAACATGTATATGTTGATGCCTGATGGATGTATGAATCATGGGTAATAGTAAATGAAATATCTGGCAGTTACATTCACATGAAGTATGATCCCTGAGTTCTTTTAAACTTTCAAATAAAAAAATCTTACGCAATTCAACAATATATCCGTTCATTGGAATTCATATCTATGTATTCAACACAAATGATGTTCTTTTATATACTCAAAAATATATAGTCGAACTAGTCAACTAATGTGTTTGACTTCAAATGAGATATGTGGAATCTATAGTTGGATAGTATATATTAAATACCAATTAATCACTTTTTTTTGGGAATAGGTAAATATATTTCCAAAATGACTGTACAGACAAACCCAATTAATCACTTCTTATATCCCGTCAAGTAGTGAGTAATTTCGATTAGAGAGCAATGTCAACATTACATTCCAGTTAAAATGAAACCTTGTAGACCTTATACATTATACTAAACTACTTTAGAATGAGAACTTCCAGATTCTGACACACCCATATGATGAATAGATAGGATTGTACATTGATCTCAACCATATAGGATTCAAGTTGGATCGACCGGACTGAGACTCAAACTTAGACTAATGACCGGTCCAAATTTGATTTGTTTCAGTTCAGAGTGGACCGGATAAGTATAGCCCTCAATGTTTTTTTATTTTTGTGAAGATCAGAGTCTAATTTTTATTCATCCTGTACTCTGGAACATGCCAAATTAAGGATAGCTTCACATTGAGTACATCAGATAGCCACGAAGGCCTATCATTATGAATAGAATAGGGGGTGCGAGAAAGTAAAGAGGTTTTTGCAAGCTTGTCAGCAACTTGGTTCAACTCTCTAGCAATGTACATCACCGAGAGATGATTTAGAGCTGCTTGAGTGACTTGAAATTTTCTCCAAACCTGTTGGAGTTTCGGTGAGGTGCACTTTGTCTGATTAACCAACTCTACCAATGAACTGGAGTCAGATAGGATCACAGAGTTCAGCATGTGCCGATCTTTACAGACTGAGGTGGCAATAGGAATTGCAAGAAGTTCAGCGTGGAGGGGTGAGGAAGCGTGGAGCGGGATCCCCTCTCCAGAAACAAAGTTGACGTGGCCATCTAAGATGTGGATGCCAACATCGGCGTTCCCGGTATCCTCTCTGAAAGCAGCATCGACAAGGAGCACAAAATCTACCCTTCCTGGTTGAATGACATGCTTCGCGACTGACCTAGCAGTGTGAGGGGGCGGTGGTCAGGGCTTGAGTAATAGATTTAGATCTTTCCTGAATGAAAGCGGCTTGGGAAAGACTGTTGGGGACATGGTGGTCGTGGACTTGTTTGTTCCTGATGCTCCAAATGTGCCAGCAAGCAGTAAGGTGCAGAACTGCATCGTCCTGGGAGGTATGCGGAGGTGCAATGACCCATTTGATCCACTCATCTTCGGAAATGCGGAAGGTGTTTGCAGAGACGTCCAACGTCCTCCAGATTGCTGCACTTGTCGAGCAGTCCTGGAGGCAATGCAAGAGAGTTTCTTCATGGTTATTACAGATAGGGCAGAGGGAGTCGACGTCAAGGTGTCTTCTCTTCTTCTCAACATTAGTCAAGAGGGCCCGATGCTGGAGAAGCCAAGCAAAGAATTTGATGCGTTCTAGGACTTTCAGTTTCCAGATACAGTTCCAGGAAGTCTGTGTATGGCCGACATTGTGGTCCCGGATCCAATTGTATGCTGCCTTGGCAGTGAGGTTACCTAGTGTGTCCCGGGGCCAGACCCAATAGTCTGGTTGGGAGTCACCTGTAGGTGGCGGGATGTACTGGATAATGTTACTGGCTGCAACCGGCAGAAAGGCATTGATGAAGGAAAAATCCCATTCTCCATTGTCGAGGCGCAGCGAGTTAACTGTGAGGACAGTTAGCTCCTGAGGAACAGGCCAGTTCAGATCAAGCTTCAAGATAGAGGAGCCATTGAGCCAGCTATCTATCCAGACATTGGTTCCTATACCAGAATTGATAGTCTTATGACATTCATCAGTAACGGACTTCAAGTTCCGCTTAATGAAGCTCCAAGCTGAAGAGCACAGTTTCTTTACTGCATGTGAGTTCCGGGTGTATTTTTCTTGCATAACCCTCACCCAAAGGGACGGATGGTTATTTAGAAAAAGCCACACATTCTTCAACATGAGGGCGTTGTTTTGGTCCCTAGCATTCTTAATGCCTAGACCTCCTGCAGATTTCGGTGTGGTAACCTTACCCCAAGATACTAGAGATAGTTTCTTTTGGTCTCTCCCGCCTGACCAAATGAAGTCTTTAATGTGCCTGTTGATCTCATCACACAGTGAAGGAGAGAGTTTTACTGTTTGCATAGTATAAGACGGGATAGCTTGTAGAGTGTCTTTGGCTAGGGTCACTCTGCCTGCTATAGAGAGGTGACGGGCTGCCCAACTGGTCATCCACTCCCGGATGGTTGTGGCTATATGCTGGTACGTGCTTTTGTTAACACGATGGTGAAGAATAGGAACGCCAAGATATCTACCCAGGTCGTTTGTGCACTGAATACCCATAACCTCGCTGAAAGCTCTCTTGTCTTCTCTTGTTGCATTACCTGAAAAGAAGCAACGAGATTTATCATTTGAGATGGACTGCCCAAAAACCGAGCTGAAATTATGGAGGACGTCGAGGATGGTGTGAGCTTGTTGCTGGTCAGCTTCCGCCATTAAAAGGATATCATCGGCAAAGAAAATATGCGACAGGGGGGTTCCATGTCGAGTTAGTTTGATAGGTTTCAGAGGTTGTTGTTGACTGCTTCATTAATCGCCCGGGATAGCCTTTCCATGCATAGAACAAAGATGTATGGACTGAGGGGGTCGCCTTGCCTAACCCCTTTGATAGCTTTAAACGGTGGTAGAGGAGTACCCTCCCCGAGGTGATGATGTCCATGATAAGAGAGACAGTGACGGAAGGGATGCTGGTCTTCATGAGGGTGTCCTGTATGAATCGCCAATCCATACGGTCAAAGGCTTTAGAAAGATCTAGTTTGATGCTAACCCATTTTTTTCCACTTTTCTTGAGCTTCATGGAGTGCATAACTTCCTGAACCAGCAAAATATTATCACAGATACTTCGACCAGGAATGAAACTGGACTGATTACTAGAAATCCAGTCCGAGATATGGGGCTTGATACGTTCCACAAGAATTTTCGAGATGAGCTTGAAGCATGAATTGTTTAAGGATATAGGCCTTAGGTCCGAGCAACGTTGGGGTTGCTTCATTTTCGGGATGAATTAGCCAACACATCATCAACTTTTCCAGTGTTGAAGGCCTGCTGCACCGTGAGAAGAATGGAGGGGGCGATGCACAGCCATTGAGATTGTATGAACTCGTTGTGAACTCCGTCCGGTCCAGCCGCTTTTGAGGGCGACATGAGGAAAGCCACCTTTCTGATTTCTTCGTGCCCGGGCAGTCGAGCAATGAAGTTAGAAGCTTGAGGAGATAGTGGTTTGAAGGTGCCAATATAGGAAGAAATTTGTTCAGAATTAGCCATCTGCATATCACGCTGAGCCATAAGAAGGATGAAATGATTTAGAATGAGCCGTTGAATAGCTTCCTTGTCTTCGACCCATTCGTCGGAACTATCACGCAGCCTGTTGAGTTTTATGGAATGACGACGGGTTTTAACATAGGAATGGAAGTATTTGCTATTGCCATCACCGCATTTCAGCCAATTGATATGAGCTTTTTGCTGCCAGTCTAACTCCTCAGCTAGGAGAATCTTAGCGTGCTGTTCTTGCAAGCTAACAGAAAGAAGATCATTGTCAGTACACGGGAAAATACTATCCCTTACCTGGCATCGGGACAGCTTGGTAATAATGGCCTTTTTGAGACTGTGCTTCTTGTTGTTGTTCTTCTTCTCCCACTTTAGAACAAGGGGCGAGAAGCTGGATAGCACTTCAGTGAAAGATTTAGTCTTGTCCCAATGGGGCATCATGGAATGACAGAAATCATTGTTGATAGTCCAACTAGCTTTGGTACGAAAGATAGCCGAACTCGCTTTAGTTGCCTTAGAGGAAGAAATCAGGATGGTATTATGGTCAGAATGGAGGCGAGGCAAGACAAAAACTTGGAAGCCTTCAGCAGACGAAGTCCATTGATCATTAGATACAACTCTGTCGAGTCTTTCTAAGAGGCGTTGGTGCTTGAAAGTGTAGTAGTGACCAGACATGTTAACCTCGGCTAGTCCAGTGCTCTGTAAGGTTGAGTTAAAAAGATGACTATTGTGTCGATCAAAGTGCTTTCCTCCACGCTTCTCAGTAATGTCCAGCATAGTATTAAAGTCGCCAAGAACAGCCCAGGCACCATTGATAGTTTTGGATATATCCACAAGACGGGTCCAGAGATGTTTCTATCTAGCAGGGGAAGGGCTACCATACACAAAGGTAGCACACCAATCATGGTTAATTCTGCAATGTACAAACTGTCTGTGATTGTAGAGAATGTCGACATGGCATCTACCCTCATCCCAAAGGATCCAAATGCCCCCAGAAAAGCCAAGTGCTTCCACTCGATGAGAAGAGGGGAATCCAATTTTTTCAACTGCGTTATTAGCAGACGTGCCACTACATCTAGTTTCTAGCAGAACTAAGATGGAAAACTTATAACTCTGTTTGTATTCCTTCAGAAGACAAATTTTATCCTTGGAGAAAGCTCCTTGGATATTCCAACAGATGATACTAACCATTAAAGGAGGGGATGAGGAAGAGGGGGGGTTACTGGGTAGTAGCGAGGGAGCCACTAGACGGGCCGTCCGCCACTCATTCAGTAACTCCACTTAACTCCTCTGGGCCTGGATCCACGACCTCCATGTCTTGGATCTGTTCATTAAAGTTGAGGTGTTGCTTGGCGCCGGTGGACTGTAGGTTACCAACACATTATGCAATCTTTCCTTTCTTGCGTTCTCTTCCTGGGCTAACCATCACATTGTGATAGATAACCTTCCTGTTCCTTAGGCTAACACCGCCATTAGAATAGGAGGTGTTCCCCCAATTGAAGCCGTTTTGTGACTGCGACACATCTCCAGGAGGATTGGATTCACCAAAGCGGAATATTTCACCGTTATTGGGGATTGTATTCCTGCCTTCCGACACCTGGTCATCAATTAAGATGACTGCCGTGTTTGGTTGGTTGGCCGGGGTGGGCTGAGCAGCGCCTCGAGTCTGCGATGTCTGCTGTGGTGGCGGTTTGGGAGGGTTTTTCTTTTTGTTCTTCTTACTGACAACTGTTGTCCAGTCGGAGTCCTCGCCAGTAGGGGCTTTGTTGCCTGACTCTGTGGGAGTAGCTACCGGCTGGGTTTCGGGCCTCTGCGTTGCCTCTTGCGGGGGTACAACGCCCTGGCTAGAAGCATGCTTCTGTTGTCGGTGCACCGGCTTGGGGGCATGTATGGCTTCAGTATATGTGCATGGACCACGCAAGTCCACTGCAGTAGATGAGGAGGCCTCAGTAGGGACGAAGGGTTGCATGAAGGTGCTCGCCTTTGCGTCGTGACCTAGCCTTCCGCAACGCAGACAGACAACAGGGAGATTCTCATATTCCAATATGTAGTGTTGTCCATTGAGAAAGAGAGCAGGTAGCAAGGGCTTTTTAGTGTCTACTTCAACAGCCAGTCGAGCGAACTTTCCTCGATCGCCCGCAGTTGTTGGTGCATCTATCTTGATCGTTTTACCAACTAGGTCACCGATACAAGAGAGCAACATGTTTTGGTAGAGGAAGATAGGAAGGTCCTTCACCCGAAGCCACACCACTAGTTTGCAGGGTATTGGCTCCGATGGCCTGAAGTCCGGCGACCAAGATTGCACTGACAAATAGTTGCCAAATACAGTCCATGGGCCGCCGGTCATAGCCTTAATGAAATCCTTTTCGTTTGCCAACTGAACAATATAATACCCCATCTCCAGATCAATCACTCTGAAGGAGTCTGTGGGATCCCAGAGAATGGATAGGCGGTTGACAAGAGTTTGGAAGCCGATGTTTCCACCAATCAACTTGACGATGACTGCATAGCGCCACGACTCAAGCAGAGGAGGGAGCGATACAGGGTTGATGGTGAGGGCAGGAAGGGCGCCACTACAATCGACGTGGATGTCTTTAGAAGATAGAGCATCAGGCGAGACCGTCTTCAGCAGGTCTGCAACCTTGCGGCCGGTCGTAGCATCTTTGTAAGAGCGGCCGCTTGGTGCTTCTGGAGCGTTACTTTCGGGTGCGTTGATGATCTGTGCAAAAGGAACCCCGACCTCCGTTTCCTCTTCCAACGCTTCTTCCACCCCGGCCACGGCCGCCGCCGCCTAACCCTAGGCGATCGCTCATGCCGTGCAGCTTCGCTATAGAGAGTCCAGTAAGAAAATTAATTAATATAGCCCTCAATGTTAATATAATATAAAAAATATATATTTTGATTTTTAGCAATTTAGTTTTCAGTATGATACTGCTACATACAAGATTATTTAAAACTACTTAGTCTAAAGTCATTTTGTGTTTTTAAAATAATGAACATCCATCTTTTAGTTCTTCCTTTGATGAAAATGAATAAGTTGTGTCTTCTTGTGAAACAAGTGCAATAATATATATATATATATATATATATATATATATAAACCTACACCCTAGCTAATAGTATAGGTTAATTTATTGTTAGTATATTGCATAAATTCTCACTGCTGCTACATGGAGCATCAACATCATTATATTCTTTTCCACTCACTGCTAATAATATGTAACATTGCTACACCCAATGTTGATAATATGTTATATATCTAGCAGTGAACACCTCAATGTTAACATAGTTACATATTATTTGGCCTAACTTGAGTGGCCATGTTTTTTCGACTTGGACCATACTAGAACAAAATGGATTTAGGAAAATCAGAATAATAATGGACAAATAAAAAATTAGCTAGGTCCAAGATGGTACTAGACCGAATAAATAGTTCGGTCTGGTCTGTTAATATGAATCACATATGTACAATTGTATGAATAAATCATAATCTAGAATGACACACCCAACTAATACACTACCATTTGATAATTTTATAACCCATTCAATTGTTATGGAAGTGTGTGGACATAGAAAGTCCACTAGGAAAATATATGGAAACAACACATTGCATGCTTTTGTTTCACAGGTTCACATGCTTGACATGGAGTATTTTTCAGACCTTAATCGTGCTTCGAGACTAAACTTTAACGTATAGTGATAATTTCCACAAAGTGGGGCATTTCAATGTGATGTGTGTAAACTCTAACATATAATTAATATATAAATCTAACACTCTTCTAGCATATCTTAATTCATTTCTTTTTACTTCATTTATGTCTCTATTACTAGATTTCTCGATTAACTATAATAAGTATTCTAAATTGCTTGTTAATGATTGGACACTAAAGACCTTTCTGCTTGATCATAAGAGACAACAAGAAAAAGAATTTCATTTTCTAAAACCCATTTTTTGCTCTAACATTTCATGATCATAATGATGCCTATATATATTTTGCAAATGCAAATGAAGTCCCATCATGTTGTTCTGGTTGAGAGATACTTGAATCATGACCTTGGATTTTTTTATTTCTATTTTATCTCTTCTCACATCAGTTCATGTATGTTTATAAAAAATACTTTATTCCTTTTCTATCAAGCATGTTGTAGGAAAATCAATGTTATTGTAAAGGTTCTTAAGTAGCCGAGGATCCCATCTCCTTAATTTGTCCCTCCTAGTTAGGGTATTATGTTGTATAATATATACTTTCATATTACTTACTTTCCTATTTTTGTACTAGTGACAGGGGTAAGCATTTATCTATTATCTGCTTACAATTCTTTACATGGTCTTAGAGTCTTTCTCTATGCCATGGTAAGTGAAAGGAATCCATGTTCAACTCTTATGTGCTACATTGTCATGGCATTGAATTCCTTGAAGGTTGATCCACAACCTCGTGATGGTGAGAGCCTATACTTTCACATGAAAAAAATTAAGTGGATTTCTCTATAGAGATTTAAAATTTATCACAGAGATACTTCAATAAGTCTTCCCAAACAAGAAGCATTTGAGATAATGACTCAACTTAGACATCCACAAAAGGTATGTACTACATTTTTAAGGTATTTAACATTTTCATCAGTGGAATGAGGCATTTCTCTATTTAAGACACCAATATAATGAAATTGCAGATTTATGTAGCATATGAGATGGTCTATGCACTTGCATATGTAATTTCACCATATGTGGTCTCAATGGAAGACATAGATAGTATATGAGGACATGTTTTACATGGATCAAATGGCTAGTATTTCACATAGGAAAGTGAAATAGATGGATCCTTGTATTTTTGTAAGGGCCACGAAGAGAGAATTCAGAAAGTAGTAATCATACAATTTTAGTTAAAGGGAATTAGGGAGTTTATATTTTAAAATTGTAGTAGAATTTGGGGTCTTATTCAAAAACTATAATTAGTGAGTTGTACATGTTTGCTTGTTTATGTTTTAAATCATTGATTACAGTGAAGCACATAATTAGTCAAATATTTAGATATCTCTTGATCACAGTTAATGATAGTGAAACATGTTTCCTTAATGTATCATACTATTAAGATAACACCACATGACATAAAGTTGTTATGTTGAGAAGAAGATTGAGGTTATTGCATATAAATTTGTTTGATTATTTCGGATTTGATCATTTAAACATCACAGGATTGTTGACTCACAATACATTCACATTCAAGCATGTGTGGAAAAACAACAAGAATGGGTAACATTAGGGTATTTGTCCATCTATTGTGATAATTTGGTCAACTTTTAATATTTCAAAGAGTTGAAAAATCATGAGAAACTAATGGTACCTATAGTATATGTTCCATTTGTTCAATTTTTTTTATGGAGAAGCATCGTCTTAATTTTGTAGGTTTCATTTTTGTGTTGTAGATAATTTTGGAGATTTCAACTTCCCAATCAAACATTCAACTGCATATATGGCTTTGCCTCTTTAGGAGACATCTGATAATTAAAAAACTTCAAGATAGGATTTTCCACATTTCAATCAACTTTTTGTTAGCTTGTCAAGCATATTTTTTACTGTCATTATTTTACTAAATGGATTTAGATATCTATTTGTGCTTCAATATGCTCCTTCAAAGGCAGTCCTTATTGGATGGCTCTAGAGGTAACTTATTGATGTAGCCATTTTTTAGGGATCCATCTTGTGCCTTTTTGTACTTTTATCACATCTAAACAAGTTAGATTGCAAGTTAATTTCCACAATATGTGTTTTACTATCAAATTAACTTATGGACGTTTTTAGGTACTTGGACCATACTTTGGATGGATGAGAGAGAAGGAAGGAGTCCTAGGGTTCCTCTACTCATGGAGGGGTCCAAAGAAGGCCCCAAAATCTCCCTCAACCTACCCCAATGGACAAGATTCGACATCAAGCAAAGAAGTCCTTTGATAATAATGTTTGAAGCTATTTTAGCCCTTGAAGACCCCAACATGGACGTGGTGCCAAGGAATGGCCATGCTGGTAATTGCACAAAGTTTCAGTTTGAATCGCCAAATCTTAAAGTTTTAGCAACTCAGCCACCATGACCGTTCTACCCAGAACGACCGTTCCATGAAGCCCCCAAAACGATCGTGCTACCCAACATGGCCATGCTAGCTGAAGAATAGAATGGGCGTACTCTGGGGAATGACCTCCTCGCTACCTTCCACCACCTCCTAGCTCCCCATTTTCACCCCTTAGCCATTCCACTCCATTTCCACCTCCATTCCATTCCATTTCACCATTTCCACCACCAAAAAACTGGTTTATACTAGTTCCTACCCATAATCCCCTTCATTCCACACCCTTGCACCTTGGAGGAGAGAGGAGGTCATCTTGCAGTAGCTGGAGAGGAAGATTCCTTCATCTACACCGAGCTCCATGGCTTCTTCTACCTCTTTCTCCTTTCTTTTTGTATTTTCCATTTCTATGAGTAGCTAGGACCCCTTAGGCGGGTTGTTTGGGGGAAATTATGTTACTTTGATACCATGTTGGGGAGAAAATGACATGTAAACATTATAATTTCATTTTCTAATGATTATGTTCTATTTACATCTTATTCTCCATGAATTACTTGTTGGTTTGTATGTGAAATCATCGAGGATTTTAGTGAAATTGACTATTTGTTGTAATTTTGGGATTTGCCCCTAGGTCCAATTCTTAGATCCCTAGGTTGCCACTCATCTTCCTACATCTTAATCAATCTCCCTAAGCCTAAGTGAGAGATCTAAGTAGCTAGATTAGGTGATCCTCGTGCAATTAGCATGGAGCCTTCTCAAGGCTAGAATGTGGGGGAATTGGGTCCAAAACCCTAATTTCACCTCCCCATCACTACCCTCGGCCCCTAATTGCACTAGGAATGTCTAATCTAGAAACCTAGACTTGATTAGACTCTAATTGAATTGAACCTAATCCCTAACCCAATTGAGCCTCGTAAGGGTAATGGGAGTTGTTAGGGACCAGTTCCCCTATACATATCCCATCTCATCCATGGCCAGTTAGTAGCTTAGGTCAATTCATTAGACTCTAACTAGTTGTTTGGTTTGGAGAATATAAATGGATGAGTAATGCTTCCATGTTATCACCCCCAACCTCGTTGACAAGTTCATACCCCTAAATAGCCCACACCTCTCTTTACTACTTAAAACCCTAGTTTTGTGCTTTCTTATATCAATTAGTTCTTTTCTTGCTTAGTTAGCTTCTTGCCTTGCTCTTGCCTTGTTCATGATAGCTTAGCTCTTTAAGTTCTCTCTTGGTCTTCTCTTGCCTGCCTTAGTGAAGTTTGCACTTTCATACCTAGATTAATCCTTTCTTGCATGTTTAGCGTTAATCTAGTCTAGGGTTAGCATAGATTTCATTCTTGCCTTTAATTCCTCATTTGTTCATAGTAGTTTAATAATCAAATCAACCTTCAAACCCTTAACCCTAGCCTCCTCATAAGGAACCTAGCCAAACTAAACCTAGCTCTGGTGCCCCCTCTTCTCCCTGTGGATCTACCCTATACTTGCCACCTTCCTATACTATGACATGACCCCATGCACTTACATGTGTAGTTGTTTTAGTGTGAGTAGGTGTTAAGTTAGGTTTTATAAATATCAAAAGTGTATCCACTGTGTCTGTCTGTCCGCGAGGTTACATCTATTCAAAACTCCAATTGAGTAGTGTGTAACACCATTGGAAGAAATGCACCAAGCTTTCTGGCATCGTTGTCGGGGATAGAGGTGCTCGGCCTAGCTAGTTAGTGTAGCTTAGCCTTTCCTTTTACCCTCATCATTGATATTCTTTATTATTTGTTCACTTTTGCATATTGCCATTCTAACTTGCCTGTCTTAGTGAAGTTTGCACTTTCATACCTAGATTAATCCTTTCTTGCATGTTTAGCGTTAATCTAGTCTAGGGTTAGCATAGATTTCATTCTTGCCTTTAATTCCTCATTTGTTCATAGTAGTTTAACAATCAAATCAACCTTCAAACCCTTAACCCTAGCCTCCTCAGTAGGAACCTAGCCAAACTAAACCTAGCTCTGGTGCCCCCTCTTCTCCCTGTGGATCGACCCTATACTTGCCACCTTCCTATACTATGACATGACCCCATGCACTTACATGTGTAGTTGTTTTAGTGTGAGTAGGTGTTAAGTTAGGTTTTATAAATATCGAAAGTGTATCCACTGTGTCTGTCTGTCCGCGGGGTTACATCTATTCAAAACTCCAATTGAGTAGTGTGTAACACCATTGGCAGAAATGCACCAAACTTTCTGGCGTCGTTGTCGGGGATAGAGGTGCTCAACCTAGCTAGTTAGTGTAGCTTAGCCTTTCCTTTTACCCTCATCATTGATATTCTTTATTATTTGTTCACTTTTGCATATTGCCATTCTAACTTGGTTTCTTATTGCTTGTTTGTGTATAGTGCAGGCTACAATTTTGCATGCGCCACACACATTCCACTTGTACCGGCTTGGTGTTGTACAACCCCGAGATAGGTAGAAGAAGATGCCAAAGTCACCACAAACAACACCGAGAAGTCGAGATGGCAGAAAACAACCCTCATGCAGATGCTCAACCACCTCCACTTTAGCACCACCCACTCCATGATTATTTCACCCCTGGGAACTGCAATCCCCCCATCACCACCCTAGTTGACCAAATGTCGGGTCAACAATTCTCCATTCCACCCACACTCCTTGGACTCCTCCCTACTTACTATGGTATGGAGAATGAGAATCCCTACCACCACATTGATGCATTCCTTGAGATGTGCTCCACATTCTATACCCTCGACGCCAACGACGACTCCATCCGGAGAACCCTCTTTGCATTCTCCCTAAAAGAAAAAGATAAAGAATGGTATGTGTCAAATCCAGAGTTGGTAACATGGAATGATTTCAATAATGAATTCCTTAAGAAGTTGATCCTGATTGCTAAGCTGTCCTATATGAGAAAATGCATCACTTACTTTGCCCAGAAAGAGAATCAACCCTTCCATGAGGCATGGGAGATGTTCTAAAAACTCCTCCGCGACTGTCCTCACCATGAAGTGCCATTGTGGCAACTCGTTCAAGCCTTCTACACTGGGCTTGAAGAACATAGACAAAACAATGTTGACTCCTCATGTGGAGGTACTTTCATGGAAAAGCCACCCGAGGAATCGTGGCCCTTATTCGAGTATCTTGCTAAAAACTCACGCCATCACATTTCTACAAAAGGGGAGCATTGCGGCCAAAGCTACATCCCTCCACCTGCTTCCGTGGCTCCAACCCACAATGTTTCCGACCCCGATATGATGAAAATGATGGTAGATATGATGAAGATGATGAATAACCAAGCTGGTGGTTCCCCTAGCCAACCCACCATGGAAGTTGATTCTATGGATGAAGAAATGAATGCTTTGCAATCCTTTGGTGGCCGAAACAATCAAGGCCCCATGTCCAACACCTATACTCCTGAATGGAGGAACCATACAAATTTCTCATGGAAGCAACAAAATGAAGATGGGCAAGCACAAGGGAAGCCAAGGCCAAGGTACAACTCCAAATTTGAAGATGAAGTACTCGGGAGGTTGAGGAACTTGGATGAGGTAAAGAGAGAAGTGTCATCTCAAGGGCAAAATATTAGCCGCCTTAAATAAAGGCTTGATCAAATTTCTATCTCACTTTCTCCCCATGAAGAAGGGAGACTCATATCTCAACCCATGGTAAATCCGAACAATGATGGGGGTTATGTGAATGCTAATCAAGGTGCATACATTCCACCACGAGGCCAAGCACCCCCACTCCTCCAATACCAAGGACTACCACATCCATATGCTCCACCACCTCACCAACCCCCATTTAACTACCAATATGCCCCACCTCCTTCACATACCTATCAACCCCCACCTCCCCAACAACCTCCCCAACAACCAACTTGCATACTCCAAAATCCTAAATTGACCCATCAAAGACCGCCACCACCTTTGTCTTCACAAGCCCCTCCTTCTTCCCATGAACAAGTGAATATGGTATCTATCATGTGGGGAGAAAAATCTGCTTGAAATCTTGAAAAAAGGGAAAAGAAAGTGACTGAGGTTGATGATAAAGGCTCAATGCTAGAGGGGTCTAGCAAAGACCACAAAAGTTCTGAAGAATTTTCTGCTCAAGTACTGCCAAAGAATGCTAAGTGCACCCAAGTTTCTGCTGTTCCAAGCGTGAATGTAGAAGTGCCATCACTTATCCCATCATCTCTTGGAAGTAATGAAAGTGCAAGAGATCTGGCTCTTCCGTCTTTTTGTGGCAAGGTCATGTTTTCTGCCCCACATGACATTGGCATCACAACACTTGAGGAAATACCTTGTTGGGAGCCACGATCTCCTGATGAGAGAAGAATCACCATCATACCTCCACAAGGCCCACTAAGTGCTACGAAAACATTTGAGGTAGTCGGGTAGCAATTCCATGAAACTTTAGAAGATCCATCTCTCCAAGAAAGGGGCAACAATGTTGTGAATCTCCTGGGGTCCTTCAAGAAAGGAACGATAAGGATTAAAGCATTCTTTTCATTGGTGAAAGATGTTTGCATGGGGAAGAGGAAACTGGTTTTACTACCGCCCAAAGAAATTGTTGCTATAAGATCAGTGAATTTCATATTCGACCTTGGCTTTCCATAAAAAAGGGATGATCCAAGAGTTCCTCTCATTACCTGTTACATTGGTACACAACCCATTGAGCACGCTCTCCTTGATTTAGGTACATGGACAAGTGTCATGCCATGGAGCATGTATCTATGACTTGGCCTCCATAAAATGGAACCAGTGGTTTGTGTCCTTGTCTTGGGTGATGGAACTAAGAAGAAGCCCTTGGGAGTATTGCATAACACAATAGTAGCAATGGATCAAAGGATAAACATTACATATGTGACTGATTTTCTGATCGTGGATTCTGGACCTATTGATGGAAAAGAGTACCTCATATTGGGGAGACCCTTCTTGTCCACGGCGGGTGCAAAAATCAATGTGCGTACGGGCACTCTGACGGTCACTTATAAAAAGGAGAAAGTTTGCTTTCTTTATATTTACTAGAAGAGGAGAGGTACAAGCTGGGTAATGAAGACTTTGGCGAGAGTCTATGCTACTATGCTCCCTTAGAGCTGTAGAAATCAAGTCCATACATCTGTTCGATGTACACTCCATGGGATGAAGCACATGTCCTCCAAACTCTGGAAAGGGTCATTGTAGAAGAGAAAGAGGACACCATGGGTGTCAATATTTAGTGAAAAGAGCAACAAGCCCGACTGAAGGCTATAAATTTAGCACTTGTGGGAGGAAACCCACGTGGTTTGAGATTATTGAACCTTACATTTTGATACTTTTTTTACACAAACATACACACACACAATATACATGATAGTTTTTCTACTTGTGAATCATGTTAATACAGGAACAAGGAATAAAAGATGATGCAAAAAGGGTATAGCCAAGGAGAAGATCAAAGTTGGAGAGAAGATTGCAAATCAATAGAGGAGTTGCAGGAAGGAGTCCAGAACGGCTGTGCCACCCAACACGGTCGTGTGTCTGGCAAGACAGAACGACCGTGTTTCTCAAAATGGCCGTGTGGCCTCACCCTTCCCACCTAGTGCTACTTTGATCACTCCATCTCTTGGTGGTTGTCTTTCAAAACCCCATGCCCATTACCCTACTATTCTAAACTTCTAATTCATGCTGAGGACAACATGATTACAAAGTTTGGGGTGGTAGGGCGGTAAGCCCTTCGTTCACCGCATTTTAATCTATGTACCTTGTGCTAATTTTTTGCAACATGATCAAATAGTTTGACTAACCGTCATACTTGTCTATCTTGACCTTGTGTGTCTTCTTGCATTCATGCATACATGTAGTTTAATTTCATGCATTCTCTTGTAATTTTTCAAAATATTTGCTCTTTTTGCTATTCCCTATCATGCATTGCATTCTCATGTAGTTTTTGGTAATTTCTTGTGCATTTTAATTTGGATTTTCTAATTTATGTTTTAAATTTCCCTAAAGTAGGTTTAGATGAGATTTAATGCAAATCGGCACCATTTTGGCCAATTTTTCCCAAACTTGAATGTTCTTGCCCAAAAAGCATGTTTTGACTTAATCTCCACTATTTGAAATGAAATGTTTTAATCCTTTGACAAATGCATGCTGCTTTCTTAGATCTTATTGCTATATGGTCTTATTTGTTAACTTTTTACTTGTGCACCACCTCTCTTAAGTTTGTGAATGTTTTGGTTGAATCATGAATTGAGCAAGCTACAAGCGCTTAAAGCCTATGGAATCACTTGGTAGAAATGTGAATGTCATGTTGTTATATCATGTGGTGTGATATTATTTGGTGAAGTGTTGGATTAGCTTTCATACAGGAAAACTTATGTTGGAAACTACACTAATGACCCCTCTTTGATCCGACTATTCTTTCACCACCTTCATACCTCTCCGCCTCATGAAAAGATGCCAAAGTGCACATAGCAGCCGTGGCCACCCCCAAAAGTTTGGGGTGGCCACATATCAACCTCCCTGCTTCACTCTATCAACCATATGCCCTATCTACACCAAGGGAAAAGAAAAAGAAAAAAAAAGAAAAGCAAAAATAAAATAAAAAGGATGATCCTGTTTAAGAGCTTTCAAATAAATAAAAGATGAGTCTGTAAAAGCACTCCAAAATTTTACCACAATCCTTTCTTCCTTTTTCATACTTATTGAGCTAGGAAGCATCAAATCTATCTCACTTTACCCTTTTCTACAAACAAGTGGGTCATCTAGTGTGGTTTAAGGTATAAGAGTGAATACATGAAAGCGAAACAATACTCCTAGTCATCTTTGGTTAACACTAATATGAAACAGTTTACCTAGAATGACATGAAGGACATATGGACAACTTGAAATATGCTTTATATTTGAAGTTTGTATGCTCAGTGCTCAGTTCATGAATGGTTTGTGAAAGAGGAGAGGAGAGAGGTGAATCACATGCACTTAGTCACTCCCAAGACCATGTACTCAATAATTTTCTATTCCTATGCATTTGTCATTCTTTTTTTGTTGAAAGGAGCCTGAGAAGAGAGATTGAGTTGGAGCATACTTGAGGACAAGTATGTTTTAAGTTTGGGGTGGTGATGTAGCCCTATTTTAGGGCTCCATTTTGTGCCTTTTTGTACTTTTATCACATCTAAACAAGTTAGATTGCAAGTTAATTTCCCCAATATGTGTTTTACTGTCAAATGCACTTATGGACATTCTTTGCATTATTTTTAGGTACTTGGACCATAATTTGGATGGATAAGAGAGAAGGAAGGATTCCTAGGGTTCCTCCACTCATGGATGGGTCCAAAGAAGGCCCTAAAATCTCCCTCAATCTATCCTAATGGCCAAGATTCGACATCAAGCAAAGAAGTCCTTTGATAATGAAGTTTGAAGCTATTTTAGCCCTCAAAGACCCCATCACAGTCGTGGTGCCAAGGAACGGTAGTGCTGGTAATTGCACAAAGTTACAGGTTGAATCGCCACATCTTGAAGTTTCAACAACTCATCCACCACAGCCGTTCTACCTAGAATGATGGTTCCATGAAGCCCCCAAAACGGTCATGCTACCCAGAACAAGCATGCTAGCTAAAGAATAGAATGGGAGTGCTCTGGGGAATGACCTCCTCCCTGCCTTCCACCACGTCCTAGCTCCCCATTTTCTCCCCTTAGCCATTCCACTCCATTTCCAGCTCCATTCCACTCCATTTCACCATTTCCACCACCAAAACACTAGTTTATACTAGTTCCTAACCATAATCCCCTTCATTCCACACCCTTGCACCTTGGAGGAGAGAGGAGTTCATCTTGCAACAACTGGAGAGGAAGATTCCTTCATCTACACTGAGCTCCATGGCTTCTTTGACCTCTTTCTCCTTTTTTGTATTTTTCATTTCTATGAGTAGCTAGGCCCCCTTGGGTGGGCTACTTGGGGGAAATTATGTTACTTTGATACCATATTGGGGGAAAATGACATGTAAACATTATAATTTCATTTTCTAATGATTATGTTCTATTTACATCTTATTCTCCATGACTTGCTTGTTGGTTTGTATGTGAAATCACCTAGGATTTTAGTGAAATTGACTATTTGTGGCAATTTTGAGATTTGCCCCTAGGTCCAATTCTTGGATCCTTAGGTTGCCTCTCATTTTCCTACATATTAATCAATCTCCCTAAGCCTAAGTGAGAGATATAAGTATCTATATTAGGTGATCCTAGTGCAATTAGAATGGAGCCTTCTCAAGGCTAGAATGTGGGGGAATTGGGGTCCAAAACCCTAATTTCACCTCCCCATTACTACCATCAACCCCTAATTTCCTGAGGAATGTCTAATCTAGAAACTAGAATTGATTAGACTCTAATTGAATTGAACCTAGTCCCTAACCCAATTGAGCCTCGTAAGGGTAATGGGAGTTGTTAGGGACTAGTTCCCCTATACATATCCCATCTCATCCATGGCCAGTTAGTAGCTTAGGTCAATTCATTAGACTCTAACTAGTTGTTTGGTTTGTATAATCTAAATGGATGAGTAATGCTTGCATGTTATCACCCCAACCTCGTTGACAAGTTCATACCCCTAAAGAGCCCACACCTCTCTTTACTGCTTAAAACCCTAGTTTTGTGCTTCTTAGCTCAATTAGTTCTTTTCTTGCTTAGTTAGATTCTTGCCTTGCTCTTGCCTTGTTCATGCTAGCTTAGCTGTTTAATTGATCTCTTTCTCTTCTCTTGTTTGCCTTAGTGTCGTTTTCACTTTCATACCTAACTTAGTCCTTTCTTGCATGTTTAGCCTTAATCTAGTCCAAGGTTAACATAGATTTCATTCTTGCCTTTAATTCCTTATTTGTTCATAGTAGTTTAACAATCAAATCAACCTTCAAACCCTTAACCCTAGTCTTTGCAGTAGGAACCTAGCCAAACTAAACCTAGCTCTAGTTCCCCCTCTTCTCCCTCTGGATTGACCCTATACTTGCCACCTTCCTATACTACGACACGACCCCGTGCACTTGCGGGTGTAGTTGTTTTAGTGTTAGTAGGTGTTAAGTTAGGTTTTATAAATATCTAAAGTGAATCCACTGTGTGTGTCTGTCTATGGGGTTACATCTATTTAAAACTCCAATTGAGTAGTGTGTAACACCATTGGCAGAAACACACCACTTATAATGCTTATATTTCTCTGTTATTCTTTCTTTGGATATTGTCATTGTTTACATCCAAGCACAATACAATTAATTCCCATGGGTACAATTTTGTTGCGGACATATGTATCCTTGGATGTACTATCATAGAAATGGTTACTTCTAAGCCGAAATGGAGTCAATATACATGGGTAATTACCATAGTCTCTATGAGGAAATGACCAATCTTTTAGATAAATATTTTCTGGGTTCTTGAAATATTTAGTTGATGTTGAACTACCAGGTACTTAGTGTGTACTTAGAAGGTCTCTGAAAGAAGTCACCAAATAAATGGCTCGGTGTGAAATTAGAGAGACCATGGAAGGAGAAAAGCAAACTCACCAACATTAAGCACATAACATTCTATTATTGTCTTTTTTGTTGTTTTTGTTGTTGTTGTTGTTGGTAGTTAGATTTTGTCGTTATTAGTATAGTATGTATAGCCCTTGGTTAATACCCTAATTTTCAATGACAATAGGTCCATGTTAGCACAAAGAGGAACTTTTCACTTCCCGGCTACCCTACTTCAAATCTTATGCAGCTACATAGTGAGGAATATAGAAGTTGCATCCCATTTGCTACTCATCAAACATGTACAACAAGAATCATGAATGTGAGTTTTGAACATAACCATCCAATATACATAATCAGTCCAAGGAGCAATTACATAGGAAAATTATAAGTTACCTAATATATACTTCCATAAAGCTCTCTATTTCAATATATTAACTTGGTTGTTTTATTAAGTCAGTCATCTTGCCAGTGTAGGGAAACTCACTTATGGCATGTCTTACCTGATGAAATATCAAGTTCTCATTGCTTGGATAGATGTGCTCATCAGAAAGAATATGAAGAGTTTCACATTTGTTTATTATTAGGTATGCTTTATCACACAAGATTCCAACCCACCCACTAGATAGAAATTTCACAAGAATGGCTGGCCGTCTTGGTGAGTAGAGCCCTAATCACCTATCACTTGCCACACAGGGTGACTAAGGAGCATACGTGGGAATTTTTATGCAACAAGTAGCTAACACATACTTACTTTTCTTAAGTTTGATTATTCACATGTTGTTCCTTTGTGCCTACCTAATTATTAGGTTTCAAAGATGAGAGCTGAGTATTTTCATCCAAAAGATGATGTTGTATTGCAAAATGAAGCTCCTATCTATTTTGATATCCTTGTTATTAGATCTATAGTAAGTGTTACTCCTTGCTTTTTAAAATAACATGCTTGTACACACTGTTCCATAAGATTTTGATATATTCTATTGTACTTTCCATACAAATTATCCTAGTAGTTTGTTTATAAATAGTTGGTTGGTCCATTTTGAGGTGATGTCTGTTGATTGTATTGTTACAAATATAGTTATGAAGTTGTGCGCATCTGTACATGATTTCCACCCATCATGATAGGAACCTGGAGTTATTGGGGCTGAATTTATTCGAATTTGTACCTCATTAGTTACCAAGAAAATATTATGTAAGGTTAAACTAGATTTTGATGTGTTTCTCATAGTGTTTAAACAAGTCTATACTTCTATTCTGTGCTGGGATATTAATGGAATGGTTCATTTTATTTCTTTGCAGATTAGGATAGGTGAAAATGGTTGTGCATAAGAAATATTTTAGTCAACTAATGAGTAAGTAAGATTCTTTAAAGAAATAAAGCATGGTCTGATCTTTTTCCAATTTTCTTGAGAATGAGACCAAATTCTTGAAGAACTGTGTTGTAGGATTTATGAAGATTATTCACACCAATGACAAATTCTTGTTCTCAAGTCAGCAATATACAATATACAAACTCAAGAACATCCAGTTCACATGTGTATGCCTTTTCACTATATCAAGGGAAATATCACTACTACAGAACATGCCTTTGGCGTCGATTAATTAAGGGCTTTAGTGTCAGTTTCCAACAGACATCCAAGTGGGGCCCGCTAAAGCTGGACCCCTTCAGCGTCAGTTCCCAACTGACGCCAAAAAGCTTCCCACCACTGAAAACGTGTCAGCAAAGGGACTGTAGGCATCAGTTTTTAAAGAAAACTGACACTATAGAATGGTAACAGACATCGGTTATTAAAAGAACCGACGTCACAACGCTTCCTGCCATCGAAAATGCACCAACAAAGGGCCTATATGCGTCAGTTTTGTAAGATAACTGACGCTATCTCCCCTGCCACCACGGCCATGCTTCCCAGCACGGCCGTGGTTCCTAGCCATATCAGCTGAACCGACGTCGATTTTGTGCAAATAACCGATGCCATATCCCCTGCCTGCCACCACGGCCGTGCTTCCCAGCACGGCCATGGTTGCTAGCCACCACGGCCGTGCTTCCCAGCACGGCCGTGGTTGCTAGCCACATAGACGTCATTTTTTTTAATCAAAATCCGCCACCGTATGTCTTTGGTTTCGGTTTTGATCAAATAACCGACACCTATGTTAAGATTTTTTTAATTAGTTTGCATGCCTACTGTATGGCTGGTCAGTAGGATGAGAACCTGCAATTCATTTCTAAAATGCAAGTTTACGACATCCATTGATATCAGCCAACAACAGACCACAAACCTATAAAACTAACAAGATGGACAATATTATATATATGTGATTCACACACATGTATAAGCACATTTAATTCATATTATTTTTTCATCACACACATGTAGAAACCAGTAGCAACCTACAGTTCCATTCATTTCATCTCTTTTCATATTCAGACACATGTAGAAACATTTATGTATTGATCAGCTTCACACACATATGACAATTCATAAAAATTCATTCACATTCACACAAAAATAATTATGAGAACAAAGTTATTATTTATTCATTGTTGTCATCATTGTCAATAAAATTAAATCTAAAAATTCCCACTCTTTGTAGGGCTTTTGCCCATTCTTCTCTTACAACATCTAATTCATCTCTCGAATATGGAGCATGTACATCGAAACACTTTCCACCTGTGCTGAAGTCAGGAGTTTTAAAGACCTGCAAAGAGAATGACGTATGTATATAATTAATAATATATAATAAGATTGATATATTTCATATTATCTAATGAGACTATGTATAATACCTGTTGTATCTTATCGATTTCCATTACGACATGTTTGATGATTATGTCCATAAATAGCCTCACATAGTAGGCACATTCCCAACCGTTGTCTTGTGTAGCACACTATAAATTGAAATATACAAAATATTCAAAAATACAAATAAGCACAATTCACATAAATAATATATACATTGGAGTCAGGAAATTACTTTCACATTCTCCCAAATTAGTGATAGATCCTTTTTCCTGGGAACCTTTCCTCCAGCTTTTTTGTACTCTTGTAAAGCCCTACATATGTTAATGTAACCCATTAAATTACCTAATTAAATAGTAATGTAGTAACATATATAAAAACATGAAATATTTCTCACGAGAATAATGGCCTTTTAATTGCATGTCCATATAATGTATCCAACTCATTCCCCGCATGATCTAGATAATAGACAGTGAACGTCTTGGGGACAATAACTAGTAACTCCCAATGCCTACCACTACAGGTAAGAGAGTTAAAAATTAATAATTCAAAATCCACAATAAAAATGTAATTTTCTTAAGTCCAAATTATAAGCTAAGTAAACTTACTCGACATTGAATGGAGCTATTATCACCGTCTTCTTATTTTTACCAAAATATTCAAAAGCATCACAACAGTATGAAGTAACTGAAGAAGGGTCTGTATCTACAAGACTAATCAAAGATGGAACCAAAAATCCCACATGGGAAAACCCAAAATCTGTACATATCTTGTGTAAGTGGCTGCAAAACATGTATTACGTATGCATTAATATATCAGAAACCAAATCACCATATATAAAAAAAGGTGTATGGATGTATAAACAAGATCTCACCATATCCACAACTCTATCATAGATGTGTTCAACCATTCATAACTAAACAACTCCAAAATATCTTGTATAAATATCTTATTTTTGTATGATTGACTTGCATTAATACCTATGCATTAATACATACCTATGCAGAACTTGTATTACATATGCATTAATACGTATGCTAAACTTGTATAAATAGATTGTTATCGTATGATTTACCTACAACATCCTCCAGAATAGTAACAATTATAGGGTAATTTGTATCATGTTCGCCGATCCATACTACCACACCCCTACAACTAGGAGCTATCGAGGCATGTAGGTCCCTTGGAAGCCAACTTGGTGGTCGAGGAGGTGGAGGCTGAGATGTAGTGGGTCTCATCTTTTTGACCTATATATAATTTTAGATCAATTGACTCATATATACACACTAAAAAATTAAAGTAATGGAAATTTATCATACAATATCAGTTTAGAGGACATTCGCTTCAGGCCACAGTATCACTCTGCCTACTGCCTCACCAAGTGATTCAACATCTGGGTGTGCATGAGGTAGTGCAAGATCTGTCCAGTCGGTGAATACATGTATCGGGATCACACGTACCACACCATCTGGTACTGGATGCCCATGAAACATGCACCCTTTAAGGGGTGGGTAAGCTGACGCCTCAACAACGATATATTCTTGACTTTTTAGTCGGCATGGCTTCAACCCCTACAAATTTACGTAAAGAATGTTATATGCATATATACACAAACATATCATCTTGAACATACTAGCTATTATGTCATAAAAATACTTATAGATGACGTGCTAGGTGGTGGGTCTACAAGATTACTCCCAACCACTTCTACAGTAGGAGAAGAGCGGCCCGCCATAGGTATTGTCTGAGTGGCAGGCTGAGACACCTGCCACTTCGACATTGCTTCTTGGATTCTCTTCTCAATTAACGAATATATCTATACATGGATAAAAGAAATGCTAGCTTCTGATTATTGAATTCCCTTTTGTAATAACATTCTAAAATAAGAATATGTTACCTCATCTTGTGAAAGTCCCACTTTTGGGATAGGTTTGCACTGGGATGGCCCAAAGAATGCTTTGATGCCCACACCAACGCCTGCACCCCGAACACGTCTAGGATGCTCTGGGTTACCCGGAGCAACTATCAGTTCATCCCTTGTGCCCTGAGGGATGAACTTGCCTTCCTTCCTCTGCTCATGCAGCTCCCGCTAATCACCATCAACAAAAATTAGTAAGTAAACATAATAATAATCAATATCGATCGATTGCTCTAAGAGTTGATTTTTACCATTTTTGCAGCCGCCTCAGCAGTTGTGGGCTTCAGTATGTCTCCCTTCTTGTTTTGCCTCCCAGCTATCCACATAGCATGGTGAGTAAGAGGTGTAGTAGAGAACTCTGCAGTCTCTTGAGTAGCAGTAGGCTGAGCAAACTCAGCCTATAGTCTTTGGTAAACACCTACATATCCTCTTGGACCCATGGTGTGGTCGTGCACATTCAGTGCATGCCTTGCTCTTTGTGCTTCATTGAGGGCCTAGTTAGTTAGCACATTGATTTGTTTAGTACCACTAAAGGTTAATCTTGAATAGGAGAATACATAAAAATGTATATTAATTAAATTGGGAGTGGCGCTTAATACCTTGAATTCATCTATTTTTCTTTGGGTAACAAATTCCTCCCAGTTTTTAGAGTCCAGATAGTTCCATTGCTGCATGGCTTCCTTCTGACTAAATTTATTTTTTAAAGAGAATACAAAAAAAATAGTAGTGTAGAGTTAGTGAAATAGTGATCAATGTCTAGAATTGGAAATCAATCAAGAACATCTTATCAGCATCGCGTTTGTAATCTCAGGTGAGATTGGTCCTATAGTTCCTTAGGACCCTCCCACAGTGTTGCATCACACATTTACGATGCAACTTTTCATCCAAATCAAATATTCTCTGCAAATTAAATAGAATTGCTAATAACTAGTATCCTAAAAATTAGTAATCTACACAAATAGAATTACAAATAATAATAACTCACGCATAGTTCCTTCCATATGTGGTCTGTCTTCCCCTTAGGAACTTTATGCCAGGATTCTAGGATAGGACTGCAATGGCTGTGAGTAAGAACCCCAAGATATGAAACAAATGAGTTGCGGTTCACTCCATATGGATTTCCTGCATGATCGAAATCCACAACCAATTTGGGTCGATTGCCCCTTTTCTGTATTAACTTGTTCATCATTGTGATGTCCCTCACTTTCTCAATTTTCTTTTACTGCTCATCAAGTGTTGTAATTTCTTCAGGGGGTACATCAAGAATCTAAAATTTGATAAAAAACACACTTACATGATATAATTATAAATGAACATATAGATAGAAACCTCAGGGATATATTCTTAAAACTTATACTGTTAGGCGGCAAGCATGTCCTCACCCTCACGGTGATCATCAACACGGTCATCATGGGAATGCTCAACCATCTAAAAGTTCACAATCAAATTATAAATTTCACATTGTAAAGTAACACTAATTGTAAAGTTCACATTGTAAAGTACACATTCACATTATAAAGTAATTCACATTGTAAAGTTCACATTCACATTGTAAAGTTCACATTCACATTGTAAAGTTCATATTCACATTGTAAAGTAATTCACATTGTAAAGTCCACATTCACATTGTAAAGTTCACATTTAGAAAAATAAAACATATAGAAAATATAAACATTCATGCCTCTAATATTGTGATCTTTTATCAATTAACAATCCTTCATTGTGATCCCCGCGAACATACAAGTCATTGTGATCCCCAACTTCAATGTTTGGTGGTGTTGGAAACCCAACTGAGAATGGACTGGAGTCATCATACTTATCATAGTACTCTTCTTCATCTATAGGATCTTCAATGAACTGTCTTTTACCATGAAGAAAAACCGACCATTTATCATTTGCAGGATCATCGATATAAAATACTTGTTTCTCCTGTGATGCCACTATGAATGGTTCACCCTTCTCGCCAATCTTTTCAATGTTTACTAATGTGAAACCCAATTCATCCACTAATACTCCTTTGTTGTTGTCAACCCAATTACATTTAAAGGGTGGAATTCTGAAATCTCCATAGTCAAACTCCCATATGTATTCAATGACATCGTTATATAACATTTTAGCTTCATGTGGACTCTTATCCTTTGCACTTGCAAAAAACAATGAAGACGCTTGAAGGGTGACCCCGCTGTTTTGGACGACACTCTTATCATCTTGACACATTATGTAATACGAGAATCCATTTATGTCAAACCCTTCATAAGACATAACATTCAATTTTGGTTTAAAGGTGAAGCATTTGATGGTTTTAGTAAGATTATATGGTGTTTGAGATAGTTGATGTATGACTTTATCTTCAAACCACTTATTAAATGTCTTGTTATGCTCTCTAGCAAGCCACATTGAATTGGATCGAGGATATTGTCTCTTGATGAAATTGGTGTGTTCCTCGATATAAATGCTCACTTCGTCGATGTTGTGTAAAATATACAAGTGACCTTTCTCCAACTTTTTACGGCTGATTACTTTCATCTGTGATCCTAAAATTCCTTTGCCAAAATGCTCCTCAGTATTCTTGTCATTCACAATAGTGTCATTAGCACTCAGAAAGTCATTGCAAAAATCCATAACCTCTCTCGCCACATAACCCTCAATAGTACTCCCTTTAGGCCGATAACGGTTTTGAACATCACCTTTAAAAACACTCATGTATCGTTCAAAGGGATACATCCAATGTAAGAAAACTGGTACCAACATTTTCACTTCCCTAGTCAAGTGGACAACAAGATGTACCATGATATCAAAGAACAAAGGTGGAAAATACATCTCAAGCTGACATAGGGTAACAACCACTTCTCTTTGCAATTTATTGAGAGTATCAGGGTCAATAACTTTGCTGCACAGACTGTTGAAAAAGAAACAAAGTCTAGTGATTGCAAACCGTACATGCTTCAGCAATATAGATCAAATTTCCACGAGCAATATTTATTGCATTAGAGTGTGACAATCATGAGATTTAAGACCTATCAATTTCAGATCTTTCATTGATACCAATGTACGGATGTTGGATGAGTAACCCTATGGCACCTTTACATTTACCAAGCATTCACAAAAGCTTTCTTCTCTTTTATAGACAATGTGTAACAAGCAGGAGATAAGTATGTTCTCCGATTGCTACTAACTACTTTTGTTAATTCTGTCCTTATTCCCATTTTACGTAGGTCCATTCTGGATTTTATCCCATCTTTAGTCTTACCTGGTGTATTCAACAGAGTACCGATGACGCTATCACATACATTTTTCTCAACGTGCATGACATCGATACAATGTCTAACTGTCAAAGAACTCCAATAAGGAAGATCCCAAAATATTGACTTCTTCTTGAATAAAGACTTGTCACTCCGTGTGGCCATCGTACATTGTGATCTCTTACCAAATTCATTGGTGATATCTTTTACTCTTTCATAAACATCCTCCCCTGATATAGGTTTAGGTACACTCTATTCCTCATTCCGTCCATTGAATGCTTTGCACAACCTACGATACAGATGAAATTTTGGAAGAAACCTTCAATGACTAAGATATACAGTCTTGCTGCCGTATTTTCGTCGTATTGAATCAGTGTTCTCTTCACATATAGGACACAGTTTAGATCCTTTGACACTATATGCAGACAAATTCCCATACGCCAGAAAGTCATTCACAGTGCAAAACAACATAGCATGCAAATGAAATGTCTCTCTTCGTGAATCATCATAGGTCATCACACCTTCACCCCAGAGCTTCTTCAAGTCATCAATCATAGGTTCAAGATAAACGTCGATATCATTTCCAAGTTGTTTAGGGCCTGATATCAAATACGACAACATAACATACTTATTTTTCATACAAAACCAAGTAGGAAGATTGTATATAACAAGCATAACTGGCCAAGTGCTATGTTGGATGCTCAATGACCCGTATGGATTCATCCCATCTGCACAAAGCCCAAGCCTTAGATTGTTATCTTCTTCACCGAATTCAGGGTACAATAAATCAATATTCTTCTACTGTGGGGAATCAGACGCATGTCGTAGGATCCCATCATTATTTTTCTTAACATCAGCATGCCACCTCAAATTCTTCACATCTATAGGATTGGCAAACAAGCGTTGAAACCGTGGTATTATAGGTAGATACCACATCACCTTGACAGGAGAACCAGTTTTGCACTCCCCCGAAGTCATCGATTTATACCTTGATGCACCACATTTTGGACAATCTTTCAAATCCACATAGTCCTTTTGAAATAATACTCAATCATTCGGGCATGCGTGTATCTTCTTGGCCTCCATTCCCATTGAGCACAACAATTTCTTTAACCGGTATGTTGAGATTGGCAGCTCGTTTCCTTCAGGAAGAATTTCTTTCAATAAAGACAACAATGACCTGAAGCTTTATCGCTCCATTGATTGTTAGATTTCAATTTGTACAATCTCAACACAGCACTAAGCTTCATAAACTTACAACCTGTGTATTATGTTATCTCAGCATCATGCACAATGTTTCTACACATGGGAGGTGGATCAGTGTGCTCTACCCTACAACTATCCAACATCGCATCAACGATGTCTACTGGAACTGGTTCGTTCACATCTACATCATCAAAGGCAATTTCTTCTTCCACACAAGCACTACTATCGACATCCACTGATTTTGGGTTTGAAACTCTCCATACCCGTGCCATTCTATATAGCCTTGTACAATCCCATTACACATGACATGACTTTTGATTTCGTCACTAGTACTGACTTTCAAGTTGTTACCGCAATGCCTACATGGACAGTAGAACCTATCTCCAGGTTGTTTCCTATGTTCCTCAACAAATCTAATAAATTGGTCAAGACTAGAAATAAACTCGGGGGTGTAGCGATTTGGAATGGACATCCATGATCTATCCATTCTATGATCAAAGAGAAAACAAGTATATATTTGAACAAGATTAGGGTCTAGGGTTAAAAGATTAGGGTTTATGGTTAAAACTTTAGGGTTTAAGGTCTTATATATAATTAATGGTTAAAACATCCTAAGTGAGATTAGGTGTTCAAGAACAGTCCCAAACCGGGGACTATCCAAGATTTACTCCTAATGAGTAAATCTTAGATGGGTTTCTAGGCCAACAAATATATGTGATGCCATTCTATAATATTGATTTCAACATTTCGAGTGTCCATGTATGTTCATCATCAAGATAAAGATTACACATAAATTAGTATGAACTAGGTATGGAGAGATTCATAATTGATTTGAAAATTTCAAACTATCTCATGCATTATCATCAATCTACATCATACAACAGGGATTCATGTAGATGTTAGGGCGACACATCACTACAAAGTTAGAGATTTATCATTAGGGTTTTAATATCTTAGATAGATTGATCACAAGATTTCAGCAATATAGTTAATTCAAAATTATGGTGAAATGTATATTAGTGTTTTAATATCTTAATTCAACATGCATCAAAATTTACATAATTAGGTCAAGCATTAGTATTCAATTGAAAATGTATCTTCTTCTTCCTGCTCCCTCCTTTCCAAATGGATAAAAGCGAGGCACGACTTGTGGGCTGGACATGACCATGGCTGTGCTGGCCAGCATGACCGGCCAACACAACCACTTGTGTCCAGCCCACAGGCCGATCGTGCCTTGCTTTTATCCATTTGGAAAGCAGGGAGCAGGAAGAAGAAGAGGTGGAGGAAGAAGAAGGGGTGGAGGAAGAAGAAGAGGTAGCGGCCTACCTGTCAGTGACATTGAGGAAGAAGAGAGCATCTAGGTGTCCCTGTCATTGGCGGCGGTGGTTTGAGGAGCTAGCGGGCGGGAGGAAGAAGACAGGAGGGGGCGACGGTGGCGGCGGTGTGAGGAGCAGCGGGCGGCGGCGACGAGCAGGGCAACAACTTCAGGCAGGGGCTAATTCGCGACGATGAAACAGAGAGCTCAGAATGGGAGAGTCTATTTCTCGATATCGATCGGGGGTTTTTAAGTTAACAAAGGCGTTAGTGATTTAAAAATATGACACCTATTATCCATCAACGTCGGTTGCCAGAAAAAACCGACGTCCATTCGACAATCTTAACCTTAAAAATTTTCGCAGGGATGACACACAAAA